>JAAKBD010000202.1:0-259619 GCA_012656105.1 Phytophthora syringae
GTTAGATGACCAAGATGGCACCGGGTTGCTCGCTGCCGAGTTTGAGAAGGCAGCCAACGAATCGACCTCGAAGATTACGCTCAGGAACTGGCTTTTCTGCCCGACTTGATTGAAGCAGTACTGGCTGAGCTAGATTACACCACCAGTAACGTGGTACGCTCAGCACACTCAGCGGCAGAAAGCCGCCGAGAGTGATCGCCACCCTCAAGAAATATGAACGAATTATGATCGCTAGCGGCAATGCTCTACCTCCACCTGCGTACGGAGTGGTGTGCGATATTGATGTCGAAGGTCATCCGCCGATCAAGCAAAGGGCTCGACGAACTCCGCTTCGCCACCTCAAAAAGTTGTACGAGTTGCTGAAGGGACTGCTCAAGGCTCGATTGATCTCCATTTCTAACAGTCCCTGGGCATCTCCTATCGTGATTGTCCTCAAGAAGAATGGAGTCGACATTCGACTGTGTATCGACTACAAGATGGTCAACGCCATCACTAAAGTGTTGGAATACGCCATGCCATTGGTGGATGATCTCCTCACAGAATTGGAGAGTTACCTGTGGTTTTGTTCTCTCGATGCGGCGAGTGGATTCTGGGCAGTCATGATGACTGAACGAGCCCGCAGCATATCCGCGTTTGTGTGTGCTTCAGGACACTTTGAGTGGTTGCGAATGCCATTTGGCCTCAAGAATGCACCCATGATCTACCAACGCCTGATTGAAATGCGTTGTGGGGTTATGTTAAGCCCCGTGGCGGTTGGGCAGCGTTCGTTGAGCGCGTTCACCGGGCAGAAGCGGCAGAAGCAGCCCAACGCTCGCGCCACGGTGATGAAGAACTTCATCTACGATTACCTCAGTCGACTGGATCCACCAAGTTCGACGCAGATCACCGAGCGCTGAGTCGGATCCAATGCAAGAACTGGTCAATGGCCCGGATGGGGATATGTTCATGAACGGTGAACCCGATGACTCATCGCTGATTCCCGTCTTTGGTCGTCGATCGTTCGTCGATGACATCTGTTTTGGCGGAGAAACGTTCGACGACTGTCTTAATACGTTGGACCGTCTGCTGGCTCGATTTGCAGAATGCCGAATCAGTGTCAGCTTCACGAAGAGTATATTCGTCCAGCCCCGAGTCGACTTCCTGTCTTATGAAGTTTCGTCGAGCGGCATCCGAACCAACCCGAAAAGATGGCGGTATCGCCGACTTACCATTTCTGAAATGCAAGAAAGGGATGCAAGCTTTCCTTGGGGCACTCAACTACTACAGCCGATTCATCCAGAACATCGCTGTGTATGGTGCCGTACTGTATCAACTGCAAGATGACGACTACACCTCAGGAGTCAACCTTGACCCCGCACGAGCAGCGTTCGCAGCACTTAAGGATAAGGAGGCCAACGCTCCGATCCTGCGGCACTTTGACCCGACTAAGGAAGTCCACATCATGTTATATGCGAATGAGTGGGCCTTGAGCAGCACGTTGATGCAGCCCCACGATGACAAGCTCCATCCGGTCCGATTCTGTGGGCGTGTTCTCAAAGAAAATGAAGCAAACTATCACCCAGTCGAGAAAGAAGTGCTAGCGCTGTTACAAGTGCTGAAAATATGCTACGCCTTGTTGGCTGGAAAGACGCTACACGTGTACACACGGTTCTCGACTCTAGAATGGGTATTCCAGTCGAAGTCCCTCTATGGACGAGTTGTCAGCTTCGCCGTACTGCTCTCGCCGTTTCACCTCAAAATCAAGCGGGTGAAGGAGCGAGATGTCGACTTCGCTCAACTTTTACAAGCTTCGATCACTCCTCATGTTGGGCTGGGTGACTCGTTGAGTCATATTGCTCCACCATCAAAACATGGGGCAACAGTACGACTAGACCCCGCGTTGCTTTATGCGCATGTTCCACTCAACTTTGAAGGCTTTGTCATGTCTTTCGACGGGTCGGCTAAACCTGAGAAGAATGGCGGCTACGGGAGTTGTGCTTGGATACGATGGCGCTTACCTTCCTGGGACATTGAGATCGCTGCGAGCGCGCACCTGTCGTCTACCACCGTTAATGTGGCCGAATACACCGGGATGAATAACGGTGTGCAGGCCGCAGTCGACCGAGGGGTCAACGAACTGATAATAATCGGTGACTCCAGGCTTGCAATCCAGCAATCCATGGGGGTGATCGCATGTAAGAATGATTCGTTGCAGATTGAGCTGGCGCGTCACAAAGAACTGATTGGAAAACTTAAGTCGGTTCGTTACCTTCACGTGGTACGATATTACAACGCAGCAGCTGACTCTCTGGCTACTGAAGCATTAGAGAGCAAAGCGGGTCGAGTTATACTCAGTGGAGACAGGAAGTCTGAACTGAAACAGCTAAACCGAATCGCGGAAGTCTTGTACGAGAAAGTCAACTCAACCGAAGACCTAGTTGACACAACTACGATCAGTGCGATGACTAGGAATCAGGCACGACAAGTTAGTCGAGTACATTTCGAGAACAATGACCGAGTCGAGTCAACTGAACAGGCTACGAGTCAACCTCTGACGGATACAGACCCTGAGGACGATACCTTTGAGTCAGCGAGGTCCAGAAGACCACCAAGTCGAGTGGAGGACCAATCCCAAGAAGAAGTGGACGAAAGTCGGGTCCCGACCTCAGCTGACATCGACCCAGTAACGATACAAGCTGAGAGACGCCGACGAATCTCCATTGCCCAAAACGAAGAGATGAAATGGGCCGACTTAAAGGCTCTCCTTAGAGACGACCTGGACTGTCTCACTTGTCGCCGGGCGCAGAAAGCTGGCAAAATTGCAGACAACTTTGTGATAAGCGAAGATGGGTTGCTATACCATCTGGGTCAACGACGGAAACGAGTCGACCAAGATCCAGACGACTTGCAACTCCGACTGGTAATACCAACCACGATGATTGACGAAGTTCTGCATAGCTGTCACAATTCCATCGAAGGAGGCCATCAAGGCATTGTGCGAACTTTCCACCGAGTCAAAGCTGAATACTACTGGGTTCGGTTGTACGCCGACACGCTGAAACACGTACAGGCTTGTGAGGACTGCAGTACGAGCAAAAGTCGACCGCAGTTGAAAGGATACCCACCTGGAAATGTGGTATCTGACTACCCTTTCCAATTAGTGTCGATGGACTTCGTTATACCACTGCCGAAAACGAAGCGAGGAAACACTGCACTACTTCTCTTCCAAGATCATTTCTCCGGTTTCGTGATAGCGAAAGCAATGAGCGAGACAGGGGCACTGGAAGTGGCGAAAGCCTTTGAAGAATGCGTCTTCCGACAATATGGAGCCCCGTCACTCATCCGACACGACCGAGATCCACGATTATGAGTGAAGTATTTCAGGCATTCGCCGACTTAATGCAGTCAAAGTCCCGAGCAACGCTCAGCTACCGACCTCAGGCCAATGAACAACAAGAACGGTCTGTAAAACGATGATCCAGACGGTCAGAGTTTACGTAGAAGACCCGCTCCAAGCCGACTGGGATGACATTGCAGAAACGATGGTACACGCAATCAACAATTCGCGTGATACGACTCGACGAGAAACGCCTTTCCACCTGGTACATGGATGGGATGCACAGTCGACTCTAAAAGCCATGACTTCAACCACCAGGAGAGATCCAGTCGGCTCAGCTAGCGCCATCCAATGGCGGCGTGAGGCGAACCGTCAACGGGAAATCGCGTTACAATTAGCAAGGAGTACCAACTCACGGAAAAGGCTCGACGAGCCGAAGAGCACAACGACCAATTGAGTCAACGTGAAAGAGGAGCGGTGCCCGGCGCACCCGGCCCAGTCGACTCGACGGAAACTGAAGGAAATCAGTCGACTGAGTCAACGAATGGGGCAAACTCGCTGTTTAAAGAAGGTGACCAAGTGTGGTTGTTCATGGAACGAATGAAGCCTGGACTAAAGAAGAAGCTAGCCCACCGGTGGCATGACCCCTTCCGAGTGAAGAAGAAAGTTGAAGAATTCGCTTATGAGTTGGAACTTCCGGACAAGAGTGGTTACCGCTTCTATCCAGTCGTACATGTGTCTCGACTAAAGAAAATGGTCGACCCAGATAGTCGACCGATGGTGAGATTGGTCGACGAGTTGACTGCAACCGATCGATTCGACTTCGAAGAGGAACTCCTCCCGGAAGACAGTTGGGAATCCAGTGAAGAAGACCGGGATCGATACGAGGTGGAAGCGATTCTCGATGACGACACTCCACTCTCGACTGGAACTAGTCGGGCAAAACGTTTGTTCAAAGTCAAATGGGTGGGCTACGATGAGCCAACTTTGGAGTCAATGTTTAATCTCTCGTATGGAGGCCTACTGTTTGATTACTTGCGACAGAAGAGACGTGAGAATCGTCTGCAAATGGTGCAGGTTGCAGACGAGGATTAAAATTACTGCCCACAATGATCGCCACCAAATGAAGATAGCAGGTTTGGTGGAAAGAAATACTACTGCATCGAACTACATATTACGTAAATTATGAAATGGGAACGAGCTAGGAGCTCGACCACTCAAGCTAATAGTCAGGCGACTGGGATCCAGCAGGAACGGGCGACGCCGCAGTCGACAGGTTCTCAGCTACAGTAGCCAACAACCTCATAGTCGACGACGTGTTAGTCGACTGCTCCACAGTTGGACTTTGAGCCGACTCATCTTGACCGGACGAGGAAACAGCGTCGCGAACGGGAGAACCTTGGTCCATCATGGATGCAGTCGGCGAATCGCCAACGAGGTTTGGAGATCCACCTTCACTTGGAGTCGGCGGAACATCGACGACCCGATCGTCAGGTCCAGACCCAAGTTCGCCGACTTCCGAGCCCTCGAAAATGTTGATTCCAATGCGATTCTCCCGTAAGGGAGCATTCGACGGATACGTCAAAGGCACTGGCTCATCCAGATCCACGTCATCCACGGCAACGTCTTCGACAAGTGGTGAATCAACACCCTTGGGAGCGAAAACCATGAACTCCACATTGCGCGTCCGGAAGCAAGTGTTGAACGGATGACGAGCTGGGTAGTCAACCACCACGAACGCCACGGCTCCTCTTCATCGACTTGCTGGACAGCAGCATTCCAATCGGCGCTGGACGGAATCCACGGCAAGTCGACCAAGTGATAAGACGGGACGCTTGGTTCGAAATACAACTCCACGTCGACAGGAGGAGCCAGTCGACCATCCACAACGTTCAACATCACCGAGTAGAGGGACTCGTGATACGGCTTCATCAAAACCAAGAGATTGTCTCCACGGCGTTTTCGTTCAATTCGGTAGCGACTCCAGAGCTCAAACATCTCGACGATCTCAGCTGTGGAAAGAGTCGGGTGCTGGGAAGGGTGAAGACCCATAACCACAGACGACTCGACGAGCCAGTGACCACGCTCGTACAAAGCCACAAAGAACTTCGTGAGTTGATCCAAAGCCGCCGTGGAATTGAGTGCGCCATCACCACGAAGCTTGATCCATACGTCAGCCAATAATTCCATAAGAGAAGCCGGTCGACGACGAGATGCGGCACGAACCCGGGCT
Organism: Phytophthora syringae; assembly: GCA_012656105.1. Classification (NCBI taxonomy): domain Eukaryota; phylum Oomycota; class Peronosporomycetes; order Peronosporales; family Peronosporaceae; genus Phytophthora; species Phytophthora syringae. Next base: position 5,550 of record JAAKBD010000202.1, read on the forward strand.
GCATCCGGTACGCTGGGCGAGAAAAACATCGGCGTATCCGGGATCAGTCGATCAACCACTTGGCACGGATGATTGGGGGCATACACGTCGATAAAAGCGCGAAGTCCAGCCAGACAACATGGCGTAGCAGGGACGTTCGGCTTTCCGTCGATCAGTTCCATCGGGATCTTCGCCGACTGGTGCTCCACAATCCGCTGCCAGCACCGAGACGACCCGAAATGAAAGAACTTCAAATGCTTCAGGCGCTCAAGGTGAGTCGGCATCCGAGCGTCCCGAGAAGAAGCTCGAATAGCCCGGAGACGAAGGTCGGCCATAGTCGTCGAAAGTACGGCCGGCAGGACCAACCCAGTTGACCCAGAAACATTCGCCACAGGAGAGCCAGGACGACTCCGGGTCGACTGACTTGGGGCACTCGGCGAAGGCAAATCGCCAGCCTTGCGCGATCGCATGGTGGGCGGAGCACCAGAATTGGACTCCACTTCATCCGAAGAGCCAGCTCGACTGCTGTGCTTGTGCTTCCGCTTGTGCTTGGACTTGTGCTTGGACTTGTGCTTGCGAGCTGACTTCCTCTGCTTGCGAGCGAGCATGCGTTTCGTTTTGGCCGCACGTCGCTCAGCTCGAGCTTCCTTGGACGAATATGACGCCTTGGGGGACTCGGCGAAGACGACTTGCGGGGTTTCTTGAGAGCGCGGTAACTCCACTGCCCATCTAACGGAGGAAGCAACTCCTCGTCTTCATCATCCGAGTCAGCATCGGCGTCCGAGTCATCTTGGTCATCTGACCCGAACAACTGATGATTCAAATCATCGCCGAGCGGCTCATCATCGACTGGGCTTGGATTCGAGTCTTGGCCATCGTCAGAAGAATCGTAGCCAGAAACCAAGTCCACTAGGTGATCCGGAGAACCATGCAGCATATTATCGCCCGACGAATCAGAAGACGAATATCTCTTGCCGAGAACTTGGGTGTCAGAGGCCTTCAAATTATCCAGATATTGCGCCGTCATCACCCGAGCATTGGCAGCCGCCATTCGCACCGGTCGACCCGACGGGGAGGTCAATCCAGGAACCGGATCGTTGGCTGAGTGCCCGACGAATGAGGAGACCCCGAACAGCTCAGCAACCGAGAAACCGACGAAGATGGCGACACGGACGTCACCGACGACGCTGCCATGGTCGACTCCGCCGATCCACTAAGCGGACGAGAGGCAACAGAAGTCGGCGTCGACTTGCTACTCGACTGAGAACCAATCGACACGGTGGCCGACGAAGCAGTCGACTCAGGCGACGCGGGTTCAAACTCGAACGGAGCTTGATCGACTTCCTCTTGATCCTCACTGGACTCAGCCGGAGAATTGTCCACCACGGAAGAAATCGGTGGGACGGTAGCGGATGACAAGTCCAGCCGACGCACCGACGCTTTCTTGGGTCTGGCCGTGGATTTTGGAGTCGACTTGGACGTCTTCTTAGACTTGCGAGTCGACGGAGGCTCAAGTCTTCAGACGAGTCGCTATCCTGGCCCGGAAGCGGAGACACCGATCCTAGTAGAGCCCGAGCTTCCTCGCCAGGAAGAGGACATGAATACGGCTGCTTGGTGGGCCGCACCATGCGCAAATGCGGACCAGCAGCCGTCGGTGACTTGGGGTTCGAAAGACAACGGAGACACTCAGCGGGAGTCAACTTTGACACTGGAAGTCTAGTTCGCTCAGCGGACGAGTCTGGTTCGCAGGACCATTCGGAGCACGAGATCGGGCCGGCTGGGGTGGCTGACTGGAAGCAGCCGGTGAACTGACCGACCCAGTCGAGCCAGCGACTGAATTAGTCGGGCCAGGCCTGATCCTCAACCCTACGCTACCATGTGAAGAACTTTGTGGGCAAGTGTTTGCTGTGTAAGCACCTGAAAGGTGGCAAACTTATTCAGCGACCATGGACCGAACCCAAACCAGTTGCTGAGCGCAATGAGGTCTTGCATATGGACTACTTGTCGATGGACGACTCGTTTGGAGATACCAAGTACGTGCTAGTCCTAAAAGACGAGCTCACGCACTTTGCGAGCTCATCCCGTGTGATTCTCCTACAAGTACGGTGGCTGCTACAGCCATGCTCGATTGGTACAAGAGGTTCGGCATGCCGTCAACGTGGACGTCAGATCAAGGCTCTCACTTTAAAAACGAGCTCATGGCGGAGCTGAGTCGGCGCCTAAAAGGCGTTCAAACTTTGTGCCAGCCTACACCCCATGGGTTAACGGCACGGTCGAGAGGTTGAACAGCGACATATTACATGTTGTTCGCGCGCTGCTACTGGAGATGCAGCTCGACACGAAAAACTGGGAGTATATCCTGCCAGTGGTGCAGGCGAATCTCAACCACACTCCAGTTCTCTCGCTCGGCGGGGTGGCACCGACGGAGTTGTTCACGGGGCTGTCATGCCCACCGCCGTTGGACACGATACTACTTCTGGGATCAGAGAAGCCTCTGCGACGCATTGACCTGGCTATTGTGCATGAAGAGCTTGAGCAACTCAGAGCCAGCCTCGCTGCGATGCACATGGAAGCAGCCGACAAGAAGGAGCGCCGCCGGCTGTACCAGCAGAGTGAAAAGCAGGGTAAGCTGTGCAACTTTTCGGTTGGCGACTACGTGCTGTGGTCGCGTGTGGACTCAAGACTGAGAGGTGGCAAACTACTGGTGCGCTGGGTTGGACCCTACCGTGTTACTGAAGCGCGCCCGTACTCGTTCATGATGCAGCACCTCCTCAATGGAAAGGAGTATGAAGTGCATGGCTCGAGGTTGATTTGTTTTTAGGATTCATCACTCGACGTGAACGAGGAGCTCGTCGAGCACGTGGCTAACCAAGGTATTCTGCTTGGTGTCGAAGCGATTGTTGGACACCGCATCAACCCTGACACGGCGAACTGCTGGTGTCATGGACTGGTTTGGAAACCATCGAAAACTCCTGGGAACCACTAGAAGTGATGCTGCATGACGTACCGACCAAGGTACAACAGTATGCAGAAACCAGTGATGATCCTACACTCCTACAATGGTGTTCCTAGACGTTGGTTGTCATCGGCTGTCTGATCTACGGTACCAGCTATGGAGGGCAGTGTGGTGATGGATTGTGATAGCTGATAACGAAGATGACAGGGTCCAGAGCGAAGACGCCACTGAAGAAAAGGAAAAGCATGAAGAAGTGAGAAGAAGTGATCAAGGTCGCCGTGGACGCGGCGTGTGGACGCTCTGCGTCGCATGGAGGCGTTGGGGGAGGACGACGCTACAAGGAAGAGCGTGTGCGTGCGTCGTGCTGTCGGAGAGCGTCAGGCAGCCTGCATATCTGAAGTGGAGCAGGTCCAAGGCCTGTAAAGGCATCGGCTTCTGGACGATGAAGCTGCGAAGGACAAGGAGCTCGAGGGAGGCCAAGGAGGCTGTTGGCGCGTAGGTAGCGAGCCGGTAAGTCAACTAACCTCTCAGAATTCAATCTGCTTTCTCAAGAACAAGTGGCCTTTACCATACACAATGGGCTTCACCGATCGTGGTGATTATCAAGAAGAATGGCGTTGACATTCGCTTGTGTATTGATTATCGCTTAGTCAATGGTCTCACTAAGTTGATGGTCTACCCGATGCCTCTGATCAACGACTTGCTGGAGAATCTGGACATGGTGCTCTGGTTCTGCTCCCTGGACATGGCGAGTGGCTTCTGGGTGGTGCCGATGACGGATCGCGCCCGCGCGATCTCGGCTTTCATCACGCCGTTCGGATTGTTCGAGTGGAACCGAATGCCATTCGGCCTCAAGAACGCCCCTCAGATCTACCAGAGACTTGTTGACAACGCGCTGTACGGATTCATGCGGATCCCGTCAGAGGCGGACCGGAAGCTGCTGAAGGACATCTTCGAGGGAGGAGTGCCTGAAGAAGTGGGACACCTTCGGTGTTGGGGCGTCGCTCGTACATCGACGACATCCTGGTCACTGCCGAATCCTGGGATCATCTCTGCGACCGTGTGAAGTTGCTGCTAGCTGCGTTTAGCAAGTGGAACATCTCCGTCAGTGTTGCCAAGAGTTTTTGGGGACTCAAGAAGGTAGAGTACCTGGGACACCGGGTGTCTATCAAAGGTTTAGAGGCGCACCCGAAGGATCTGAGCGCTCTGGTCAACTTGCCGTTCCCGCGATCGTTACGCGCCATGCAGTCTTTTCTGGGCAGCCTAAATTACTACGGGCGGTTCATCGAAGATCTGGCCGTATACGCCTCAGTGCTGTACGAACTCCGAGAGGTAGACTTTGCCGCAATGCGGACGATGGATCGAACGAAAAGCGTCCCGTCACCAGAGTCAGCAACGACTGAACCGAAGTGGATCCGTGCCGAAGCTGCTTTCGCGACATTGAAAGAGAGGATCGCGACCACTCCGATCCTGCGCCACTTCGATGTGGAGAAGGAACCCGTGGCCATTGTCTACGCCAGCGAATGGGCGATTTCGGCTTCCCTCGTACAAGAACACGACGGCATATACCTGCCCGTGATGTTCACGAGTCGGACCCTAAAGTCGAACGAGCTGAACTACGGTGTGATGGACAAGGAAGTTCTGGCGCTGCTGCGCATGCTGGATCTGGGTTACTCCATGTTGGTGGGGCGAGCGATCAAGGTGTTAGCTCGGCACTCGACGTTGGCTTGGTTGTTTCGAGCTGCCGGATTACAAGGAAGACTCGGCCAGTGGGCAGCTCTGCTGTCACCATGGACGCTCGAGATAACGAAGTGCAAGAAGGGCGAAGACGAGATCCTGGGGTCTCTGGCCGCGTGTGTAACACCTCGAACAGAGGTGGATCAAGCACTGGTCGCGATCGCGCCACAAAGGAGCCTCGCCGAGCCATATAAGCCCCGATACCGACGGTAGGACCAAATGAGTCCCTACTTGTTGTAAGTTTCGACGGATCGGCCCGCGTGAAGCGTGGTGGAGATGCCTACAGCGCAGTAGTCTGGAAGCTTCCCGAGTGGACGGTTGTGAAGGCGGCGTCGCAATACGCACAGGACATGACAGTCAACGAAGCCGAATACAGTGGATTACTGCTGTGCTTTGATCTGCTGGAAGGACTCAACCCCGGACGACTAATCACCTGCGGAGACTCAAACCTGGTGATCCGGCAAATGAAGGGCGAAATCGAGTGTAAAGCACCGGTACTGACGTTGTTACGACAGAAAGCGTTGCATCGTCTGGGCAGCTGGCAACACCACGATTTGCTACACGTCAAACGCGCATGGAACGCGAGCGCAGACAGCCTAACGAGCGCAGCACTGCAACGAGAGGACGGCGTAACAGTGACCGAGGAGGAGCAGAAGGGTGATCTGGTAACGCTGAACCGGTTGCCAGAAATCTTGACGACTGTCATCGAGGGAGCTCCGCTGAGGATCTCGGCTATGGTCACCCGATCCCGTCGTAAGGCCACCAACCCGAGTGTGTTGCAGGAAGAAGTGGTCGGCCGACTGCGAGTGGATCGCATCCGCCAGGCTCAAGATGATGAGCTGTGGCTCGAATCTCAAGAAGTACCTGTGCGGAAACGTGAAGGATCTGGAGAAGAGTGAAGCCCGCGCGTGCAGCAACCTGGCGGCGGATTTCGAAATGGACCAACAAGAGCTGTTGTACTACTGCTCGCCATCACGGAAAGCTGAAGCTGAACGAGAAGGATTGTTGAGACTGGTTGTCCCGGAGACGCTGCAAGCGGATCTGCTTCATCACTATCATGTTAGCCTCGAGGGCGGTCACCAAGGAATCTCGCGCACATACCAGCGCATCAAGGATCGATTCTTTTGGCGTGGCCTCTTCCGGAGCGTGCAACAGTACGTGGGAGAATGTAGCGACTGTGAGACGGGCAAGGGGCGACCTACGATCAGAGGTGAGTCGCCAGGAAACGTACAAGCTACGTACCCGTTCCAGATCGTGGCGATGGATCACATCCCGTCGCTGCTCAAGTCCCACAAAGGAAACATGGAACTTCTGATTTGGATAGATCTGTTTACCGGTTATGTGGTGGCGAAAGCTAGCGGATCCAGGACGGCGCAGACTATTGCGGAGTGTTACGAGGAATGTATATTCCGTAGGTTCGGCGCAAGTGAGTGTATCCGCCACGATCGGGAGCCGGGCTTCATGTCCGACTTCTTTAAGGCTTTCAACAAGATCCTCGGACAACGTCAACGAGCAACGATGGTGAACCGACTGCAGGCCAACGGAACTGCCGAAAGGATGGTTCAGACCATCACTCGGGCGATAAAGATGTACGTCCAAGATGAAGATCAGCGGGACTGGGATGAGTATGCAGAACGTCTCACATTCGCCCTTAACACGGCGCACGACCGAATCCGCGGTGATACTCCATTCTACCTGGGGTCCGAGAACAACACTTGAAGCGACGTTGCCGGTCGGCAGCACGAAGCGAAAGGACCGCTATGCACGAAGGTGGCGATACCGCGTGCAGAAGTTCTATCAGCAGGCCCGATCAGAAGTCAACGAACGACTGAAGAGTGCTATTGCGGATCGAGCTGACGGACACAACGACGAGGTGACTACACACAAGATTGAAGCAGGATCTCGCGTATGGCTTCATCTAGATCGCGTGAAGGAAGGCTACGCTAAGAAGCTCGCGCACATGTGGCATGGGCCCTTCCGGGTCGACGAGATGATCGGCGAGTACGCGGTGCGGCTGGAGGTCGCAGGAACCGCCTACCACCTTTTCCCCGTGGTGCATTTATCGAAGCTGAAGCCGGTGAAGTTATTTCCGGATCGACCGACATTACGTCTGACGGTGGACGAAGCGGATCGCCTGGACTTTGATGAGGCACTCCTCCCTGAGGACAGTTGGACACGAGATCCGGCCGAAGGTGAAGACGAGGTGGAAAAGATCGCCGATGTGCGAACCGGACGTCGTACGCGATACGGCCGGACTTTGCGAGAATTCCTGATACACTGGAAAGATGGTGACGCCCCTCTTGGGTGGATGAAGCAGATCTGAATTGTGGGGCTATGGTCTTTGATATATTACGCGATCGGGCCAAACGAAGTCGTTTCCAGGCCATGCAGTCGCACGAAGAAGTGTAGGGGCTGGATCCACTCTGGCAGGTTGGCTGTTAGGGTGGCGTGAGTTGAAGACACGACAAGGAGGTTGTCGTGGTTGGAGGAGGAGGTACCCTGCTCAACAAGTTGGTTGTTGGGCAGATGACGCAGGAGGGAAACAGGCGGGGTGGCCGCTTGTTGTGGAGGAAGGAGGTGTGTGAGTGAGTAAATAAGCAAATATGGAGGAAGATCTGACGAAGACCGAGATCACGGAAGAAGCGATGTATTATGCAGGATGCCTGCTTAACCGGCCCGAACGCTGGCGAACCTACACCTCGACGTCGGGATGGAATTTAGAGTGCAGACGGCGGACGGCGAAGGCCGGATGGGCTTGCGCGGTCGCTCGAAATTGATTGCGCCAGGGGTCGACGGCGTCGCACTCAGCTAAAGCTTCAACCAAGTTGGCGGGCGGCGAACGTCCGGCAGCCACCGCCTCGCGTCTAGGGTACCAGGATCCGTCTTCGGCCGGTTGGGAAAATGCGTGAACATCGGATCCAGGAACACGTCTAAGTCGCAGAACCCGGTGCGGAAGATTCGCTCTAGAACCCGATCCACATATGCACGCCAGCGCTCACGAGCGTGCGAGATCCGATTCTTGCGGCTGCGGTAGAGGCCCGGAACCATGCCCTCGTCCTCTTCAGGGAACTCAGGATCGGAAACAGATGCGACGCTTCCCACATGCCCTGGGCGTTGACCGCCAGGAACAAGTCGAAGTCGTCTGCGATGACCGTCATGTCAGGTGACACGTTGGCGTCGCGTACAAACGACAAGGGGCGGGGCGCAGACTGGATCAGTACATCCCAGGGAGACCGTCGTAGAGCGCTCGGATGTTGGCCTCGGTTATGAGTTCAGGGGCGTAGTCCGCGAGATGCAAGAAGCGTCCAACCGGGATCATACGCGGGGGAACAACCATCCGGGGTTCAGCAGTCTCGCGAGATCGTGCGGTATCAAGGTGAGGGCAGATGACAGCCCGGCGTCCCACGGGAGTACGTCGTCAACAGACACGATGCAAGGATGAAAGAGCCCCGGAACAAAGCGGCCCAGCGGGCCGTATGGATGGAATCCGCCGTCGTGGTCGTTAGCCACCCGGATCACTTGCGCTTCGGCCGCCTCGACCTCTAATGCACCAGCTGCCTCGACTTCTTCTGCATCATCGACATCGGCTTCTGGAGCGCCCGCTGCCTCGCCGTCTTGCGCTTCAGCTGCATCAGCTGCTGGGGTGCCAGCTATTTCGACTGCTTGTGCGTTGGCTACCGCTATCCTTGTGTGTCGGCTTCTTGCGTGGCTCGAACGAGGACCGGAACCGTGCCCTCTTCTCCGATTTGGGCATCCGAACCGACGACGCCGGTTGCGGGCTCGGTGTCACGAATCACGGTCGAAGTCGAGGCGATCCCACTGGTGCTGGGTCCTTGACGGACGTCCGATTTTGAAGACGCCTGAGCCGAGGACCCGTCATCCGGAGCAACGTATTCGATCTCAGGATCGGAGTCGGCAGGAAGGTCACCACTCGAGGAAGACGGAAGGTCAACAGGAGGATCCGCGGCAGATGTCGAATTCTCTGCAGCGCGGGCCTGCTTCCTTGGACGAGGAGATAGAGAATATTCCGCTAACCACGGGCGACGGCGAGTCGAGTGCCGTTGAATTGGGATCACGGACGAACAGGCTAACTCGGTCGAGATGGGTCGGGCGGAAGCCTCACTCCCCAACGTCCGGTTGGCCAGAGCTGCTAGATCCTGGAGGGCCACATGTTGACGACCTTGGTCGGCGTCCCGGCGGTCCAGATCGGCACGCAGGAGGCCATAAGCTTGAAGAACATCAGTCATGGAAGCTTGGTGCACGTAGAAGTCTCTTTGGTGATCCTCGAGAACACGCCGGTTGGAATCACATTCGCGACGTGCCTCGTCGCGCTCACGGACAATGCAGTGCAGGACCCGTTCTTGCCTAGCAAGGTCAGCACGGACGGTGTCACGTTCCTGGATCGCCCGATCTCGTTCTGAGGAGGTCTGCGTCACGTCCGCCGCGGAGGAGGCATTCGCCGTAGCCTCTGCTAACTTGGAACGAGCTTTATCGAGTGATACCTGCAGTACCGCCGCGTGAACTTGGAGGTCATTGCGCTCCACACGGATCTTGCCAATTTTCTTCACGAGTATCCACCAGAGCAGATTGGGGGTCGGCGTTGCAGCTCTCCTAGCGGTGGGAGCTCCTCTCCAAACGCCTATTCTCTTCATGGAGGTTTCGCAGACTGAACGCATCTTGACCAGCTTGGTGCCTCAACCGTGTAAGAGATTCGCGAAGGCCACGAAGGTCGTGGGCAATCTGGTTGGCCCGATCCCGGGTCTCGTTGAGATCGGTTGCGGTCCTTTCCAAACGATGGTTCGCCCCGTTGAGGTACCCCTCTAACTCTCGGATTCGTTCTCCGCGCACGTGGCTTTCGAGCCGGATCCCTTGGAGCAGGCCCAGATCCTCGATCAGGCGAGCTTGTTCGTTGCTGGTATACAGGGCGTGATCACAGTGTCCGCACGGAGGCAGGCCAGTGTCGGGGAGACTTTGCCCGATGGGAACGAGAGCGCGATCCCCGCTCGGAGCGCGTTCAACCGCTGGAGTCCCGGAGATCGACGACACGGAGGACATCAGAAAGGGAGACTTGGGGCCTGACGACACGGAGGGCATCGGATGAACCGGAGTAGCGGGGGAAGGTGAGGCCATAGATCTTGGTGTGCGTGATGAAGAATCGGAAATGGGGATCCAAACGCGACACGATGTGCTGCCGTTGGGCGGCGAGTCCATCGGGACGGGGGCGGATGTGGTAAGAAGGTGTGTAAATTGGCACGCACCGACAGGAGATGACCCGGATGGTGGATGCTAGCTGGGACCAAGCGGATCAAGGACGCTGAAATGGACATGGTGGATCCGGACTTCAAGATCCGGCTAAGTGCGGGTTGATTACGGACACTCGCGTGCCTCGTGCAGGCGTTGAGTGAAGCCTGCCTGCAGTTCAAGCCCGACCGCCGAGATCACGAGGCATACAAAGGGCAAGTATATCGACCCAAGAAGCTCGGAGGACCAGTCATAGCAGAACTATCCTGAGATGGGAAAATCGTAGGGCCCAACAGGGCCAACAGGTTAATGTCAATCAGAACTCAATTTTGCAAGGAAGTGTGCAGTGCTCGCTACTCTCGCACTAAGTGGCAATCGCTGGATTAGCTTGGTCAGTGGGTGTCCTGTGAGCTCTCAATCCCCCAACTCCAGCGCTAAGGTAGCGCCAAGCATCGTAAAGGAAAAGGAACGGATCACGCATTTCTATTGCGGATCCACAAGACGGCTTCAACTACAAGTTCAAGTCTACAACCCTACGCGGATCTCGCTGAAGAAGTATCCACCGAGATCCACCCCTCCCACGTCCTCCTCAGGACGTCCAAGCTTCAACTGATTGCGCGTCTGCGTCAACGAGAGAGCAGACCAGCCAGACCGACGGGTACGCAAGGTGACCCCTCCATAAGTCGGTGCCCGGCACAAGTGTGTTAGTAGTATTTGGTTATTAGTTAATTCTAGCCGATTTCTATACCACAGGAACACTGACGAGTCATACTCAGCAGAGACAGCAAAGCCGAGTTGGAGAAACTCAACAAAATCCCTGATGTATTGAATGCCGAAGCTGACTCTGACCAAGTCGAGTCTGCCAAAGCTGAGTCGGCCAACGCTGAGCTGACTAAAGCTGACTCAGTCAAGGCTGACTCCCTCAAAAGCTGACCTAGTGGGAACGAAAAAAGCAGAAATCACCGCCATGACAAGGAGTAAAAATCGTCACGATAGCCGAGTCCACTTCGACACACAAGGGGTGGCCACTGATGAGTCAACTCGGCGACAAGCTGAAACGACTCGGCGCAAGTCAACCAGACGCAGATCCGCCCCGTAACCTGCAAATCCTTGAAGAAGGATAATTCGAAGTAGCTCGGCCGATATCGCTACCACGCCAAGTTGGGGAGTCAACCTCAGATAGACGTGGACGAAGGCCTAGTTCCTAACTCGGCGGATGTCGATCCCGTCATCGTGCAAGCTGAACGAAGACGACGCATCTCCCGAGCTCAAGACGAGGAGCTGAAATGGGCTGATCTAAAAGGCTCCTCCGAGACGAGTTGGACGAGCTCTCCTATCGACAAACCCAGAATGCGAGCAAGATTGCCGACAACTTCGTTCTTAGCGAAGACGGACTACTCAATTATCAGGGGCACGGAGACGTAAACCCGAACTCGGCGCAGATGATTTGGCGCTGAGATTGGTGATACCGACGACATTTATTGATGAAGTGCTCCACAGTTGCCACAATGCAATAGAAGGAGAACACCAAGGCATTGTGCGGACATTCCATCGAGTAAAAGCCGAGTACTACTGGGTGGATTTGTATGCAGATGTGTTCAAAAACACGTCCAGGCGTGCGAAGACTGCAGCACCAGCAAAAGTAAACCTCAGCTGAGAGGCTACTCACCAGGAAATGTGATATCTGACTACCCATTTCAACTGGTATCGATGGACTTCGTGATTCCACTGCCAAAGACCCGGCGTGGCAACACTGCGTTGCTATTATTCCAAGATCACTTCACTGGGTTCGTAATTGCCAAAGCCATGAGTGATACTGGGGCACTTGAAGTGGCAAAAGTGTTCGAGGAATGTGTGTTCCGACGATTTGGAGCTCCGTCCCTCATCAGACACGATCGTGAACCGAGGTTCATGAGTGAAGTATTCCAGGCGTTCGCCGAGTTGATGCAGTCAAAATCGAGAGCTACGCTGAGTTACAGACCTCAAGCCAATGGCCAACAGGAGCGCTCGGTCAAGACTATGATACAAACGGTCCGAATTTACGTGGAAGACCCACAACCAGCCGACTGGGATGACACCACCGAGAAAATGGTGCATGCGATCAATAGTTCGCGCGATACAACTCGGCGGGGACACCGTTCTATCTGGTCCACGGATGGGACGCTCAATCCACGCTGAAAGCCATGACTTCGACTATTAGAAACGACCCTGCGAACTCAGCTGACTCACTACAATGACTACGAGAAAAGCCTACTCAGCTGACTAATAATGACGACTCGACGAGTAGAGAGTAACGTCATCTGGGCGATCTTCGAAGATCAGATGGTCCTCACGATGTGCAGGCGTAGGAGCAGTCGCAGACAAACTCGGCGGTTCCTGATCAGCTGGGTCCATATTGTCTTGAGCCAAGACAGCAGTCTGTTCACGGTCGAACTCAGCTGGGGCAAACACTGGAAACTCCGGGTGTAGCGGCCATAAACTGGTATTATAGGGGCTGTTCTAACCACCATGCACGCCGAACCTCAGCTCGGTCAATGAAGGTCACAGCTGCCGAAGGCGGGAACCATGGCAAGTTGGCGGGCGTCGCGAATGGCACAGCTGGGTCTATAAGTAACTCAGAATCAAGAGTTGGCGCAGGTCCAGCTGAGTCAGTGACCGAAGCTGAGTTGATAATGGTCTCGTACATCTTGGTGAGAACCATACGCAAGTTGTCGCCACGTCGTTTCCATGCGACGACATACTTCTTCCACATCTTGATGATAAGAGCCAGCGCATCCGGAGAAACATCTGGATTCAGGGAAGGATGTAATCCTAGCACTACGCAAGAGTGCGCAATTCAGTGAAATTGCTCCCACAGAGCCACGTGAACTCGGCTCGATCACCGTATCAACGCAACATACACTCCACCACAATTTCAACAGGCAACATGCGCTTGGTTGACGCAGGAAGAGCGAGAACTCGGTGCACGACGCTGGCTGGCAGAGAAGTGAGCCACCAACAAGCTAAGACAACGAAACCTTGGGAGGTGGAGAAGGTATTTCTTCACCGGAGTTGCCAAGAGCTGAGTCACCTGGTGAACGTGGAAGCAGACTGAATACTGCCACCCACTGCGGGCGGAGCATTTGGACGCGAGTCAGCCATCTGTGTTTCGCGAGCAACAGTCACATGTAGCCACAGTGACTCGGCTAAAATCGCGGAGGCAACTTTGGAAATGAGAATGTGTGGCCGGAGTTGATGGAATTGGACCACCAGTTGAGTTCAAACACTCGTCAGGCGGACTCGTATCAGAACCGGGGCAGTTGTGGTGTAGTCCAAGTCAAATTTGTTCGATAGCACCCAACTCGTCCGTGAACGAACGATCACGGCACCCCAAGGATCGGCTGAGTAATCAAAACTCGGAATGACGGTAATGGACTCAGCTGAAGTCTGCTGACTGTACTCGGCTGAAGCTAAAGCCGACCAGACTCGGCAAGTACTAGAGGCTGACTCAACTCAGATGGGCGTCAAGACGAGTCGACTTAGCGGGAAGAAAAGCAGACTCAACTCAACTAGAGTCGGTTCCGACGCGACTCGACTAAAGCCGGGAGCTGACTTGATTCAGCTAGAGCCAAGAGAGATTCAACTCAGCTAAAAGCCGAGTCCGGTTCGGTTTTACGGGAGAAAGCTGACTCGACTCGCCTGAACCGACGTGGAGTTTCAGATCCAAGCTGGGTTGCTTATTTAGAGCCAGCTGAAGAGTCGGTTGCTCGATTGGAACTCGGCTGAAGGGTCGCCGAACTCAGTTAACGGCTCGCCGAGATCCGAAACCACTTCATTTCACTAGATATTTGTATAGGACCTATTAGGAAGGGGCTTTATAGCCCATCAGACATAACAAACAAACAGAGCAGAATTTTCTAAGTCCAAGAACAGCGTACATTTTTCCGGTAAGTCCCTGCGTGGGCTGGATTATGCCTGCCGTCAACTCCGAGAGGCATCGCTTGTAGGAGTTGACCGTGATAGCGCCAAGAGATTAAGTCGGCCCGGGACGGGTACTCAGCTTTGTGTGCTTTCGCTTCGTTGCGACCAACTAAACCCCGCCAACTCAGCGGGTCGACACGCCGTACAGCCCGGGTGTCGTTCGTCAAGCCGAGTTGCATTTGCACTCGGCGACCTGTAAAAGCGCTCGCGCGCCGTCGCCCACCTTTTGGTGGCGGACACAGGCTCCGTAAGGAGAAAACACGAGGTCAGTCAGCTCAGCTGACCTCTAGAGAATTGCTGGCTTGGTTGCCTGGTCTCAGCGAAGTGAGACGCATTACTGTCCCGGAAGGGCCGAACCGCTGGGGCAACTCAGCGCAGGCTACAAAAGCCGACTTAACTCGGCGATTGTTGTGTTTGCTTATTAAGAACCATATCTGACGAGTTTCTGTGTACTACAATACCATATCGGTTAATTTACCGTGCCTCTTCAGTACTCTCCACCCAATTGGACGGCCGTAGCTGAACTTCATCAGGGACCTTACGTCCGGTTTTCTTGGGCGTACGAGGCGAGCGCATACTGGATCGAGGCCGTCTGGATGAGCCGTCACTGGATGAGTCTCCATGCGTGAGGTCGATAGCTGGAGAGCCTTCCGCGGCCGGCGGCCCAGAGTCCTTCTCTTCAGCGTCCGCGTCGCCTTCTGACAAAGTCACGTACGGCCCCGGATCGGCAGAGAAGTCATCAGCCGAAGTCACATTGATCAGGGTGCGCCACTCGTCGGGAACTTGGGTACCGTCCTTGAAATGGTCGAACAAGTCGTGAAGGCGCTCCTCGTTGCCAGTGTAGTGTAGTGGCCCAGGAAAAGACGGGAGAAATGCGAATGTCGCCAGAGGGGAGCGACGGGACCCCGATTGATGGCGACGGACCCAGAGCTCAGATCTGATTCTGAGTCTGAACCGGCTCGTCTGTGGACCCCGTCCTTGGCAGCGGGAGACGCGTCTCTCAGGTCGTGTGACGCGGTACACGGTATAGGGTACAAAATCAGGTTCAAGCCAGACCGCGGGAAGCACGCCAGGTTAGGGCTAGGTAAGAAAGGGGAAGATCGAAGGATCGGTAGGGATAGACCGTAGGGATAGAGTATGGCTCAATTCCGAATATACTTTGTGATACGCAAGCCCTCTTCCTTCGCCTGAGTTCTCTAAGAGACCAGCAACCAAGAAGTCTTTCGTTGAAAGACCAGCGTCCGTCGACAAGCCGCCCCGATAATCGCAGGCCCGTCCCCGTCCGTTGAGTCGGTTCTCACCCCTCAATACCCTGTGTCTGAAAGGAAGGCACGTTAAACGATACCGCCAAGGCGTCGCCCGATAACCCGGCGCCGAACGCGAAGGGCCGTGCGGCCTGATAACCGCCGCACACAACGACCAAGGACGCGCCCCGATAACCGCGCGGACCAAGGTCGAGAGAGAGGGCGTCATATGTGACCGTGCAGAGCGCTAGAGCAAGAGAAGACGTAGAGTGAGGCCATCCGCTCTACGCCAGGATCGCCGTCTTCAAGACCAAGAACACCGACGACCGCACTCCATCGGGAGATACGTTACTCAACAACCGGGAAAACCCCGTCGCTCACGCTTCGGGTTTGTAGAAGTCCAAACTCGCATTCTTTTGCGAGGGCGCTCTTCCACACCAGTAACCTTGGTCTGACGCTGGTTCAGAAAATTCAGGAGCCGAGGCACACTGAATGCCCCCGTCCGAAGCCGAGTCTGCAGCTGACGTCGATCTGCTTGAGCGTCATCCAGTTGGACCCGGAGCTTGGCCACCTCATCCTGTAAAGCAGTTTTTCTTCAGCATGACTGCGAAGAAGCTGCCTGATGTCGCCCCGAAGCTGATCGTTCTTCTTCTCACATTGTCGGGCTGGATCACTGGCCATGCGTCGAAAGTAGTCCTCTACAAGACTGAATGCGTTAGGCATCTCCGCCTTCTCATCTTGGAGCGCCATCAACAACCTTGATGTAGAGGCACGGATCGAAGGTCGAAACTTGAAAACCAATGGAGCACACGAACTCGTCGAAGGTCTCGTTCCAAACGCGAGAAGCTTGCTTGAGACCGTAGATCGCCTTCACCAGTTCCAGACAGTCGAAGTTGCCATCCAGTTCGACACCTTCAGGGACCACACAGACAACTTGCTCCTTCATTATTCCGTACAGGAAAGCGGTCACCACATCCAATTGGTCGAGAGGCCATCCGAAGTACTTGGCGAGTGTGATGATCATCCGTAGCGTCACGTACTTAACCACCGGCAAGAAAGTTTCGGTGTAGTCAATGCCGTACTTCTGCTTGAAGCCCTTGGCCACAAGGCGCGCCTTGTACTTTTCGATCGACCCATCAGCTTTGCGCTTGATCTTCAACACCCATTTGGTTCCAATGGCACGTTGTCCGTTGGGCAACTTTGCAGCACGAAACACACCACGCAGTCGCATCGATTTGAACTCCGCACGAATCGCCGTGCGCCAATGTACTTGGTCCGGGCCGCTCACCGCTTCTTGGAATGTCGATGGTTCCGATAAGTCTACAGTTGACTCGACTGCGTTGGCACTTGCACGCCAAAAGCAGGCGGAGTCGAATCGCCGTCTTCATCGTGATCTTCAGACTTTTCTTCCTCGTCGAGTTCGGCCGGAGCACTAGCTTCCTCTAAGCCAGCTCTGCGGCGAATGATTATTGAGGGTTGCCGGTTTTGGGTACTGTGTACCAGTTGTACCCATTAACCGGTTAACCCGAACCGGTCCAATACGATCCCGCGATGATTATGGTACGTTGTTTACGCCACCGATGATTAGACGAGTAGGATGATTGGACGAGCACAGAGTGTTGGTGATTGGATGCACCAAATGATTGGATGCAGACTAGGTAGTGAAGACAGTGTAAGCTCCGATCAATCAATCACTTTCGAATCTTCATTCTACCCCTCAAGTGTCTTCGCTCCGGTCCCGCCGTCTGCGACGTCCCTCTCTCCGCTTCGTCCAAGCTTCGTGTCCAAGATCCATACCTTCCATCAGGTTATGAGCCCAAGCACCATGTCCTCTGCCCAAGACGCCTCGACCAAGGTCACCATTGACAAGTTCAACGGGGACAACTACGCGACGTGGAACCGCTACATGCGTGGCGTGTTCCTGACCAAGTCGACGTGGCATGTGGTCAACCGCGAGACGACGCCAAGCTTCACGGACTCGCGGGCCAAGGACGACTATGTCAAGTCGAGCAACATCGCGTTCGGACTGATGTTGCTCCACATGGACGCGGACTACCACCATGTGGTCGACGACTGCGAGGAAGCGTGGGTTGCCTGGTCGCGCCTGAAGACGCTGTACGGTGGTTCGCAGAAGGCTGGACGCATCTACCTGAAGCGCCAACTCTTCAGCATGGAGATGTCGGAAGGCGGCAATGTCTTGCATCATTGCAACGAGGTCCTCAACATCAGCGCCAAGCTCAGCAGCATCGGCGCGAAGATGGAGGATGAAGACGTGGCGATCTGCTTGTTGCGCAGCCTCCCAAGAGCTACGAGAACGTCGTGCTCAACCTGGAGATGAGCAGCGCTGAACTGCGGTCGCAAGACGTTGTGAAGGTGCTCACGAATGAGCACATCAAGCGGCAAGGCGAGAAGACGGCGACGGTGAAGACGGAGAACGCGGCCAAGGCGTTCAACACCGACCGAGAGTCTCGCGAGTGTACGTACTGCGGAAAAGTGGGGCACATAGTTGACAAGTGCTGGACCAAGCAGAAGGACGAGAATCGGGGCCCAAGACGCGGCGGCAACGGCCGTGGACGCGGGGCCAACACTGCCCAGTGGCGAAACGACGACAACAACTACGACTACGGCTTTGATCGAGTTGCGTTCGCGGCTTCACTGGAGTGTGATATTTCGACGGGCAAGGATATGCTCGGGATGTGGGCGATCGACAGCGGCGCAACGCACCACATCTGCAACGACAAGGCCAAGTTCGCCCATTTGATTGAGCGGAACGAAGGCGAACTTTCGGTGGCCGACGGCAACAAGGCGGCCATCATGGGTGTGGGGACCATCGTGGAACAAGTGGTCCTGCCCAACGGCGACGAGCGCGAGATCGAGATCAAGAACGCGCTGTACGTGCCAAGCATGAGCAAGAACCTGCTCTCGGTGCCACAGATCAACAAGAGTGGTCTGTTCCAAGTCGTGTTCGACGGCACCAAGATGCAGATTGCGCACAAGGGCTCCAAGCAAGTGGTGGCGACGGCAAACCTCGTGGATGGACTCTACTGGCTGATGACGCCTCAGCGATCGGCGAATGCGGCGACGAGTGGCAAGATTGTCGACCTGCACGCGCGCATGGGTCACGCTCCAGTCGAGGTGCTTCGCAAGATGGTCGACAACCACATGATCAAGGACGCGAAGGCACCTTCCAAGTCGAGCGGACCAAGTCTGTGTCGCGGATGCCAGCAAGGGAAGATGGTTCAAAAACCGTTTCCAAGCAACCGTGACAAGCGTCGTTACGACACGTTCGAGCTGATCCACTTCGACATCTGCGGACCCATGGAGAAAAACTCACTTGGTGGCAGCAAGTACCTGCTGCTGATCGTGGACGAAGCCAGCGGATGCATGAAGGGTTTCTGCCTGCGTGCCAAGTCGGAGAGCGAAGACTGCATCAAGACGTACATCATGAAGGTGCAGAAGCAGTTCGGCAAGAAGGTCAAGTTTGTGCGGCACGACGGAGCTCGTGAGTTTGCAACCAACTCGCTCAAGGACTTCTACGAAGACGAAGGCATCGAGCAGCAAACCACGGTTCCGTACGCGCACCAGACGAACGGCACGGCAGAGCGAGCCATCCGGACTATCGTCACGATCGGCCGCAGCATGCTGCATCACGCCAAGCTGAACAAGTGTTTCTGGGCTGAGGCGGCCATGACGGCCATCTACGTGAAGAACCGCCTGCCGTCACCCAAGATCGAGCACAAGACTCCGTTCGAGATCGTGTACAAGTCAAAGCCGAGTGTGAAGCACATGCGTGTGTTCGGCTGTAGGACGTTCATCCTGACTCCGAAGGAGAAGCGGCTCAAGTGGGATCCCAAGGCTCGCGCCGGACTGTTCCTCGGTTACGAAGAAGTATCCAAGGCGTATCGAGTTTATGACATCGAGGCGGGGCAGGTGGTTATCAGTCGCGATGTCAATTTCGATGAGTCGACCTTTGGACTTTCTCCGGCGATTTCCGATGAAGATGTCGACGATCTGGACTTCGATTCGCTCGACATCGACGACGACGATTCGCGCCAGACGGAGTACAAGCAGGCAGGGAAGCGCAAGAATCGCCCAAGAGACGAAGATGAAGCTGCCAGTCGACCGCGCGCTGTGCGTCATCGACCTGGACTGGAAGAAGCAAGTGCGCCGAGCGACTCCTCTTCGCACCGAGCCTACGGAGATGAAGAAGAAAAGTCTGGAGACCAAGATGAAGACGATGATTCGACTCCACCGGTGTTTTGGCGTGCCAGTGCCAACGCCGTCGAAGCAGCAGACTTATCGGAGCCGACGACGTTTCAAGAAGCTGTCAACGGCCCTGATCAAGTGCATTGGCGCAAGGCGATTCGCGCGGAACTCAAGTCGATGCGACTTCGTGGTGTGTTTCGTGCTGCCAAGTTGCCCAACGGACAGCGCGCCATCGGCACCAAGTGGGTGTTCAAGATCAAGCGCAAAGCGGACGGATCGATCGAGAAGTACAAGGCGCGCCTCGTGGCCAAAGGTTTCAAGCAGAAGTACGGCATCGACTACACGGAGACGTTCTCGCCCGTGGTCAAGTACGTGACGCTGCGCATGATCATCGCGATCGCCAAGTACTTCGGCTGGCCTCTCGACCAACTCGACGTGGTGACTGCGTTCCTATACGGGATAATGAAGGAGCTGGTGTTCTGCGTGGTTCCTGAAGGCGTCGAACTGGATGGCGACTTCGACTGCCTGGAATTGGTGAAGGCGATCTACGGTCTCAAGCAAGCTTCGCGCGTGTGGAACGAGACTTTCGACGAGTTCATGTGCTCTATCGACTTTCAAGTGTCGGCCTTCGACCCATGCCTCTACATCAAGGTTGTCGATGGTCACTGCGTGCTCGTGCTGGTATACGTGGATGACGTGCTGATTACCGGAAGTTCACCCGAGCTGATCGCACGCACGAAGAAGGACCTCAAGACTCGCTTCGAGATGACTGACAGCGGCAAGTGCGCGTTTGTTCTTGGGATCGAGTTGGTGGACGGCCCGGACGGCAGTGTGACGATGTGCCAGCGGCGCTATGTGGATGACATTCTCAAGCGCTTCGGCATGGACGAGTGCAAGGCCGTGGTGAGTCCCGTCGACATGAGCACTCGACTGGTTCCAAGCGACGCAGCGACCAAGGTGAATGCTCCATTTCGCGAAGCCGTTGGTGCCCTGATGCACCTCATGACTGCCACGCGCCCGGACATTGCGTACGCTGTTGGCTATGTGTCGCGCTTCATGGAGAACCCTCAAGAGGAACACTGGGTTGCGGTCAAGCGTATCTTTCGCTACCTGCAAGGCACCAAGACGCATGGTATCTGCTTCAAGCCGGGTGACGACGTTGACTTTCGTGGTTACTCCGATGCAGACTGGGCTGGCGACCTCGCGGATCGCAAGTCGACTTCCGGCTACACGTTCATGCTGATGGGTGCGCCAGTGAGTTGGGGCAGCAAGAAGCAGTCAAGTGTTTCGCTGTCTACAAGCGAAGCCGAGTACATCGCGCTCAGCCTGTCGATTCAAGAAGGCAAGTGGATTCATCGCCTGCTGTGCGAGCTTCTGGTATTTGCCAACGAGACTGGTCCCGAGCTCAAGATTCGCGAAGACAACCAGTCGTGCATCAAGATGACGAAGAACCCAGTGAACCACGGCCGCGCCAAGCACATCGACATCAAGTACCACCACATCCGCGACGAAGTCAAGCGTGGTGAAGTGAAGCTCGAGTATTGCGAGACTTCTGTGATGCTGGCGGACATCATGACGAAGGCGCTCCCGGGACCTCGCCACACAGACCTGACGGCTGCTCTCGGTATCCACGCGTGTTCGCATTGAGGGGCGTATTGAGGGTTGCCGGTTTTGGGTACTGTGTACCAGTTGTACCCATTAACCGGTTAACCCGAACCGGTCCAATACGATCCCGCGATGATTATGGTACGTTGTTTACGCCACCGATGATTAGACGAGTAGGATGATTGGACGAGCACAGAGTGTTGGTGATTGGATGCACCAAATGATTGGATGCAGACTAGGTAGTGAAGACAGTGTAAGCTCCGATCAATCAATCACTTTCGAATCTTCATTCTACCCTCAAGTGTCTTCGCTCCGGTCCCGCCGTCTGCGACGTCCCTCTCTCCGCTTCGTCCAAGCTTCGTGTCCAAGATCCATACCTTCCATCAATGATGCGGGATCTTCTGGCAGTGTCCTCATCAGAGCTTGATCGGTCCTTGCGCTTCCTTGCCTGCTGAAAATTCGTTTGGCGTCGGTCGTCGTCTTCGATTTCGAGCGCATCAAGATCCAGCAGAGTAGCGTCGAGTTCTTTATCCGAAGTGGCCTCTGAAAGTCCAAGAGCCGACTCATCGAAGTTGACATCGCGACTGATCATCACCTGCCCGCCTCGATGGCATAAACTCGATACGCCTTGAACGTTCCTCGTAGCTCAGAAAAATACCTTCACGAGCTTTGGGGTCCCACTTGCGTCTCCTTTCCTTCGGCGTCAGGATGTAGGCCTTGCACCCGAAGATCCGCATGTGCTTCACGTTTGGCTTGGTCTTGTAGGCGATTTCATAAGGCGTTTTCTCCGGAACTTTTGGGAATGGCAATCGGTTCTTGACATAGATGGCCGTCATTGCCGCTTCAGCCCAGAAAGTCTTGTCCAAGCCAGCATAGTGTAGCATGCTGTGACTGATGGTCACAATGGTTCGGTTCGCACGTTCCGCAGTCGCGTTGGTCTGATGCGCATACCGAACCGTAGGCTGAACGTCGATGCCATGATCGTCGTAAAATGCCTTGAGTGAGTTGGTCGCTAATTCCTTGGCTCCATCATGACGCACAAATTTCACCTTGGCATCAAATTGTTTTTCCACCTTATTGCTGATCACTGATGAATCCAGCGGATGCATGACAGGATTCTGTCTGCGCGCTAAGTCAGAAAGTGAAAGCTGCCTGCGCAAGTATTTGCTGCCGCTCAGTGACTCTCTTCCATGGGGCCACAAATGTCGAAGTGGAGGAACTCGAACAGCGCATACTTGGGTTTGTCCGGGTTGCTCGGAAACGTCTTTTGAACCATCTTTCCTTGTTGGCACCCGCGACACACACTCGGAACGCTGGACGTTGAAGGCACCTTTGCGTTCTTGATCATGCCGCTGTTAACCATCTTGCGTAACACGTCGATCGGAGCATGGCCCATACGTGCGTGCAGGTTGACAGCACTTCCACTTGTCGCCGCATTCGCCGATCGTTGAGGTGTGCGAAGCCAGTAGAGTCCATCGACGAGATCTGCCGTCGCCACTACTTGCTTTATGTCCTTGCGTGAGACGCACATCTCATTGCCGTCGAACAGCACATGGAACTTCCCATGCCTGTTGATCTGCGGTACCGAAAGCAGATTTTTGCTCATGTTCGGCACGTAGAGCGCGTTCTTGATCTCGATCTCGCGCTCGTCGCCGTTGGGAAGAACCACCTTTTCCATGATGGTCCCCACACCCTTGATGGCAGCCTTGTTGCCGTCGGCCACCGAAAGTTCGCCTTCGTTTCGCTCGATCAAATTAGCGAACTTGGCCTTGTCGTTGCAGATGTGGTGCGTTGCGCCGCTGTCGACCGCCCACAACCCGAGCTTATCCTTGCCCGTCGAAATACCACACTCCAGTGAAACCGCGAACGCGATTCGATCGTAGTCGTATCCGTCGCTGTTGTTTCTCCATTGGATGTTGTTGGCTCCGCGTCCACGGCCGTTGCCGCCGCGTCTTGGACCCCGATTCTCTTCCTTCTGCTTGGTCTAGCACTTCTCAATTACGTGCCCCAACTTTCCGCAGTGCGTACACTGGCGAGACTCTCGGTCGGTGTTGAACGCCTTGGCCGCGTTTTCCGTCTTCACCGTCGCCGCGTTCTCGCCTTGCCGCTTAATGTGCTCATTCGTAAGTACCTTAACGACGTCTTGCGATCGCAGTTCGGCGCTGCTCATCTCCAAGTTCAGCACGACGTTCTCGTAGCTCTTGGGAGGCTGCGCAACAGGCAGATCGCCACGTCCTCGTCCTCCATTTTGGCGCCGATGCTGCTGAGCTTGGCGCTAACGTTGAGGACCTCATTGCAATGATGCAAGACGTTGCCGCCTTCCGACATCTCCATGCTGAAAAGCTGTCGCTTCAGGTAGATGCGGCCAGCCTTCTACGATCCACCGTATAGCGTCTTCAGGCGCGACCAAGCCACCCACGCTTCCTCGCAGTCGTCAACCACATGATGGTAGTCCGCATTCATGTGGAGCAGCATCAGTCCGAATGCGATGTTACGTAGTCGTCCTGGTGTGGTATTGCAATATACAGAAATCCGTTAGTAATGATCTCAATTAGCACACAACAATCGCCGACAAGTCGGCGAACAAAGCCGGTGCTGAGTTGACCCAGCGGTTCGGCCTTTCCAGGACAGCGGTGTCTCATTTGCGCAGAAACTAGTCGACTAAGCCAGTCAAATTTGGTCGTCGAGGTATAGTCGAGCCAACTATCCCCGGTAAAACCTGTGCCAGCCACCAATGGGTGGGGAGCGGCGCGCGAGCGCTTTACAGGGCGTCGAGAGCAAAGGCTGCTCGACTTGAAGTGTCACGGCACCCGGGCTATCCGGCGTACCGACTTGCTTAGTTGAGCAAGATTTCGTTGAGCGCGCAAAGCGAGGTTCACCCTATCCCGGGTCGACTTGTCTTCTTGGCGCTGCCCTTTGGTCGAGTCCCTACAAGCTATGCCTCTCGGGACCGACGGCAGACATAATCCAGCCCGCGCAGGGACTTACCGGAGTGTGCACTTGGTTAGAACTTGGAAGATTCTGCTCTGTATTGTTTCTAGAGCTCTGTGGAGCTCTTTCTAATTGTTTCCTAGTTCTCTATACAAATATCAAGTGAAATGTGATCGGTTCAGATCTCTACGCCTCTCCAGTCGAGTCGATTGCCGCTTCGCCGAGTCGTTTTTGGGCTTGAACGGTCGGCGGGTGCTCTAATCGGGCAACCAGACTCTTGGCAGGGCGTTTTACGACCCTCAACGGGCAATCCGACTCTTCAGACTAGATCTCGGCGGTTGACGGGGCTCGCCGACGGTTGGCTGAGTCAACTGCCTCTAAACGGCCGGATTACCAACATTCCGGTCGTCTATCGTCCGTTGGTCGGCTTAAGTCCGAAGTGTGGCCACACCAGTTGGGTCGTTCCTGATTCCGGCCTAACATAGGATGGCCTAGTTGATGTCTGGGCCGAAACTTGGGTTCACTATACCACAACGGCCCCGGCTATGATACGAGCCGGGTTGGTGAGTGTCGTAGCCATTGTTCTTCGTTCTCATGTCGAGCACCCGCCAGTTGATCTTCTCCGCAGCATGTCGGAGCCTTCGCCGAGTCCTGGAGCTGCCGAGGTGCGTCCTGGCCTTCCACAGCTTGTGATAGTACTCGTACTAACTCGCCGTCGTGCTTGTACAGTCTTCTGGCTCGGCTAGTTCGCCTAACGGCCGCTCGTCGACTCCTGCTCAAGGTGGGGAGATACCCGCCGGGTCGACCGTCAGTGAGGCTAGTGCTTCTGGGGCTGGCGGTGGACGAGCTGACTCGTTCATCGATCTGGCAATTTCCCACGAGTCTAGTCTTGGTTCTGGGCCGTCTTCTCGCGCATCTCCTCCTGGTCCGCTGGGTTCGCAAGACGACACTACTTCGGGCGTTATTAAGTCGAACCCAGCCCGACCAGTGAGCCTTGCCTCCCTTGAAGCGCTGATCCAGAAGGATGCGGAGTTGCGCCGACTCAACATGTCTTCCGTGGTTCGTCTGCTGGCCTTTGGTCTGTCGGGCCCGCCACTCATCGCGGATCCCGTCCAGCGTGAGGCGATCATGAGGGCCACGTCGACCAACGAGCTCTTGCATCTGTTCCGCGACAATTACCCGACTCTCGATGAGTCCGGTCAAGTGGCTGCTCTGCGTATGGAGTTAAAAGCCGCCCAAGACATTGTGGTGCTAATGTGTGCGCGAAAGCTGGACACGATGGCTAGCGACCACGATGATGGCTGTCAATGCGGGACGTGGCGGATCCGTAGGCCAAAGTGATGGATCCGGACTAAGATGGGAGAGGGATCTGGGGTACGTTTGGTGTACACATCTCTCAGGTAAGTACGAGCGGCGATCATTTGCGTACGCATTCGTACTTAATAGGCCATAGTGTAGCCATAGCATACAAATCACTAGTGTAGGTGCTGGCGGCCGTCAGGAGCCAGTCATAGGGGATCCCCTTTAGGATGGGATCCTAGAGCCGAAGTCGGCCATAGGGTAACCTAAATCAGAAAAGAATTTGCCTGGAAGTGCATAGTTGGTTATTAGTATAGGGATCCCATTTGTCCCATACTTTAATCAAGTAAATACACGCATTCCTTGCATTTAACGGCAGTCACTAGATAAGCGTGGCTAGTGCTCGCCCTTCGGCTCTCACCCTCAACTCCAACGCTAAGGTAGCGTCAAGCCCTCGTAAAGGAAAAGGAACGGATCACGCATTTCTATTGCGGATCCACAAGGTTACCCCCAACAAAGATCAACTCCGGATCACGCATTTCTATTGCGGATCCACAAGATCTACGGCAAGGAGCTCAAGATCTACAACTACGCGGATCCCTGTGAAGACTTCCACACGGATCCACCCTCCCACGTCCTCCTCCGGACGTCCAATCTTCTACAACTGCGCATCTCGCGACAACGAGAGAGCAGATCCAGCCAACCGACGGGTACACAAGGTGAACCTATCAGCAACCACACGGCCAGCGGAGTACCCCCTCCGATAGTCGGTGTCCGGCACAGTGAACTAGAGGGTTTCAGTCTATTAGTCAAATTCTAGCTGATCCACTCTACCACAACATGAACTCCAAGTTGGCCCGTCGTCTCGACACATTGGCGTCGGAGAACGTCGACTTGACGAAGCAACGTGAGGCCGATGTTCTGGAGCGTGATCTGTGGCAGCGCGAAGCAACCAAGACGACTGGTCTACTGGCTTCGCTTCGCAAGGGTTTGTCTCGCGGAGGCCCAAGTATCGAAGGCCGGCGAGGGACTCCAGAAGAAGTTGGACGCTAATCAGCGTTTTCTCGAGGCAGTCCAGGAGAAAGTCGACGACCGGGACCGGCACATCAACGATCTTGAAGTCGAGTTGGCTCGCCGCGACGCGGCTTACACAACGTTGCAGGGCGTATCAGCCAAAAACTTCGAGGACCTTCAAGTGGCGGCCAAGGCTTACACCGACGGAGACAGCTTCCCTCTTCAGCGGGCCAAGTCCATCGTCGCGAGTCAACGAGCGACGATTTATCGTCTTGAACAAGCTGCTCGTCGAAAGGGGCCAATTCCGATGGACGATCCGTACGCGACCACGGGTGCTGCAGCGGGTTTGGACATCCCTGGTCTCTCGCTCGAAGATCTCCAGCTGAACGTTCAGCTGTGCAAGGTTTTGGCTCGCAAGTATCCAGAAATTTTGAACGAATCGCCGGACCAAGACATGACTTCCCTGCGTACTTGTCCTGGAGGTGGGCGATCCGGACGTGAACACGAGGAGATCGACAAGCTGCGAAACATCATCTGGGCGGAAATACACCTCCTAATTGGGAAGCGGAACGCATTACCTCCAGCGGCGATAGGCATTGTGTGCGACATCGACGTCGGAGATGCCAAGCCGAGCGCGCAATGCGTGTGGAAGATCGCACCGCGGTACCGTGAGAAGGTGTCGGATCTGCTGAAAGGGCTGCTGTCGGCGACGATTATCAATCACTCGACGTCACAATGTGGTGATGGGTTGTGATAGCTGATAACGAAGATGACAGGGTCCAGAGCGAAGACGCCACTGACGAAAAGGAAAAGCATGAAGAAGTGAGAAGAAGTGATCAAGGTCGCCGTGGACGCGGCGTGTGGACGCGCTGCGTCGCAAGGAGGCGTGGGGTGAGGACGACGCTACAAGGAAGAGCGTGTGCGTGAGTCGTGCTGTCGGAGAGCGTCAGGCAGCCTGCATATCTGAAGTGGAGCAGGTCCAAGGCCTGTAAAGGCATCGGCTTCTGGACGATGAAGCTGCGAAGGACAAGGAGATCGAGGGAGGTCAAGGAGGCTGTTGGCGCGTAGGTAGCGAGCCGGTAAGTCAACTAACCTCTCAGAATTCAATCTGCTTTCTCAAGAACAAGTGGCCTTTACCATAAAGTTAACTTTGGCCATACAAGGTCAACGACTTCGCCAGTGATCAAGCTTCAAACGAGGAACCAGATCGAAGGGCAAGTTTTCGAGTGGGAAGTTGGGACAAGATACCGACCTTCCGTGTGGACGCTGACGGGGACGTGGAGATGTCCGTCCCGCAGCCGGTCTACCAGTTTGTGAGCGCCCCCGAGTTGACTGCCTGGGACCAGGAGCCGCTCGTGAACTGGAGGCGTGAACGAGAGCGCTATGTTGAGAAGATTCAACAAAAGTGCAGGACGTCGAACGAACCGTTCGACGCTGCCGTGATGCGGGTTCATGACACGGTGAAACCGAAGATCCTCAAGCACTTGGCTCGCTACGTGCTACGCAAGTCCGTAGAGGACATCACTGACGCCGACATCATGGAGAAGGTCCGTGAGCGGACGAACACGTTGCAGAATGGACACATCCCAGATGTACATTCATTTTTTAAGGCAAACCTGCGGATGGACATGTCAGAAAAGGACATTGACGCCCGAGTGCTAAAGTACTTCGTGGATTTCGACCAGTTGGTAGAAGATCATGGGTTTGAGATCATGTTTGGCGTTGGTTCAACGAATGACATTGGTTTTCGCGACCGAATGAAACAACGGTGCAAGCTGCTCATTGCCGGCCTTGCCCCATCGATGTTGAAAGTGGAGATCGAGCGTCTAGTGCTGCTGCAAAACAAATATGCCAAGACAGATGATGTTGCCTTGCGTGATCTGGTGCTGGAGCGCGCAACTGCCCAGCAGCATTACCACCTGATGCATTTGGAGGAGAAGCCGGATAAGCGTATCACGGTGACAAACAACAAGAAGAACTTAGAGCCGAAGGCTAAACCCAGCTCATCTGGTTCTCCTGCGGCTAAGCCAAACGACAAGAAGTCGGGCCCACGTGATGGCTGTTGGATCTGCAAGGGGTCCCATTTCGCTCAACAATGCCCAACTCCGACGGACGAGCAAAGTCTGACGCTCGTAGGCGTTTTGATGAGGCGCGTGCACGAAAAGTGAAGGTGGCCCGTGTGGCCAAATCACCCGGACGACGTCGAGTGGTGATTAATGAGGTGCTTGAAATCCCGTTTAGACCGGACAGTGGTGCTGACTGCTGCTTCCTGCCTGAGGAATATTTGCTGGAGCTGCAAGCAGTGGATGCCACTGTACAGCCTGAGAAACTGGGCCAACCTGTTGCAGTCGAGCTAGCTGGTGGGCAGGTTGAACACTGTCACTATGAGTGCACGGTGGACTTGCTGCTTGGAACAAAAGCGGGTCCTGTTCATGTACGACGCGTGAAGTGTTTGGTACTACCAGGAACTGAAGAGGAGTTTCTCTTAGGTGACGACTTGTTGAAGTCACTTGGGATTGACGTCGATATCATGATGGAACAATTAGCGGTTGGTTCTGTTGATCAGGACGATGGAGATCATTTTTGAAGATGAACCTGAAGCCGGCCACGATGATACCAACTCAGTTTCAGAAGATTTGGAAGTACTGATACAGGACGCAAACTTAAACGCCTTTCCGGCTAGACTGATGCCGTCGTTGCGCACCACCGTGTTGGACTACGGGGACGTGTGGAGAGCTAGGCTCGGCGCTGATGGCCCGGCACGAGTGAGATCGTACAGTGTGAAACTAAAGCCAGACGCCACTCCGTTCAGATGCAAGCCGAGGCGCTACCCGCCGTTGCAAACTGATTTTCTTCGCGGTCATGTCGCTGAGCTACAGGAATTTGGGCTGTTGCGCCTCAACAATGCAAGTCGTTGGGCGTGTGCAGCAGTCCCAGTTCGTAAAACTGGTCCTAAACTCGAGTTCAGGCTCACAACAGACTATCGCCCAGTGAACCGGATGACTGTGTCGATTGCGGCTGCAGTGCCAAATCTTTCGGTGGTGACTAGCAGAGTTCGTGGGGCCAAGGCGATGGCCAAGTTCGATATGTTCAAAGGCTTTTGGCAGCTGCCGCTAGCCGAGGACTCACAAGAGGTTTTCAGTATCCAGACTGATGGTGGCGTTTACACGCCAACACGCGTTCCGCAAGGTGCTGTTGACTCTGCGATGCATTTCCAATCGACGATGCAGGAAGTGTTCGGCGATATGATGAACCACAATCTACTTGTCTACGTGGATGATGTGGTGCTGTATGCACCGACGCATGATGAGTTTCTAGTGGTACTGGAAACATTTTTCCAGCGCCTTCGCGAAAGTAATCCGAAATTGAACGTCAAGAAAAGTGCGCTGTTCGCTGAGGCTGTCACGTGGTGTGGCAAGATTGTGAATGGGACTGGTGTGATGCATGATCCATCCCGCGTGGACGCGTTGCAGGCTCTGCCATTGCCAATCAATGCTGGCGAGCTGCAGCACTTCCTGTGTGCTGCTAATTGGCTTCTAGATTCGATAGTCGACTATGGTCGTGCGGTTTCTCCTCTTCAAGAGAAGTTTGATGAAGTAATGACTGGACACAACCGAAAGAAACGTCATGCTGTGAGGGTTGCCGTGTCTTGGACACCTGCTGAGGAACAGGCGTACAATAACTTTTTGGATCGAATCGCATCGTCAGCGATGCTGTCTTTTCCAACGGATGACGCGATTGTCTGTTTGAGTACAGACGCAAGTGCACGAGGCTGGGCTTTGATTGTTACACAAGTGCGCGATTGAAACATCGAAGTGCCCATGCATGAGCAGCGTCATGAGCTTCTCATTTGTAAGGGAGGATCATTCAAGGATTCACAGTTGAACTGGTCCGTAATTGAGAAGGAGTCTTACCCCATTGTGCAAGCTGCACGGAGTTGGAGTACCTGCTGCAAAGGGCTCAAGGCTTTCGCATTTTCTGTGATCACACCAATTTGATACAAGTATTCTGCCCTAGCAAAGAGGTGAAGCAGCACGTGCGTGGCAAGTTGCAGCGGTGGACGATGAAGCTGACGGGTTACAACTACGACATCGTGCACATCAACGGCGTCGATAACCACTGGGCTGACATGGTGTCGCGCTGGCTGTGTCGACCTGATGGCCCTGCTTTCGTTCGAGTCAAAGCGGTTCGAACTCGCTCGAGCAGCGACAGCTCCAGTTTACTCCGTCCTCTGCAGGAGGATGGTTTCATTTGGCCGTCCGTGGATGCGTTGCAAGGTGTGCAGCAAATACATGTGAACAAACTGACTGAGGAGCATGAAGAGCGAGAAAGTTTGATTTACGTTGAAGGCAAGCTGTGGATCCCAAAACAAGCACGTGAGCTGCTTACACGGATTTTGATCGTTGCTCACTGCGGGATACAAGCCCACCGAGGGTAGCAAGTGATGATCGCCCAAGGTTCATTACGAAGACGGCACACCCGAACAGAAGCGCGAACACGTGGACTTGTTCATCAACACCCTCGGTTCTCAAGAGCAAGAGCTCGCCTCTCGACTGACGCTCATGGAAGTACCGGATGTCGCGACTCTGGAGAAGAAGCTCCGAGCACGCCAGCGTGGGATGGCCCAGCAGAAGAAAACTCTGTTTGGTTCCAACAAGTTCCGCCAGAAGGCACCAGCTCCACCTCCACCACCACGTGCGGTCCACGCGATCCAGGTCGCGTCCGACGACTATGACTCGGGACGCGAAGCTCTCGACAACGACGACCAGATGTATGACCAAGATCGCGATGAAGACGATCGGGCTCGATTGATGGTTGCCGGCCAGGGTCCCCAGGTGAGGCTGCGCGCCAAAACCCCGACGCTGACGAGAGACGCGACCGTCCTCGATGTAGCCACTGTGGATCGCGTCGCCACACGGAAGGAGATTGCTGGGGTCTACTGACTTGTCAAAGTGCGGCGGACACCATCCGACTGACCGATTCTTGAGAACTTGCAAGGCTTGCGGCGAAGTTCACGATGCTGGAGAGTGCCCGATGGAGGAATTCTTCAATCAACTTCGCTCGTGGTTCAACCAGAAGAAACACGCGGGGATGCTGCCACCCAAGGCCGAGAAGATGTTAAACTAGATCGCTCGCTGGCTTTGAAACCAGTACGAGACGAGCGATCAGTTTCCGTCTATGCATATGTGGCCCGAGACCTGGAACGAGAGGTTAGTGAGAGTCCGGACCCCTGAATGATAATACATGTGGAAACAACTTGGAACGTACCGCCCCAGCGCGGAGTCCTAACGTCGCTGCCATCCGATCCGCCGATGAATTTGAGCGGGAAGAAGCACGGGGACTGATCGACTTGCAACCGGGAAGACGACGCGGATATTGGAAACATTACGCGCCGGACAAATGGTATCGACAAGCCAAGATCCACGGAAAACTCAATAATCGTCGCGCCATGCTGCTGCTCGATACCGGCGCCGAGGTGTCCATCCTGGACACCACCTTTGCTCGTGAGGTAGCTTGCCAAATCGACACGAGCGTTACATAAACGTGCGTGGGCATCAGGGACGAGACGTATTACACGGTGGGCAACAAGGTAACCCTCGCGGGGAACTTGGTCTACTTCTTGGACATCTGGATCGGGGATCTGGTGGGCCAGAACGCGATCCTGGGGATGAACTTCATGGTGCCCGTGGGCGTCCGTATTGATTCGGCGGACGGGACCGCGCGCCTGACAGACGAAGTTGACATCACAATGGTCGGCCGAAGACCGTTGTACGGCGAGAAGAAACGGACCATCACGGTGTCAGAGCCGGAGAAATTGGAGCCCGGAGAAACGCTGGACGTCTTGCTACGGCCAGATCGGACTCTGCCGCAGTTGTGGGTCAAACGCGGGAAGATGTGGGTCACCAGTCATGTGAAGAACCAGAACGGGAGACGCACATACCTGCGGGCCACCAACGTCGGCGATAAAGCGGCGCTGCTGGACGCTCACGAGATACTAGGATACTGGATGTCGGCAGAATCCCTGCCACGTGAACATGGCTTCGTGCGACCAGGGTCTTGACGTTACCAGGAGTGGCAGAACTTGGCGTTTGGCGCCACCAGCGACGCGGACGATGTGGAACCTCCCGAGGAACCAAGTACGCCGTTGGTAGACCATCCCGAATACAAGACTCCGCGAAGGATCTTGAAGCGGAGCGCAGCAGAGACGCCAGTCGCCCAGCAACCACAGACGCGTCTTGCACAAAAGCAGCGGCTCGAGTCGCTCCAGTGAAGGCCACGCGGACGAACGAGGTACATGTGACGGAAGACGCGACGGCGGCGACGGACACGACTCAAGTCGAAGAAGTTCTGCCGACGAGGGACGCGCTCCTGGAAACCGAGGTGCCGAAGGCGAAGTGCGAGCCAGCCGGAAGATTGCGAAGTGATAGCGCAGATGAACGAAGCGCAGAAGCAAAGCCGGAGAATTCGGAAAGGAAGCCCCGGCTGGACCCAATATCTGAGACAGCTGAAACGGGTGACCTCGAGGAGCCGCCTGATGTGGATCGCGTGCCCGAAACGGTCGCGATGAACTACGCGGACGACGCTGTCTTGCTCCATGAAGGGTCAGAACTCTTCCCCGAAGATTTGGAAGCAGAAATGGCTGTTCTGCCCGAGATCTCGCTGACCGCAGAGGTGAAGATGGAAGACCTCAAGGTGGGACGGCCGACGGGCGTCACTCCCGAAGAAGCCACCAAAGCCGAAGACCGGCTGCGAAGAATCATCTGGAAGAAGAGGAGATGGATGATCGGGAAAGGCAACGCCCTGCCACCTGCCGCCATCGGCGTCGTCTGCGACATCGACGTAGGAGATGCGAAACCCGTCGCCCAACGCGTACGCAAGATACCGCCCCAATATCGAGAACAAGTGGCCAAACTGCTCAAGGGTCTGCTTAGCGCGAAGATGATCGGTCCCTCGACATCTCCGTGGGCGTCCCCCATCGTCGTGATTATCAAGAAGAACGGAGTCGACATTCGACTCTGCATCGACTACCGGTTGGTGAACGGACTGACGCAGCTGATGGTATACCCTATGCCACTGGTCAACGATCTGTTGGAAGATCTGGACAAGTATGCTCGTTAGACATGGCAAGCGGTTTCTGGGTGGTCCCGATGACAGAGTGAGCCCGACTGATCTCGGCTTTCATTACTCCATTCGGCCTCTTCGAATGGCTGCGAATGCCGTTCGGTTTGTGCAACGTGCCACAGATATACCAGCGACTGATCGACAACGCGCTCTATGGCTTCTGGAGGCTGACACCTCTGGGACGTGACGCCCGCGACGTCTTCAACAAAGGAGAGCCGGAACCCCGGGCGAAGACTCGATCCTGGGACGGCGGTCTTACATCGACGATATCCGATAGGTGGGACGTCGTGGGACGACACGTGCGACCGGGTGGAACGCGTGCTGGAAAGATTCGAGATGTTCAACCTCTCCGTGAGCGTGGAAAAGAGCGAGTGGGGAATGTCGAAGGTCAGCTACCTGGGACACCAGGTGTCGAAGAACGGTCTCGAAGCGAAACCGAAAAATCTGGAATCCCTGGCGTCACTCGCTTTCCAGCGTACATTGAAGTGCCTGCAGTCGTTCCTCGGTAGTCTCGACTATTACCACCGGTTCATTGCAGATTTCGCGGTGTACGCCGCAGTGCTCTACTCGCTCTCGGAAGCCGACTTCGAAGAACGCGACGCTCGACCAGAGACGCGCTCTCAAGAGAAATGGGCCCACGCCCAGAACGCGTTCAACGCGCTCAAGATCAAGTTCGCGGCGACGCCAATGCTCAAACATTTCGACGATGATCGTGAACCCGTGGGGATCCTGTACGCAAGCGACTGGGCTATCTCAGCTGTGCTGACGCAGGAACATGACGAAGTCCACATGCCGGTGAAGTTCTCCAGCCGCACGCTGAAGCCCAACGAGTTGAATTACGACATGGTCGAGAAGGAGATCCTGGCCCTGCTACGGATCCTCACCGACTGCTTCACAATGCTGGCAGGACGCAAGATCCGCGTCCTCTCGCGACACTCGACGCTGGCGTGGCTGTTCAGATCCAAGGGCTACAAGGCCGACTATCACAGTGGGCCGCAATGCTCTCACCATGGAAGCTAGAGATCTGCAAGTCGATGAAGGGGGAAGAAGAGATACTCGGGACGCTAGCCGCGAGCATCACACCCCGGACGTTCGTGGACTTGGCCTTGGAAAATATCTCGCCGAGAAAACGCTCGTCTAGGATCACCGTGATCCCGGTCCCCGCCATCAGACCCGACGAAGAACTCCATGTGATCAGCTTCGACGGATCAGCGAAGAACAAACGTGAAGGTGGAGCGTTCAGCGCTGTGGTGTGGAAGTTGCCGAGCTGGGATGTAGTCCGAGCCGTGTCCGGTTACGCCGCCGACCTCACCGTCAACGAAGCCGAATACCGGGGCATGCTGCTGGGATACTCGCTATTGGGAGAATTGGAAGTCACCCGGTTGATCGTCTGTGGAGACTCCAATCTCGTCATCCGACAGATGCGAGAAGAAATGGACTGCAAGTCTTCCGGACTGAAACTTCTTCGACAACGAGCCAGGGACGCGTTGCAGGCTTGGCCCAAACACGACTTGTTTCATGTGCACCGAGACTGGAATGCCAGTGCCGACCTGCTAGCGGGGAAAGCTCTTAACGCCAAGACGGAGTGGAAGTACGCGGCCATGAGGAGATCCAAACCTCAAGAGCTGAACCGCCTGCCGGAGATCGTACGACCCAGAGGACTCGAAACGGGAGACGCCGTCTCAGACGCGAAGGATCCAGCCGACCCTGAAGCGAGAGACGCGAACGAAGTACGCGATCCCCCAGCGAAGAGCGAGGCCGACGGACGCGACCGTGGGAGGAAGGACAGTTTCGTGTCGATCTTGTCAGTGACTACCCGTTCGGCAGCGACGCGAGCCACGTCGGCCCAAGAACAGACCCCAGAGGTTCTCGACGAGCTGATAGTCCAGTGATTACGGCTCGACCGGATCCGGACAGCGCAAGACGAGGAGACATGGATCGCGAATTTGAAGAACTATCTCCGAGGAGATCTGGACCAGCTGTCGGAACGCGAGGCGAAGAACTGCAGCAAAATCGCGACTCAGTACGAAGAGGGCGAAGGTGGACTCTTGTGCTACCAGACGAGAGGGGACGACGCCGCTGAGGATCGGGACACGATCATGAAATTGGTCGTCTCTGAAACGTTGCGCGACGATATCCTTCACCACTATCACTCGAGTCTGGAAGGTGGCCATCAGGGGATCGGCAGGACGTATCAGCGCCTGAGGCGTCACTTCCACTGGCCCGTGATCTTCAGGAGTGTTCAACGATACGTCGGGGAATGCACCGACTGCGAAACCGGTAAGGGAAAGCCGACGGTCCAGGGCGAGTCGCCCGGCAACATCGTGGCCACGCACCCGTTCCAAGTAATCGCCATGGACCACATCCCGTCTTTTCCCGCGTCTTACAAGGGCAACACCGAGCTGTTGATCTGGGTAGACCTCTTCACAGGATTCGTGATCGTGAAAGCGAACGCATCGCGAACTGCCCAGACAGTGGCCGAGGCCTACGAGGAATCCTTCTTCCGACGCTTCGGCGCGAGCGAGGCAATTCGGCACGACAGAGAGCCTGGGTTCATGTCAGATTTCTACGCGGCGTTCAGCAAATTGATGGGCCAGAGACAACGAGCGACGCTTGCCTACAGGCCGCAGGTCAACGGCGCGGCAGAACGTATGGTTCAGACGATCACGAGAGCCATCAAGATGTACATCGCAGATATCGACCAACGCGACTGGGACGAATATGCCGAGAGACTCACTTTTGCGCTGAACACGTCACACGACCGGACGAGGGACGAGACCCCGTTTTACCTGGTACACGGGTGGGACCCACGGACGACCTTGGAAGCCTCCTTAGCGGTGGGCAATACGTCTCATCGCGACGTAGAGGTGGAGGCTGAGGATCCAGCGACACTACAAGATCGCCCGTGCCCAAGCGCTAGAACTCGTCCAGAACGCGGTTGAAGCTAGGCGCGTCTCCAGAACGAAGTTGCGACGGAACACCCGATCGAGTCCGGCACGAGAGTGGGCTGTACCTGGACCGGGTGAAGCCAGGGTATGCGCGGAAGTTGGCTCATATGTGGCACGGACCATTCCGTGTCACCGAGCTCGTGACCCCTACGCAGCACGTCTTGAAACAGAAGGCACCCCATCAGCTGTTCCACACCGTACACATATCCAAGCTGAAACCCGTCCGCGAGTTCCCGTCCAGACCGGCGGTCGCGTTGACGGTGCCGGCGGACGCGCGCTTCGACTTCGACGAGGCGTTCTTGCCAGAAGATAGCTGGGAGACGCTTGGACGACGAAGTGTACGAGGTGGAGGCGATCCTCGAAATGCGCGAAGGACGAGCGACGAGATACGGCCGAGCCAGACGAGAGTTTCAAGTCCAGTGGAGAGGGTATCCGGACCCGACCTGGGTCGACGAGCGGGACCTCAACTGCGGCGGGCTGCTGCTATACGACTTCTTGAGGCAGCGGACCGGCAGCAACCGGTTTGGCGTCATGCAGTCACACGAAAATGCGGCTGCGGCGGACATCGGGACGTAGGAACCGATGTGGGAGACGCGCGAGGCGCGCGACGAAGCCAGCAGGGAGGCTGTTGGAGCGGAGGGGAGGTCTCCGTCCGGGTTGCCGGGCGGAGATTGAATGGTGAATGGGGAGTGGGGAGGACCGGCCCTGTTGGCCGAAGATGGGACGACGATGGGTCGTTCTATGGAAGATAATTTTGCGGAAGGAAAGACGAAGGACAAAACAGACTCAGATGCAACGACATTATATTGGAGAGCTTACGACAAAAAGGGAGTTCACTTGCACCTAGACGGCCTGGATGAACTTGCCAGAGAGACGCAAAGGTGGAAGGCGGATGCGCAGGCGCCACGTCGCAGTGGCCGTTGGCGTCGACCGCCGTTCGGAAGATCGACGCCAAGGTTCGCGAACGTCGAGGGCTGCAAGCGAGTCCTCCAACGACGCATCTGCGAGACGCGGATACCAGTGCCCCACCTTGGATCGTGACGCAGAAAAGTGCAGCACGATGGGGTCCAGTAGCAGATTCAAGTCCGCCAGACTGCCTCGGAAGAGGACAAGTGCAGACTCCAGCACGCTGGCCAGGTTGCGTACGACGAGAATTACGGCGCTTATGCCATTCTTTCCACGTGTCATTGTCAGGCACGGCTAGCTTGTGGGTGGATTCCCAATACGCTGCGCCCAGCTGCCGACAACGGTTCAGGAACGTCCGGAAAGCCGCGTCGTCCGTCGCAAACGTCAGCGCCTCGATCTCTTGATAGAGATACTTTTAAGGCTCTGTAGCGTAAAGTGCTTCCACGGCGGGCATAGTAACCAATGCCTCATTCCAGACAGCGGGTTTGACTGCCGGCACCGATGGGTAGATCCAGTCCGACGGTGGCAAGAAGTCCAGCCGAATCTCGCGAGCCGTGATCGAGCCCAGTCGACTAGCGCGGAGCTCCTTGCTCCACGGGAAGTACCGACGGTGAGTCCACTCGGTGGGGGCCTGGAAGGGCGGGATCGCGGGAGAAAAGACTGGCGCAGTCGCAGTGACGTCTTCGGACGAACTGTCGTCTTCCGACGACGAAGGGGATGACGAAGATTCGCCGTCGCTCGGACTGCTACCCGCCGCCCCACCAGATCCGCTCCCGCCCAAGTGACTTGGGCCCGGAGATGAAGATCGCGAACGCGAGGAACGCCGCCGGAGACGACGACGTTTAGTCCGTCGAGACCGCGCTTTCTGCGCGCTGTCGGACGAGTCCGATGATGGAGAACGGGATCGCGGGCGTGCGAGGGAGGCGAGCGTGCGAGCCGACGCAGCGGCAGCACTGTCAGTCGCCGCCGTGTCAGCCGCGGTTGAGGAACGCGCGCTACGACGGGTTGGCGTCAGCGGCGCTGAAGAACCCGATGTCGCGACGGAAGCCCCACGAGAGCGCGAGGATCCGGACTTCGAACGCCGGGACTTACGCGAGGAAGTCGAAGATCGACGGGACGTACGAGGTGGCGAGGACGCAGGAGGGGGACGCGACGTAGAAGACGGCACCCGCCCTCCGAACAACAGCTCGTCCTCAGCCTCTGAGTCGAGAGACGCAGGCACAGACCCCGGTGGCGACACAGGTGGCGTCGACAGAGGGGCAGGCAGAGGTATCGAGGGTGTCCCCGAAGCAGAACCGGCAGGAGGGGTCGGCAACGCTGCGTTCATCTCGGCCTCGGCACGACTCTCGAGCGTCCGGACGAGCTGTTGGGCGTCGAGAATACCCCCAGCAGAAGCGACAGCAGTCGACAGCCGGCTGGCTAGCTCTCTGCACACACGGTGGGCGATCTCTCGTCCTGCACGGGCGTCTCGCAACCACTGGCCCCACGTCGCGACCTGCCTCGCATGCTCCAGAGTCACGTGATCCAGCGAACTTTGGAGTGCTGTCACCTGGGCGGTGAGCAGGCGAAGACGAGCGTCCGCGTCATTTTGGCGTTGGGACGAAGCCCGACGGATCTCTTATAAGCCCTGACGCCATCGACCCGCCCGAGAAACAGCCCGCAGTTCCTCACCTTCAGCATCAAGCTGATCAGCCTGGGCAGTGACGCGGACCTCCTCGACCGACGTCACCTGAGACTCCAAGTCGCGGATCCGAGCCACATCACGCTGACGCTCCTCCGCGTGGACGGTCAGCAAGACGTTGAGCAGCCGGAGGTCAGCTCCCAGCGGCTGCCGGGCGTCACGAAGAGACGTAATCTC
Organism: Phytophthora syringae; assembly: GCA_012656105.1. Classification (NCBI taxonomy): domain Eukaryota; phylum Oomycota; class Peronosporomycetes; order Peronosporales; family Peronosporaceae; genus Phytophthora; species Phytophthora syringae. Next base: position 44,556 of record JAAKBD010000202.1, read on the forward strand.
CAGACGCACCGTCTGCAGCTCACCCTGAGCCTGCCGAAGATCGGCAGTCACAGTTTCCCGCGCCGCAGTCACGTTCGCCAATTCGGTGTTCGCGACGTCCCGCGTCCCAGTCATTGTCGCCAACTCCCGACGAGCTAGGTCTCGGGCCGCGACCAGATCGACGCTCCGAGCGCGGGACGCCGACAACGCGTCTCGAGCCGCGGATAAAGCAGCTTCCACCTCCGACAACCGCGTCTGTAAGACGGAGGCGGAAAACGCGACAGCAGGTACCGACGGAGTCGCCGTAGAGGCCACCGAAGCCGCGGTAGAAGCCGGTGCAGCAGCAGGAATTGCAAGGGCCGCGGCAGGGGTCGACCTGTCGACAAGAGGGGAAGACGGGAGCGACTCGGTTGGTGCGGAGATGTAGGGGCCTGCGCCGGGACGACCGGTGATCCGGGGAGAGCGGGGGCGTGCGGCGAGCTGCGCCGACAGCTCCGTGACACGAGCGCGCTCGTGTGCGAGGGCGTCTTGGTATGCATGCGCCTCTTCGGTTGTGGAGGCCACCAAGACAGAGTAGCGGGACTCGGCAGCGTCCGTACGGCCTGTCCGAGCGCGCAAGTCGACGGCCCCGTCTGCGAGACGCCGGTTTTCACGTTCGGCGAGCTCCGCTCGCTCGTACAGCCGCCGGATAGTCCTGGTAGTCATGTCGTAGCCCTCTCGAGCAGAGACGAGTTATGATCATGGAGGACCCGAGCGTGGACCGCCAGACCCGCGTTCAAGACCCTCGTCAGCTCCAGCCGACCTCGCAACGTGCGGGCTTCGCGCGCCACAAGGTTCGCGTCGGCCAGCAAGTTGCCAACCGACGTCACGGGTTGACCCATGGGGGAATCACGACTGGAGGTCGCGTGGGGAGTGGAGGCGCACGGGCACCGTACTCGCACACCGCACAACCCCGAACGACGTCGTCGTCGCCGAGGTCGACCACCGGTCATCCTGGAGGCGACGGAGACGAGCCGGAAGATGAAGACATGCTGGACGAACACAGGACGTGAGCACAAGAGGGAGAAGGATTCCGCTATGCTGCACCTACCTGGGGAGTACGTGCAGATGAGCGGCGGGACGGATGTGGTGTAGCGGCCTCGAGGAGAGGCGGAGAGATGCGAATGTTGCCGAGGGGAGCGACGGGATCCAGATTGATGGCAACGGACATTCCAAGACCCAGATCTGATTCTGATTCTGATTCCGAACCGGCTCGACTGTGGACCACGTCCTTGGCATCGAGAGACGCGTCTCTCAGATCGGGAGACGCGGTATCCGATATTAGGTATAAATCAGGTTCAAGCCAGACCGCGGGAAGCACGCCAGGTTAGGGCTAGGTAAGAAGGAGAGGTCAAGAGGGACTCGTAGGATAGAGTAAGGCTCAGTTCCGAATATACTTTGTGATACGCAAAGCTCTTCCTCCTTCGCTTAAGTTCTCTCAGAGACTAGCAACTAAGAAGTCTTTCGTTGAAAGACCAGCGTCCGTCGACAAGCCGCCCCGATAACCGCGGCCCCGTCCCCGTCCGTTGAGTCGGTTCTCACCCCCAACACCCCGTGTCTGAAAGGAAGGCACGTTAAACAATACCACCAAGGCGTCGCCCGATAACCCGGCGCCTAACGTGAAGGACCGTGCGGCCTGATAACCGCCGCACACAACGACCAAGGACGCGCCCCGATAACCGCGTGGACCAAGGTCGAGAGAGAGAGAGAGGGCGTCATCTGTGACCGTGCAGAGCGCTAAGTAAGGGAAGACGTAGAGTGAGGACCATCCGCTCTACGACAGGATCGCCGTCTTCAAGACCAAGAACGCCGACGACCGCACTCCATCGGGAGATACGTTACTCAACAACCGGGAAAACCCCGTCGCTCACGCTTCGGGTTTGTAGAAGTCCACACTTGTATTCTTTTGCGAGGGCGCTCTTCCACAGGTTTAAGATCCGTGTGCGGAGCACGCGGGCTTAAACCCAGGACCAACCACGGTCACATCTCGCTCGGCCCCTTAGGGTTAAAACCTACAGGGAAGAGGTTTTGGATTGGTGAACGTAGGGAGCGCCAAAACAAAATAGACCAGGCGACATGTACTCCGACTTCGTCTCGGCGTCGAGCGCCTTTGAAGATGAAAGGGGTTCGCACTGATGCCTCCCTCGCCAGCACTTGCGGGGATGGAGGCGGACGTGCTCATGTTGTGCCACGATTTGAGCTGGTCGCGCTCGCAGCAATCGATTTTTAGCGATTTGTTTTAATGATACTTTTGTTTGCAATTTTTGCGTCAACTTTGAATCAGTTTTTAGGTCAGTTCCAGGGACCCCGCCTAATCGCATAGGAAAGAGCGCTAATTTAGAACCCAAAACACCCAAAACATTTTTTTTTTTCATTTTATCGAGACGTCTCAGCCGATGGCCAAATGTGTCAAAATGTAGTTGAAGGAGCCCTCTATCGCGTACTATAGCTCGCTTTGTTCTGAGGTTAAATCGATAATGATACGTTTGGTGTGGTCTATATATTATATATTATATGGCCGGTAGGCTTAATCACGGAAACCCTCGCAGATTGCCCACCCGCAAGCGCGAATTCGGCCAAGTTCAGCTCGCTGTCCACCGTGGAGCTGTAACTACGAGGACTGACGGCACGGAACTGCTTTACCTTGAATTTTCAGTGATCCGCCTGGGCAGAAGAGCTGCCAGCGCGCTCCAGACCGAAGTCACCCTGCACCACGGTTGCGCGCACTGGCGTGTGCGCGACCGTGGGATCCCATCCGATCGTGCTACTGGCAGCCAGCTTTCTGTCCGATAGGCTGCAGCGCAGGGTCCTCTCATTTGGATGCTACGCTGAACACCAACTCGCGTCAACGCGCGTGAGCACGTGCTGGAAGCTTGAACTTACGTCGAGGCGGGACGTAGTAGCTGCACCGGACAGCTTGGATGGCCCGCTGCAATCGCTCTAGCACGACAAGACGACTATTATATCGCTTGCAGAATCACTGGAACTTCCGAAGAAGAGAGTGTATAGACATATGTACATACCTGTATCGCTCCAGCTCCGTGTCATCGGTGTCGTTTTTCGCGTCCTCGCTCTATTTCCCGTCCCTATTGGAGTGGAGGAATGGCGTTACCGGTACTGTACAGCAACCATAACACGACACCACGACCTTAAATACGGCAACCTTAAAAAGCTCTTGCCGTCTAAAAGCAACCTTAAAGCTGATAAAGCTGATAAACTCAGAAATGAAATAACCCCTAGCCCCGATGGCGAGAACGGGTGTCATGGCCTCCAAATCGTGAAAGTGGACAATGCCCATAAGAAAACTTCGCCCCGGATCACAACTGGAAACCCTGAGGAAGCTGTCACCTCCCCAGTACCCTTCGATGAAACACTACTTGTCACTGCCCTAAACAATCCTAGATCAAAGCAGGGAACTGAAACCAAGAGCATTGTTTTTTCTTCTTCTGACTTGGCTCTTTCACCCTCACCCCAGCGTTAAGGTTGCGGTAACCACTTCGGAGTGGAGGGATTAAACTACCGAATTCCTCGATGAGCTGTCCCCCGTGGTACATCGCCAAAGGGGGACAGCTCATCGAGGAAAGTCAAATCTTCAAGATTGGTTTTCATTGGCTAAAATGCAACATGCGCTGCTGGCCGCACGCCGCGTGCTTTCATAGAAATCATGGCGAGGGCCTACGTGAGCTCGAAGCAGCAGCTTCTGATAGTGCTGGAAGCAGTAACGAACCCTATGAAAGCTGTCGTTGGCCTCAACTGGATATGGGTTAATCCCAACGCTCAAGATGTGATGCAGCAGATTCAGTAAAGTGCAAGATGAAGAAGATAAGATAGAAGTCTCTGATTTAGTGCTACAGGTTACACTTTAAAACGCTATTCGACGTCGGTAAGCATTAGTTATTCCCATGTTGCGCTGTGAGCGACGGCGTTTCTGACTATTGTTGCCTTCCTTAAACCTGCAACTACTGTAGCCATTTTATTCACTTATGCCGCTCATCGCCCACGAAGTCAGCCACGCTCGTGGCAACTCGTCAACAATGGACGTCATCGTGCAGAACTGGCACGAGGTGCCTGTAAGTGGGATCTACTTATCTACCGGGTACAGTTTATTTCGACTGAAACTTCAACCCGATGTTCCAAAAAAAGCGCTGCGGCCCACACACCTTCGCCGGAGCCGCCAGTCGCGTTGTCGCCAGCAACCGCACGCTCCGGGCCTCCCTCTCGTGAGCACCGGCCTCTTTCTGCGCCGAACTGGACGCCCTCCATCGTCCGTCGCTCGCCTGTCGGCGTGACGCACTCCGATCCGCCGTCCGACGAGCGGCATTTCGCGCTCCAGCCCACGAGCGCAAGAGCTCGGAGTCGCCAGCACTGTTTCCAGCGTTTCCGCGCCTGCACGCGCAGCTACAAGACCGACGATCGACGGACCGCTACTTCACCTCCTCCTCCTCCTCCTCCTCCTCTACCCTGTGCCGTCTCCACGCCATTTGCCACTTCGCCGCATGCACGCCACGAGCTCCAGCACGCAGAGCGGAGGCAGCCCCGTCACGGAAGACGAGGAGTCCATGTCGCCTTTCTCATCGCCGTCCTCCGCCTCCACCAACGGCGCCAGCTTCGCGCAGCTTCTGCAGCGAGCGGCGCAGAATGGAGACGTCAAGCAGATCGCCAAACTCGTGCAGACAGCACGCACCAGCGCCTCCTCGCCGTCCTCCAGCATTGACATCACCAAACACTCCTCCTCCTCGGCCTCCTCCGAATCCTGGCTGGACGCTGCAGATGAAGACGGGTTCACTGCGCTGCATCTCGCCTGTGTGGGCGGACACGATGATGCTGTGCTGGAGCTTCTGCAGGCTGGCGCTCATCTGGAAATTGCAACACCCGAGGGCTTCACGGCGCTCATGTTCGCAGCTTGGGCTGGATCCCTGGCTCTGGTGCAAACGCTCATCTCGCTGGGAGCCGACGTCATGGCACGGGACGTGGATGGCAACGATGCTGCTTTCATCGCCGAGATGAACGAACATGCGAGCGTGGCCAAGTACCTGCAGCAGCAAATGGAGAACCCGGAGGACCCGCCGAGGAAACCGCTCAGTTCGTCGTCGTCAAAAAAGAGCGGGCAGGGGCGGGACCTTGACTTTAAGTCCGCAGAGAGCTCTCCGATCAAGTCGGTCAAGTCCAGCAGCTCCAGCAGCTCCAGCGCTTCTACCGGGACCGAAGGCAGCGGCCTCGACAGCAGCAGCAGCAGCAGCGCGTCGACGTGCTCATCGCCCGAGCAAGTTGCAGTGAAGGCGCTGCTTACGGAGGAAACGAGCCCCACGGGAGATACCGACGGCGCTACACCATTACACGTTGCGGCTATGCACGGACAATTGGAGACCGTCAAGGTGCTCCTGGCTCGCGGCGCTAGTCTGTCGGCTGCGCTGCCGGGTGGTGCGACTGGATTGCACTTGGCGTCGGCGTCTGGTTTCGTGGATGTCGCCTCCTTTTTGATTGACCAGGGTCTACCCGTGGACGAGCGCACCGTTGCAGGCACCACTCCGTTGCACGAGGCAGCCTACCAAGGCCACGTGGACGTTGCTGCGCTGCTCCTTGAGCGTGGAGCCAACGTGGATGCGGCGACTGAACGTGGCACGACGCCACTGCACCGAGCAGCCGAGAACGGACATGTAGAAATTGCCGAGCTGCTGATTGCCCATGGAGCACACATCGATGCAGTGACGACGGATTATTTGGCGGCGGCCGCGGATAGTGACGCTCTGGACAATGACGAGAGCTCTCGTCGGCGACGACGTCGGAGGCACAAAAATCGGTTGCTGTGGAAACTGAAGGAAGGGACCGAGAAGCACCTGAGGCCGAGCCACGAACGGCTGATGAACTGGCGAAGGAGGCCGCTGCTTGCCGATCTAGCCAAGTCGCGCTGTGTCTAGCCGCCAAAATGGCCACCTGGACATGGTCCAATATTTGTTGACGCGCGGAGCAGCTAGCGCGACGGATCTTGCAACGCTAGAGCCATCGAGGCACCCTATCATACTGGCAGCTCGACGTGGGCACCTGGATACTGTTCGCTTCCTGTTGGCTCACGGTGAGTGTGCATCCAGCTTGTCCGACGCAGCATCGCGCGTCCTGTGTTGTGCTGCAGAGCACGGCTACCTGCAGATGGTGGAGCATGCATTAGCTCGTGGGGCGGACATTGAGGCTATTGGTGGCAAGAAGCAAGCCACTCCATTGGTGCTAGCTGCTCGGCAAGGTCACCTGGCTGTAGTATTACACCTTCTGTGGGGTGGTGCGAAGCTGGACGCTGCCACGGCGTCCACAGGCTACACGGCTCTCCATTATGCGGCCAAGCACGGGCACCTTACAGTTGTCAATAGTCTGCTGCTCAATGGTGCGGACGTGGACGCTGTCTGCGCTCAACGCCACTCGTCCCCCTCCATTTGGCGGTTGAATCGGGCCACGGGGACGTGGTGCGCTGCTTACTGTCTTTTGACGCGAACGTTGATGCCGAAAAGCACCCGGGCACTATGACAGCACTGCACATTGCAGCCGAACGTGGTCATGCAGGGGTGGCGCGCGAGCTGCTGGCACACGGAGCGAGACTCGAAGCGCAGGCGCAGAACGACCTGCGAGCGCTGTTCATCGCTGCCTATTGCGGCCACAAGGATGCCGTTGAGCTGCTGCTGGACCACGGCGCCGAGCTGGAGGCCACGTCGGGTACCAACAAGACAACACCTCTGCGTGGAGCTGTGTCCAAGGGCCGGGCTGATGTGGTGGAGCTGCTCCTCGCGCGCGGCGCCGATGTCAATGCGACGCAGGCCACAGACGGCACCACGAGCTTGCACAGCGCGGCTGCGAACGACTTTGGGGGATCCTGAAGCTGCTTGTAGCAGCGGGGGCTGATCCGGACCGAGTGGATCGCGAAGGACGCTCGCCCATGGAATACGCGGCATCGGACCCTGTTCGTCTGCAGTTGCGTCTCGCATTGCTCAAGTCTCACTGGCAGAAGCAGGACGACCGCAATTAATGCGCTGCCTGCTGCATTGGCTGTCGCGGACGAAGCGACCGCCTGCGGCACGCTCTCGACTATATTTCTCACATGTTAGAACATGTACGACACGCGGGACCGCCACCGACAGCGGCGGCGCGCTCCGCCGACCTATCTGAAAACGATAATTTAAAATACAAATGACTTGAAGTGTTAGGAACAGGTCGCGGAGCCCGACATTGAGAAGGGGGGCTGCATCTTGAGCGGCCGTACGAATACCAAGTGTAAGGGGGTTCAGGATACCAGGTGCTGTAACCATCGCCGTGTATGTGGATATGGTCATTCTTATGGCCATCTTATCATTTGCGTTTGTACTTGAAGGCTTGCATGGGTCGAGCGTGTCAGCGCAGACTTGCGAGCGCCGTCATCTGCTCGATCAGACTTTTACGGGGGCAAGGAAGGGCCCGGGTACACACCGCTGCGGTGGCATTACACCTGCAAGTTTCACGCCACATCGCGCCCGACAGATGCAGACTGCCAGCGGCGGTATGGCAATGGTCGGCGCGCACCGAACTCGACCGGCCACATCGCCTTCACCATCAGCACCAGTGCTATCCCGGATAGCTATCCGGATACCGCCAAACTGCAACCGCAAGCGAGTCGATCGCTGTCTCGCCAGCTGCCGGCGCTCTCTCGATCGAGGGCCGGCGATCGGTAATGCGCTCCCGGAAAACCCGGCACATTTGCCTGTCAAAGCTGCTCGGCTGCATCGGCTGTGCTCGAGCTCCGGTATCCTGAACCCCTTACAGTAATCGGCGAGAAGTCAGAACTTCACTTGGTATTTGTATGGTCGAACCGGATGTCTCAAGGCCCCATGCTTGTCAAGTGTGACTGCGCTCGCGCTCTGCGCACCACCTGCTCGACCTCTGATCAGCGTCTGGTCCTGGAGGAGACACGCAGGCGGGCCGGTGGCTGACGTTGCTGGCCCGTGCCGGTACGAGCGCGCCGAGACCAAAGCTGCTCACTTTCCAATTGTCTATCTGCCGATCAAGCAGCTACCCCTCCACTCCCCCACCATGAAGTTCGCCGCCACCATCGCCTCTGCTGCCGCGCTCGTCGCCGTCTCCAACGCCGCCTCGTGCGACGTGACCTCGCTCACGTCCCTGCTGGCCTCCACCGACACGACCACGTGCGCCTCGGACTCCGGCTACGCCGTGACCTCGCTGGCCACCCCACGGACGCCCAGATGGCCGTCATGTGCACCAGCACCGCCTGTCAGTCAGTGCTTTCGCAGCTCACGACGCTCGCCCCGTCGGAGTGCACCCTGGGCACGTTTGCCCTGTACGCCGACCTCATCACCCCCTGGAGACGGCTTGCGGAAGTAGCGGCTCGACAGCCACCACCACGGGCTCGACAGCCACCACCACGGGCTCGACGGCCACCACCACGGGCTCGTCGGCCACCGCCGCCACGGTTGGCTCCACTGCCGGCTCCAGCACGTCTGCCACGGTGACGGCCAGCTCGACTGGCTCCACGGGCTCGGCTGCCTCGACCACGACGTCGAGCGGCTCCAGCGCCTCGGAGACCACCACGTCGTCCTCGACCGCTTCATCGACCGCTTCCGCCTCGGCTTCGGCTGCTTCGGCTAGCAGCAACGCCAACATGGCTGCTGTCTCGGCTGGTGCCGTCATCGCCGCCGTGGCCGCCACGTTCTTCTAAGCGTAGCCGCGGACAAAGACCGAGTTTTGGTCCCGTTATCAAAGATATATAATGTCCTCATAGCGGATTTATTGCCTGTCAAACTGCTGTGGTTGGTTTTTTCTGGGGTGCCTTTGAGGAGGAGCTCAGAATTGGCTCGTGTGGTGTGGGGGCTCCTTCAGCATTTTTGGTAAGGCCTTGAGGCCGGTTTTGCTGTTCGAGGAGCCCTTCAATCGAGTCTCCAGGCGTCAACGTCGTGAGGAGTGAGGTGGGAAGGACAGCGAAGGTCTCTGGCATTAATATCTTGCCAGGCGAGCTGCAGGTTGTGTTTCGAGCTCAATTGCGGCCGGCGTGCCAAAAGCTAACGGCGGTTTTGGATTCAATCCCGCGCACCATGTTCACTGCGACGCAATGCTGCGACCTCAAGTCTCCTTGTTGCCTCGCAGCTCAACTGAAAAGTTGTACCCACGTTTGCTGGACATATATCCGGATAGGTATTATAGTATATAGATTAGAACTGCCTGCTTGCGACACTAGCGCTTCTCGTCACCCACCGTCTCACTTACAAAAATGGCGCCTCGAAGAGGTTGTGCGGTCTGGTGCGTGTGCCTTCTCCTCCTCCTCGTCACGGTTGTCACCGCGCAGGACGTCGGTGCGCTCCTCTCGATGTTGACCTGCGAATGCGACTCTGTACTAACTTGACCCGTCGCTCCAGGCGATACTTCGGCATCTGGGGCAACAGGATCCGGAGGCACCACCACCGTCGCGCCAAGCACGGCGAGTCCCGCAACCACTACACCAACGACGACTGAACCAGCCACGACATCTCCCGCTCCGGCCACGACAGCTCCCGTTACGAGAGCTCCGACCACGAGAGCCCCTGTCACAGACACGCCGTCGTCAACCACGGCAACTCCAACCACGAGAGCTCCGGTCACGGACGCTCCGTCGCCGTCCACGGCAGCTCCATCTCCGACGAATGCAGCTCCAAAACCAACGACGAGAACTCCGAGTACTACGACCAAAACTCCGAGCGCTACGGCCGACACTCCGAGTACTACGACCGAAACGACGACTTCTTCGTCTGCATCTGCCTCAACTGCAGCCCCAGTGGTGGAGCAGTACAATTCATCCACGTTGCCCCCGGAGTCGACCCCAGCATTCTCGATGGAGCTGAACTCGTGACGGTGGAGGTGACCAAGACGACGCTGGCAGATGGCACCACGTCATACAGCTACGTTATCATCACCCGAAGTGGCGGCACCGAGAAGACGATCGTGCTGAGCCCGACAACCAGCTCCGACAGCAGCGGCGATGTCAGTGGCAATAACACCGCAGCTCAATCGGGCAGCTCTGAGGCGAACCCCACTACCACTTATCAGGATTCCTCTTCCATCAGCATGGGAACGATCATCGGGATCATCGTGGCAGCTATTGTCTTCATGCTCGTGTTACTCGCGTTTATCATCGCGCGGCGCCAACGCAACAAGCACCGGCCGAGTAACGCTCCTTCGGAAGACTTCTTGGAGTCCCCGTGGTTGGGAAAAGGGTCCATTCGCCGGCAGACATGGAATACCAGGAAATCACACGAACGACCGCCAACTCACGCTCGTCCGGGAATAACTCGATGCCCGACGGCAGACGACATCGAGCCACGCTGTGGGAGGACCCGGTCATCTTGGCGTCTCGGATCCCCATCGACCGTATCGAGATTGGGGCTGTTATCAGTCGCGGAGGCTTCGGTGAAGTGTATCGCGGACGCTACCGAGAGCAGGATGTAGCCGTCAAGGCGCTACTGCCGGAGAAGCGCAAGGACCTGGCGTACATCCAGGCGTTCCTGTCGGAGGTGCGTCTCATAGCAACCATGGAGCACCCGCACGTCGTGCAGTTCATCGGCGTGGCGTGGGAGTCGCTCAGCGACCTGTTCTGCGTGACCGAATTCATGGCCGGCGGCGACTTGCGCTCGCTGCTGAAGGACTATCTCGCCAACGGTGTGCCGCAGGGAATGGACGCCAACAAGATGCAGATCGCGTACCAAGTGGCCTACGCGCTGACGTACTTGCACTCGCTGGATCCGGTGGTGCTGCATCGCGACCTGAAATCTCGCAATATTTTACTGACGGAGACTCTTGATGCGAAGATCACGGACTTTGGCGCCTCTCGTATCCGGTCGGACGCGACCATGACGGCTGGCGTGGGGAGCTCACTCTGGATGGCGCCCGAGGTGATGATGGGCAAGCGCTACGGCGAGAAGGCGGACGTGTTCTCGCTTGGCGTGGTCATCTCGGAGCTGGACACGCACGAGCTGCCGTACTCGCACGCGAAGGAGAGCAACAGCAGCAGCGGACGCCCGCTCCCGGACACGGCGGTGCTGCAGATGGTGTCCTTGGGCAAGCTGCGCGTCCGCTTCTCGCCGTCGATATACCCAGACATGGCGCGATTCGTCGGAAGTTGCGTGAGTGTGGAGCCCGATGAGCGCCCCACGGCGGCTGAGGTGCTCTACTACATGCAGGTGGCGATCCGGAACCGACAGTACTGATGGGAGCAGGAAAAAGTCTTTTATTAATTATTTATTTTATGAACGGATAGCAGCCATCCAAACGACAAAAAATATATAAATGTTGTACTCTTGAAGTCTCACGCATGCCCGCTCGATGTTATAATGGCCTTCTAACGGGTTCTTCCGAATTAAGTACCCCTCATAATAAAATACCCTTCCTAATACAATACCACCTGCTCAGGTGCAATAATATTTATAATACCCTCCAAATATTATACCAAATTTGAGCCACCCATTCAAACATTTCGGAGCGCAGCAAGCAAACCCAATGGCGCTCAGTACAAAACTTACTAAAGCCTACTCAAGCAGCACTGCCTCACTGCTGCCATGCCACGACAACGCGTCTCCAAGTCGATTTCCGAGAAGAGGGAGGTCCTTGATTGGATTGATCGACATGCTAACGGTGTGCCCTCACGCGCGTACCGCCATTTTAGCGTTGAGAAAGGCTGGAAGATTTCGGCCGCTCAGATCCGCTATTGGTACAAGAACCGTGATGCAATTAGACGCGCTCGAACGAGCAGCTTCGGCTTCGTGGTGCTGGAGCTCGTCCTCGACTGGGAGAGATCGAAGATATGCTGTTCGACAACATCATCTTCATGCGAGCGCAGCACCAGAAGGTCTCGCGGCAGTGGATCCAAGCTTCCGCCATTCACCACGCTCGCACCGTGCTGAACGACGACACGTTCGCTGCCTCGGAGCGATGGATCGGTGCCTTTATGCGGCGGTATGGTCTTTCGTTGAGGCGTACCACCAATCTCACTACTCTCACCGATGACGAACTCGTCCGGCGCGCCATCATGAACTACCTCGCCAAGATGAAGCCACGCTTGGATCCGTCGCGAACTGTCCTCATGGACGAAACCGCAGTCTATTTTGAAGACCCCCGCCGCGAGACGGTGGACTTCGTCGGTGCACGTCACGTTGTGCTTCGTTCCACCGGCTTCGCGTCTATGCGAGTGACGGCCGTGCTGGCAGTGACTGCTGCGGGTACCAAGCTGCCACCATTAGTCGTGTGGAAGAATGGCTCCACGGGCACCTCAGATATCAGCAGCTCGACGATGGAGAAAGTGAACGGAGTCTACGTGGTGACGCAGAAACGCGCGTGGGTCGACAGTGCTTTACTCAATCGCTGGCTTGACCTCGTCTTCCCGGTGCTGATGGATCACTTGCCTGGCAAGGCGTTAGTTTGGGACAGTATGAGCGCGCATATATCCAAGGACGTCAAGGCTAGATGCAGATCGAAGAAGATTGACATGGTTGTCGTGCCTGGTGGCTGCACGCCTTATCTCCAAGCTGGGGATATTGGCATTTATAAGTCATTTAAAGACCACCTCGCGCCTCTCATTGACGCATGGAAGACGTCGGATCGCGTACAGTACACGAGGGGCGGCAATCCACGACCCCCATCGGTGCGTGAGGTCGCTGAATGGGTGAAGGAGGCGTGGATGACTGTGCCAGACGAAGTGGTCGCCAAGTCTGTGGGAGCGGCAGGCTTCTACGACAACTACGAGGACTGGCATGTGGCTAAGCACGATGTCTACGGCGATGCATTTTGCGCGGAGTGGTTGCGCAGTCTAGATGAAGTGAGCGGCGACGAGGAGGAAAAGAGTTCTGAAGATGGCGAGCTGGTGTGTGAACTGTAAACCCTCCAAATACAATACCCTCATATTTGAATATCTGCTCACGATGGTACACTATTGCTATAATACCGGTACATTATTCGGAAGAATCCGTTATTTGGTTTTGTTTTTACTTATCAACGCATGCCCGCTCGATGCAATGTCGGTGCCGCATACTCAGATCTGCATGTCGGAAGTCAGACGCAACGGTCGTGCAATCGTCCCAACTATAACTTATTAAAGTAGAGTCGTAGCTGGAGAAAACAGTCATTCTAATCTTAGTTATTAGCCTCCTGGTAAAGCTTTTTGCAAGGCTGGTTCGGTCGCTCGTTGCCAAGCTGCCGGTGGTGGGACCGGGTCGCGGTCCCCATCCTCCGTCTGCATACTAGTAAAACCGTCTAGACATAGTTGTAGCTGCATCCCCTTGATTCGCGTCTCCGGTCGATTCCGCTCTCTCCTGGCAACCGCTTGGAGCTGCCGAACACTCGAACACTGCATATGTTGAAGTTGCTTCCGTACTGACCACACGATGCCTTCATGAACTACTTGGTTCCGAATTTGCCACAGGTGGCAGATAGGAGAGCCCAGCCGTTCATCTACGCCGTACGAGGGGTAAGCTCCGATACACAAACAGAGCACATCGTACACGGCTGAGGAGTTCACTTCCTGGCTGGGTTAGCGTGCTCGACAACCCGCCGCTCATTGCAATCAGTATGAGAGTTAGTCTCGGTACCTCTCTCGTAGTCACTCACGCCCATGGTCAAGGTCTTGGTGCATACTGGGCAACACGCTCGTAGAGTCGATGTATGGGTTGCGAGTTTGTGGTATGTATGGCACGCAGACTAACTAATGAATCACTCTGGTTTCCACTCGCATCTACACAAGTCTTCCGACTTTTCTCTTCGTTCCAGCACTTCACCCGCAGCGCCAAAACTGTTAATCAGGGGCGAGGCGCACAGCAACACCAGCAGCTTTATATACAGAGAGGCCGTGACCTCGATCAAGGCCACAATGTCCTGCTGGAACCCGCATACGGGTGCCACGAGCTAACCTGCATGGTGCAGGATAGAAAAGGCGAGGAGGCTGCCCTCAAGTTGGCGCTTGGTGATGAGGTCGCCAAACCAATCTGCTTATCCCACATGTACTTGAATAGAGTAATTCCTCGTTCCGGCTGCGGTCGTAGAGTGGGCATTACCGCGTCTGTGCCGCTCCCTTCATCGGCCGAGTTGCGTGTCCACCGCAGCAGTCGAGTCATTCTCCAATCTGCCGCCAGTTCCTTAGATACTTGTCTGTACGAAAGCATGAAGGTCTTCGCTTCTTCGCTCCTCGCCGCCGCCATGGCCGTCGCCCTCGTGCGCGCCGACACTTGTGACACGACGTCCGTGACGGCGCTGCTGACGTCCGACGATGTCACCACGTGCACTAGCGACTCGGGCTACTCGCCGTCCTCGCTCGAGACCCCGACGGACGCCGAGATGGAGATCATGTGCACCAGCACCTCGTGCCAGGCGGTGCTCTCGGACCTCACCAAAATGTTCACCGAGGAGTGCACGGTCGGCACCTTCGCACTGTACGCGGACCTCATCACGCCCGTGACCACCTACTGCTCCGGCTCAACGAGCAGCTCTGCCTCAGTCGCCAGCGGCTCGGCGCCCGCTGCTTCGAGTGCTTCTTCTGCTGGTTCGGAGGCCGTCGCGGGCTCGGCCTCGGTCGACGCCGCTGAGGAGGTGACGGTCGCCCCCAAGACCAACTCGACGTCTTCGGCCAGCTCGGACGACGATGTGAACGTGGGCGACTCGGAATCGGGCAGCGACCTCGACATCGTGACCCAGATCCCGTCCTCCGACTCGAAGTCCGCCTCCAGCTCCACCGACTCGACCGCGAGCGCCTCGAGTGCTGCGGACTCCAGCGGATCTAGCGCTGCCGTCGCCGTGAGCCCGGCGACGGCGCTACTTGGCTCGGCCCTGGTGGCCACGACTGCTCTCTTCCTGTAGAGAGCCTCTTGGCATAGCTACATGCAAACTGATGACTCAATTTTTAACTGAAGTCGCGTGTTGGTACCGAATGCTTACTTACCGGTAGTCAGAGGAAAAGGTTGTGCTGGTCACTATGAACATGAACGCTGTCGTTTTGCAATCAATCGATAATGAGCTTTGCGCTCGCGTGTCGTACAGTATAGAATCAAAAATGCTGAGCTTGCTACTACACACTACTATAACAATTGGGTGAAGCTTGACTATTGTGCTCAAAGCGAATAGCTGCTCGGGTATTCCTTCGAAATGGTGTGCAACCTGTAAAGCACCTCGGCAGCCGTGGGCCGGTTCTCGGGTTCAATCTGCAAACACTGCTGCGCTAGCTGCGTCATCTCAACCGGACCGACATCGGAGAAGCGCACCTGCAACCGGCCCGTAAGCACAAGTTGCAGAACTGCCGTGTCGGGCAGCGGTCGACCCGTGTCGCTGTTCTCCTTCGCATGGGAATACGGCAGCTCGTGCGTGTCCAGCTCCGATAGCACAACTCCGAACGAGAAGACATCGGCTTTCTCGCCGTACTGCTCTCCCAGAACAACCTCGGGTGCCATCCAGAAACTCGTCCCCACACCGGCCGTCATCGTCTTGTCGGACCGTTCTCGCGACGCCCCGAAGTCCGTGATCTTGGCATCGAGCGTCTCCGTCAGCAAAATATTGCGGGATTTCAGGTCGCGGTGCAATACCACGGGGTCCAACGAGTGCAAGTAGGTCAGTGCGTGGGCAGTTTGCAGTACCATCTTGATCTTGGCGGGGTCGAAGCCCAGCGGGTGTCTGCTCTCGTAGTATCGCACCAGCAGCGTGCGGAGGTCGCCGCCCTGCATGAACTCGGACACAGCGTACAACTCGCTCAGAGACTCCCAAGCCACGCCGACGAACTGAACAATTTGCGGGTGCTCCATCGAAGCCATGAGTTTGATTTCGGCCAGGAAGGCTTCGATGTGGTGCATGTCCTTCCTGGTGGACGGCAGCAGCGTCTTGACAGCGACGTTCTGGTCGCGGTATCGGCCGTGATAGACCTCTCCGAAGCCTCCGCGACTGAGCAGTTGACCGAGTTCGATGCGGTCGACGGCGATACGAGCGGCGACGATCACCGGATCGTCCCAGAGGCTGGCGGAGTGTCTTCCCCGCTGCCGTGCGACTGACCCGTGTGACCCCCTCCTCCATACGTCGAGTTCCCAGTGCCGGTTCGTTGCCGGTGGGTCGTGGAGCCTGTGTACGTGGAGCCTGTGTTGACCTGGCGCTGGTAGGGTACGTCCATAGTGTGCGAGTCGTCGGTTTTGGGCGTGTTCACAATTGCGGCAGCCACCGCCGCCTGAAGTTCCCGCTGGCGTTTGGCCTTCCCACGTTTGCAGACGCAGCAGCAGCAGCAGATGAGCAGCAGCAACACGACGATGCAGCCGCCCACGATTGCGATGAGGGTGCCCGTGCTGAGACTGACCGAGTACGAGACTTCATCTTGCGCCGCGGCCAGCAGCGGCAGCAGGCAGGAGGAAACCACCACGGCGGACAGCATGGCGAGAGGAGGAGAGCTGGAATACGACGGAGTCCGTCGTCACGGACAGGGTGTGGCGTCGCAGAAGGGATAGACTGCCAAACAGATGGGGGCCTTCAGAACCGTGCATCATGGCGAAATCCTGGCCGGGTGGTTCATGAATCATGACTGACCAAGACCAAGGCCGCTGGAGACCGTAAGTAAGACAGCGATGAAGGCGCCGCTTTCCAGTTACTTCTTCCTTCTTCAGCTGGGATGTCAGCGCTATAGGAACTCGGTCGGCTTGCAGAACCAGTTGCTTGTGTGACCAGCGAAAGCGCGTACCGGTCACTTCAACATGCTTTCGACTGGGTGAATGTACGGAGCTCAAACTCTCAGCCACCGGTTGCAGTTGCAGACATATAATTGATACAGGAAGAAGACCGGCTCAATAGTAATACCAACCGTCTTGATCATTAGCGCACACACACGCTGTCTTCACCATTGCTATCTGACCGCAACGCTACTCGCTGTCTGAAACAAGGGTCCGGCAGCTTTACTGTCCCTGGCGCTGGCGCGGCGCGCACTTAATAATGTCGTCTACTCTGAGGATCATCTCGGCGGCCTCGGCGGCCGAGAACAGCACCTGCCGCTTGCTCTTCAGCGCCTCGCGGATGCCCAGCGCCTCCATGTCGCCCACGCAGCCCGAGCGCATGTCCAGGCCGGCCGTCGTCTCGCCGCGGTGGTGAGCCGCGCGTAGCTGCGTCACCAGCTCCGAGCTGTCGTAGCCTCCGTTGTCCGCAATGATGCTGGGCAGCGCACGCAGCGCGCGTGCAAAAGCCTCCATGGCAAGCGCCTTCTTGCCGGGCACGGATGGGGCCTTGTTGTCGATGGCCTGGGCCATCATCACTTCGGTGCAGCCGCCGCCCATAACCGTCTGCGAGTGCTTCACCGTCTGCGTCAGCACAGCCAGCGCGTCGTGCAGCGAACGCTCCGCCTCGTCCAGCAGGTGCGTGCTGGCGCCACGCAGCACCACCGAGCAGGCCGTGCCGGTCTTGACGCCCGAAAACCGCAGCATCCGGTCCTCTCCGATGATGATCTCCTCGATGAGTTTGCACTCGCCCAGCTTGATTGCGTCCGGGTTATCAAACGTCGAAGCGATCTCTCCGCCCGTGACGGCGGCCAAGTGCTCAATGCCGTCGAAATCGGCGTGCTCGATGGCCATGATGCCCTTGTCGGAGAAAATCTGTTCGGGATAGTTGTAGATGAGCTGTCTGTTGACGAAGCAGTTGATGCCAAAGGCGGCGATCTTCTCCACCTTGGCCTTCATCTTGGCCTTCTCGGCGTCCTCAATGGCCGAGACCTTGTCCATCGAGTCCACCTTGACGCGGGCGCCGTAGATCTTGATCTTGTCCGTGTCCATTCCCGTGTTGGCCACGAGGATCTTGGCGTTCTCCACGCGCTTGGGCTGACCCACGCCGATCTTCTTGTCCAGGATGAAACCCTCGTCCAGGTACGAGTCGCGCAGCGATCCGCCCGCCTTCTTGATGATCTGGATGTAGTCCAAGTTGTTGGAGCCGCGAAGACGCAGCACAGCGTCCACCGCGAGCGTGGCAAAGTGGTCCTTCTCGTGCGTCAAAAGCTTGGAGCTGAGCGTCGTGCGCGCGATGTTCAGCAGGTCCTCCCGGAACTTGTCGGCGTCCTGCGAGTTGTCCTTGGCCGAGCCCACGAGCGCGTCGTTGGCCGTGGTAAGTGCGATTCTCCAGCCGTCGATGATCGTCTGCGGGTGGATGCGCTGGTCGATGAGCTTCTCGGCCTCGCGCAGGAGTTCTCCGCACAGGACGGCGACGCTGGTGGTCCCGTCGCCCACCTCCTCGTCCTGCGTCTTGGCGATGTCCACGAGGACTTTGGCGGCCGCGTTGTCCACGTAGACGCTGCGCAGGATCGTGGCGCCGTCGTTCGTGACGGAGATGCTCTTGTCGGGGCCGCCCATGGACTGCAGGATCTTGTCCATCCCCTTGGGGCCCAGCGTCGTCTTGACCATGTCAGCGATGGCGATGGCGCCCACGAACGACGACATGCGGGCGTTCTCGCCCTTCTCCACCTGCGACTCGGGGTCTAGTACGGCCTGCTGCATCTTGGGGCGAGAAAGAGGTCCTGGGAGGAAGAGCTCAGCGTTTGTATGGAGCTGCTCGCTTTTGGATATGCCCCTCCACACATAATATGCCGGAGGGAAAGAGGCGATAACACAGGAATACCTTCGAGTGCAGGGCCCCTTGTAGAGCATATACCTGTGATTACGACTACTTGGACTCTACCTCCAGCATCGAACTATTTCCGGCCACCCACGATGAAAGCAAGCTCCTTGCGCCGTACCGCGCGCTAATTGAAGACAAGACTTGAGTTATACAGTTGCGAACTTGGTTTACCCCTACGTTTGGATAAAGGACATGTTTTTAGAGATGGAGGACACGATATACAATGACGAGGGCGACGATTTCCTAGCTGCAAATGGAGCCTCGGCCAAGATTGAAGATGTCCAACCTCACCAGCGTTCTGGATGGAGTCATTGACTGCTCGGGGAATTGTAATAGCCATCCAGAGATGCTCGACCAGGCGAATCAACAAGAAGTTTCATCTTGGTTATCTGTCCACGCGCGCAAGATCTACATGTACTTTTCGACGACGTTCACCGACAAACAGAGAAATCGACTGAAAACGCTCGAGGATTCTACCGGTAGTGAGCCTTCATCCCTGCTGGCATTGACGAGATCTGTGCGGAATGAAAGCGTCGATGCCCTGGTCAAATATGAAGTGGGCGATCTAGGCCTCTTCCGATTATTTTAAACCAGCTTCGCAAGCTTCACCTCATTTACCACTTCATCTTAAAATAGTTGGAGCGGACAGCACCAAATTTCGTGGAACAGATATCCTCTCATGGTCTCTCCGAACGACATGACTCAAGCAGAGAATGCCGTTCTGCTCCCGCTGATGCTTCTCATCAACTTCGCAGTATTCCAGTATCTCATGCTGCTTTTTCACCAACGGTGGCGTGAACCATACGTATTGTTGCTGCTGCTCACGGCAACACTGAGCTGGGTTAGTCTCGTTCCGTTTGCCTCGGTTGATAGCGAGCGCTTGCGATCCATGAACGACGTCTCGGAGGGAGTCTCGCGTTGCTGCTTCTCGTGCTAACGGTTGTTGTTGGAAACCCGAATTCGTTAAGTGGGGCTGCACAAGTGGACAAACGAATCTCCATTCCTTCCTCAGTCAAGGAAAAAGTGGCATGTTCACAAGACCTTACGAAGAAAGTGTCGGCGAATGCGGCGTTTGCTTGGTCTGCGGCGAAGTGTGGACAAATTGTAGCAAACGTGCTGATCCTTGTTGAGGTCGCTCTACTGGTGCTAGATGTGGTGCTCATTTTCTACGAATTGCCACCTCATCAAGAACATCGCGTCGAGATAATCAGCAACATTCGAGAAAATGTCACTCTCGCTTTCACGTTCCTGTACCGATTCGGACTGTTGATCATGGGCGAGGAGCACGGGTGGAAACATGTTTTACGCGACGAATGGCTTGAGCTTCTGTTCCACGTCATATTTGCCACACACGAGTACCCATTCATGATAATGGGGGTATAACTGGGATGTCTTGGGAATACGTACAAGGATGTTACATGCGCCTCACTGTCTCGCCCTGCATTTTGATGACTATTGGAAGTTATGCGTGCCATCGTCGCTTGCCTCCAAACCAAAGTCTCCGTCGGCCCAGTCAAGCTAGCCATCATGAATCTAACTGTGAAGTTCATCCGTCGATCAAAAACCGTCTTGCAGAAGGCGTGTCGGAGAAAAACATCAAACATAATGCCGAATCCGAAGAAAACATTAGAGACGCCAAACAACCTTCGTTAGAAGCTCGAGACAATTAACGGTGTCATGGAGAGGTCACACACTACATGTACTCTTTTTGTTTCCACATTATTGTGTCGGCTATTCCACATCATCTTCGAAACTCACGAATACAGATACCTAAGCGTTGCTTTGCCCAGAAAGTTTGTAAACCCTCAACAATATTTGAAGTTGACTTGCAAATGAGCTATTGAGGAATGCATATCTGAGCACTTACCCACCTGCAGCTCGAGAGCGAAGCGCATCAACAAGAATCGCGTCTAACAGTTTCCTCCCAGCGTCCAGTTGATGTGCGCGAGCAGCGGCGCTATCAAGCAGCCCCGGTACGAAGTTCTGCTGTACATCCTTGGCCAGCGGGTCGAAGAAGTGGCCGGTTTCCACGAGAGTGTCGAACACCTGGGCATGCAGACTGGCCAAATATTGCTTAGCGGACGCCCGGGCCGCCACCTTCTCTTCCAGTTCGGCTTGAGCTGCAAGACGCGCCGTCTCCTCGTCTAGGCGGCGCTGCTTCTCCGCAAAGCGGCGCTTTGCTTCTGCCTCGAGACGCTGCACTTCTGCCAATTCGGCGTTGCGAGCCTGTTCAAACAGCTCCTGGCGCTGGCGGATTTCACGTAGCTCCATCTCCTCCAGCAGCTCCAGTAGCCCAAGCTCCAGCGTTTTACCTACCAGCACCTCCAGAATCGGTTCCACCTCCAGATCGAAGTCGAACAGGTCACCGCCTTCAATCTGCGTGGCCACGTCAATGCCCGACGGGGCGGGTACAAAAGTGATGGGTGGATGCAAGTCTAGAAGAGCGTCCGTCTGGGTGTCTGCATCCACCTCCGGGTTCCTGTCCGTGAGCTCCTCCAGATAATTGTCCGTCTGCACGTCCATGTGGAATCTCCCTCCGACTGGCGGAGGTGTGGGCGGTCGTTGTTGTTGCTGCTGCTGCTGTTGCTGCTGATGCCGGTACCGAGCTGCTCGAGTGGCCCCTTTATTGAGTTTGCGGGTGTCTCTTCCTGGACTCTCGGGCGTCTCCTGCTCCGCCAAGCGAAAGCGACTTCAGAGAGCGACGCAACTGCAGCAATCAATGGACTCGACGCACCTCTCGCATGACGTAAGCGCTGCCTCGATGCACGCGCTTGTCAAACATGATGTTCTGCTTACTGCTGTTGACGTTGCCATTGCTGAAATTGACACAAGAGAGTGAGCAGCCAATTGGCAGAGGGGGAGAGGGGGGACGCACGTGGACGCCTTGCTGCGCTTGGTGGCGACGGAGCGCGGAGCGGCTGCGAACTCGTAGCCGCCGGACTGCATCAGCGCCGTGAGGAGGTGTCAAAAGCGGCTGCAGATGGCAGCAGCGCCGCTTCAATGCTCGTCTTCAAAAAAAGGTTTCGCGTCGTTTCGGCCAGACGGACAAAATTGCGATTATCACGGTACTATACGCGGATGGGCTGGAGATGAGCAATTTGCGCCCAGAAAAGACAGCGAGACACATGGCTTCACTACTTTTGCCATTTGCACTGCAACTCGCTCACTTCCTACGCTATCGGATAGACTGCTGCAAGGAGGGTCCCGCAGGCTTCTGCTGGGGGCCGATCTTCACAGTAAGCAGAGCCTTGAAGCTGCTGCAGTGCGACAGCCCAAGACTCCGTTCAAAAGATGTGCGGATTGCGTGCAGCGCATCTACTGTACTTGCTGTGAGATGGCTCACGGGCAGCTCTCTTGCACACGGACGCCGTGTTCGCAGGCGTCTGCCATAACGGACCACCCACCAGCAGTTTCAACCGAAATCCCACACAACTTCCGGCCGCTACATGGCCCGCGAAGACTGGATGACGCCACGCAGGCCAAGACGAGCGCGGCTCGGCCATCGATGCCAGCAGCAGCGCCCCATGTTCGCTCATGAGGCCAGGCTCGCTCCGGCGCCTTCCCCATCGCTGCAGCACCTTTGATTGGAGCGCCGATCCTTCCCATGTCGTCTGAAGTAACGCTAAGCTCTGCACCTGATATCAAGGTTTGCACATAGCATCGCCTTGGCGCACACGCAGCAGTGACATCCCCGCAGGTCCAGCAGCGGCCTTACAAGCGATGGAGTGTCGACGCGCTCTGAGGCGCGACCAACACCCAGAAATCTTGAGCGCCACATGCCACGCCCTGCCAGCACTGATGTGATCAGACGGCGTCGGCCAGTCTTCCGACCAGCACTGAGTTGAGGTCTTGTCGTGTCGTGCATAAACGGCTGGCTATCCACTTCGTCAAGATTGGGACTCTCAGTTGAGATGATGTGGCTTACAAAGCGGCAAATTCCACTCGACGGATTCATACATTTTGCATATTTAAAAAATATTGGCAGACGTACAAGTATTGCAGTCTGAAAAATGGCAAATATTCTTCACTTGTTTCGTGCTGGGAAACATGACGCCCTGGAAGAGTGCGCTAATCGTTATCTTGGTCGTTCGTGAGTCAAAACGATTAAATGGCACGGTTGCGTCACGATAATTTCATTTGAAAAAACAATCCAGCAGAATTATGCATGCCGTGTCCTACTCGGTAGATCCGTACACGTCAGGCGGGCCAATGCACACAGCACAACTCTGATGTTGCTGGTCAGGTGGCTGACCATGATGACCAGCAAGCAAAAGTCCCCCACTCTTCATGGAAACATAACACTCGGCAGAGGCGCCACTTCTGAAGTACCTATATGAAGTACCCCGAACAGAACTTCTCCCACTCCTTTGTCCAGAGCTTGTTTTCCCCGAGCGCGCCGCTTCCACCTCGCAGCTCGCAGTTCGACCTTCCGCCCCCCTCGCAGCTGCCCCTCGTCGTACGTCCGTCGCATCAGTTGTTCTGTATCCCCACAGTCCACTAACACTCCGCCCGTCCGCAGGCCCCAATGGCTTCACCGCTGCAATTCGAGTCCGTTCCCGAGGGCGACTCCTCCTCCTCCTCCACCGCCACCTCCACCGGGCTATCGAGCGGTCGCCCGCCACTACAAGACGCGTCGTCGCTCGAGATCGCCTACAGCACCATCTCCCCCAAGGTGGAGCAGCCCCAGTACCCCATGCACATCAAGCTGAACCTGATCGACCAGAATCCCTTGGCGTCCAATGGAGACGCCACTTCTTGCGAGAGTCCGTACCCCATGACGCCCATGACACCAGGCGGCTACTCGTCCAGTGGCGGAGACCTGAGCAAGAAACAGCGGCACAATCTGCGCGAACAGCGACGCATCCTTCGCATCAGCAACCAGTTCGACATCCTGCGCAACAAACTCGAGGGAGCCGGCTACTCGTCCTCCAAGAAGGACAAGTACAGCGTCTTGCAGGCCACTCTCGAGTACATCACCAACCTCGAACGCAACCAGATCGGAGGCGTGACCCCCACCC
Source organism: Phytophthora syringae (assembly GCA_012656105.1). Taxonomy (NCBI): domain Eukaryota; phylum Oomycota; class Peronosporomycetes; order Peronosporales; family Peronosporaceae; genus Phytophthora; species Phytophthora syringae. The sequence continues at coordinate 68,201 of JAAKBD010000202.1, forward strand.
GCAACTGTCGCACCATCTGGCGAATGGCGTCCCGCGCCATCTCCCGTCTCCATGCAGTGACTCAAGCGGTCGGCTGTCCATCACAGCGCCGTCGCCCAGTCACGTGAACAGCAAGGGCCAAGTCTTCATGATCGACAGCATGCCGTCACCTGTTCCGGCGCTTTCCATTCCACAGACCTCATATCCGCTGGACATGGACAACATGTACGGGGCCAACAACGCGTCAAGTGCCGATGTGGGGAGATCGAGGACTCGTCCGCTTCGTATCGTGACGTGTTCGTCAACAGTAGCATGCCAAGTCTTCTGGCCAAGTTGGACGGCACTATCGTCGAGGCCAACACGCTCTTCCTGGAGCTCTGCTGCAAGAACATCGACGAGCTCCGACTGCACAGCCTCTACACAATGTGCACCGCCATGGACGCACCCAAGATGTACTCCCTAGTGAACAAGATCACGTCGTGCGAGATGGCATCAGCACAGAGCAAGATGATGTGGCATTTCTCGAGCACAGGCGACCGAAAGGTACGGGAAACTGCCATGTACCGTACCTCATGTTGCAACGACTGACGTTGTTGTACTTCTGTTGTAGGTATTTGTGTCTGTATCGATGATCCACGACAACATGCACCGGCCCGCCAACTTGCACTGCAGTCTCCTGCCTTTGTCATGAGGTCAAGTTTAGCGGAGTGAGTTCCTTTCAGGGACTTTCTTCACCACGCGCCCACTCGGTGATGGAAGTTTGGATCATTTTGTACAGGCTGCCAGCCGTCTGAGCATCGACGAGTGAGGCGAGTTAGTGAGGCGAGGCGAGAGCACCGCTGCATGTTTAGGCTGAAACTTTTTGCATGACCTGTACCATACGAGCTCTCATCGCAGCGATTGTGGCGATGAGGTTCACCGAACGAGACGACAACCAGCATAAAAGCATACATTGACGCTATTTATCATCATTTGACTGGTGCTTCTGCTTGGACTTCTCGATGCCAAACCACGCGCGTGTCTTGTCACTGCAGCCCTCGCACGCGTACCAAGACTCACGACTGCCGGCCAAAGTTGGGTCCTTTGGCGTCTCGAACAGGTGCGTGGTCGCTCGCCAAACCCCTGCGACGGCGAATGTCCCCGCACAGGCGAGCAGCCAGCGGCGCTGTCCAAGATCGTGTCGTGGCAGTTTGGACCGCTGGTGGCAAGTTCCTTCTCGTTAGCATGTGCAGATTGGGCGATTGTGGACAGCAGACGCACCTCGTTGAGGAAATAGGCGCCCACGCCCAGTAGAGTGAAAGACCCAGTGAGGCGGCAACTAGAGGAGTGGGGGGTTAGATAGGATGATATGATAGTTGGGTAGTCGAGGGAGCTCCGTCCGTACCCGAGGCAGTCCTCGATTTCGGACGCCGGCTGAGCTTTTCCTGCCATCGAGTCGAAAATGAATGATTGGTCGAAATAAGAACATGGCTACATCTGGTTGAAGTGAGCTTGCCTCTTTTTTCAGCATTATATATTACAGATTCCGCCCTCTAATCCGTCCACTCAGTCCAGTTATAACCTCTACCCATTTCATATTATGAATTTTGAAAGGTCATTTGGGAAAATCGCCACTTTCGACCCTCGAGCAGGGGCGATGGCTGATACTCAATGATAAGAAGATCCTCATCGCGAAAGCTACTGAGAGTCCTGATCTCTCCCATAATGAGCTTGCTAACTGGGCAACCAAGACGTTCAGGCTCCCTCGACCACTGGCTAGAAGTACGGTGAGCGACATCCTTCGGACGTCACCACACATCATGAGCAGCACAATTGAGGACTCCAGTAGGCGCAAGTCAGTCAAGGTGACATCAATGCGACTTGATGCAACGTAGGCGGTCATTGCTGGTGCATCGGCGATGCACCTTTGAATTAGAACATTAGATTATACCATTGCTGTCTGTCTGTCACCTGCAATACTGCATATCCTTACAAACCAACGAGAGTGGTACCTCGGACGGATTGGAGGGCGGTATCTGTAGTGGTTATCACGGTTGGAAAGTATGTTTGACCAGCCAATCAAATCAAACCTTCGTGTCCCGTCTTTTTCCACTCAAACCTTCCTCGAAAACCCGGAAAGTATGGAACCCGCCACGGATGAAAGGTGAAGGTTTGATTTGATTGGCTGTTGAAACATACTTACTTTCGAACCGTGATAACCACTATTTTTAGTGGTGACTGTCGTCTTCGTCACCGCAAGAAACCCAAGCAAGTGGTTGCACGCTTCGTGACGATGTGGACGTCCGTCGCGCAGGAGCAGATCGACTAAATCACAGTCCAAGCCTTTCTGCCAATTGTCCTGCTACTGAACTACTCATTGCTGCTGTACCTGGCGATCTTCTACTGGAAACGGCGTGGAGAGCGTCGAGTGATGTTGCTGCTCTTTGTCGGGGCTCTGGGCACTGTCGCTATTATCCCTTTCGCTCGACCGGACCCCGTCTTCGTGGGAGCAGCAAACGACCTCTCGGAAGCGTGCTGCGTCTTGACGTTCCTGCTTCAGATCACCATCATCGGCTACGACCTCAACAAGAAGTTCAAAATACGCTCGGTCATGTACCTCACCTATGCGGCCGAAGTGCTGATTCTTGGCGACTTGGTGGCCATTCTGATATCTTGCATCGTGACGGTAGCCCCTCATGCGGTGTCGAATACCATTGCCCAATCCATCTCAAACGCCGCGGAAAATGCAAACCTCGCCTTCATCTCCATTTTCCGCTTCTACTACATTGGGATTTCGCGTGGATGGAGGAGTATCGCAAAAGTCGCAAGCTCGAAGTATGTTCCTACATCCTCTTCGCTACGCACGAACTCCCGTTCGAGGTAGTGTCCACTGCCAGCGCACTCAATGGGAGTTTGCACAAGCCATTTGGCATCGAACAACTCTCATGACATGTCTTCTCATCACAGCCCGCACCAAGATTAAGCGACTTTCGGGAGCAGTCCCCACCAGCACAACTCGGTCCAATGCCAGCTCCGTTTCCAGCGACCGAGAAAGAGGGGACGGCTCGAGGAGACTGAGCTTGCGGGGCTTACTCGACGGGAAGGTGCCGCCCGGTTTGAATGTCCTCATACGAAAGTCAGGGGGATCAGGGAATCGGCGCGGCTCGGGGCCTCAAATATGCACGGTCGCACCAATGAAGCAACTCGATGGCTTGCAACCACCTCATGAATAAATTGTTCAAGAAATACCGAAATTCCAACCTGATAAGTGTAGATATTGTTCAAGAAATACCGAAATTCCAACCTTATTGTAGGATAAGTGTAGAAATTGCAGATGAAGAAATTTAATTCTGAACCTATCCACTGTCATCCGGAATGAATAAGTGGGCGCTGATTGGACGGAATTTTGTTGGAATGGCTAAGTCACTCTGTATGGTCGCCGTCCGGACTGCTGTCCGGAATCTGCCAATTACTGTAGTCATCTTTACAGAGAATGACCACTCACGCGAGCGAAGCGAGCATGCCTGCGGTTTGCAGCCCGTGGGCGAAGCACGCGGCTGCAAACCCAGGACCAAGCACTGTTCACCTGTCAAGCGAAGGCAGAGCCGTAGCGGGCTTAGGTGTGTCACCAGCAAGCCCTGCGAGCCGCCAGGGTTGGACTGCGCGGAGCGCATAGCTAGGTGATATTATATAGTAAAATGTATGGTAATTTGTGCATTCTCTGGGCCCTCCCCAGATGGAGGGCCCTCCTTAGCGTTCCCCTACCCGAATAGCACGAGTTCCCATTGTTATTTTCCTGCAGGGCACCAGATGCAACGACGGCAAGGCTCGCAGGCTGCTAATTAATATCTGTTGCCCAGATGCTGAACGCCTGTTGTCTGTGTAATCTGCTGAATTCCTGTTGCGTACCAGGGAACTTCTGTTGCCGCCCTTCCCCAACAGATAATCAGCGCTGAATCGCTCACCAATCAAAGCCCAGCAGTTGGTTTCTGAATCGAGAGGAATCGGTTACTAGACAAGTTCGCACTTCCCAGGCAGCGCTCTTGCACATCTTGCCACGAAGAATAGAAGCCGGTTCTCAGCCGTCTGGAGACGAGAGCGACTCTACTGTTGTGTTAGAATACTCTGAAGGAGAGGGCAGCGTTGACGGAGAATTGTGAGTGGAGACAGCGGCAGAGAAGGTGTTGGTGGTGGCGATAGCTGCCACGAAGGTGCTGGCGGACACGACAGCGGCCTTGAAGGTGTTAGTGCTGAGAATACCCGTGGTGAAGTAGATGTTGTCGGAGATGGTCGAAGTGAAGCCGTTGGTGTTCAAGCCGGGCGCGATGAAAGCGTTGGCGTTGGAGACGAGGGAGTACTACGTACATCAGCGAGCAGGGAAATTGCGGGCGACAGCACGGGTGCCACAAACGGAATGCATTCTTCTACTCCTCATTCACTACGTCCAGATACAGCTAGAGGAGAGCTGCATCTTCCTGCATCCCCGACTTCAACTCAAAGTGAATGCGACTCGAATATCTCTCTCGACTTTGGAAGTGATGACATTGCTGGGGTACACACAATTGATCTCCCAGCAGCGAAGCCTGCGTACGCCAACATTGAATACTACGACACGTTTGGCGAGGCCGAGACAGCTCTTCACAGATTCAACAGCTTCATCTACACATATCACACTCGATATCTGTCGCTATTTGTGCTAGGAAATGTATACCAGTGCCGCTCGCACTTTGGCTGCGGCCATCGTCTTAAGCTTTCTACTCATCGTGTCGATACCACGACGTTTCGTTATCAACTCCTGCAGCGAGGTCGGCACTGCGGACCTCGCATCCAGCTGGTTGAACGGGGCATATCCCCAGTACTGAAACAAGAGATCGACGCATTGCTCAAGCTTGGGATGTCCGCGGGGAGAGTGCGGAACATGTTGCTGTTCAAGTACATGAAACAACCAAATATGGTCGTGCACGTGCCAACCGTTCGTAAGATGGAGAACCGGAAGGCGTACCTTAAGAAGAAAGCAGCAGGTGGGTGGGAGATCAACAAATTCACCGTACTGCGAAACTGGACATCGCACAAGATGTGCCAGGATCGAGTGAGCTACTTCAGCGTCGATGCGACCAACATGGCCGACATGAACGAGATGATAGTTCACGACGAATTTGAGCATACCTTCACTGACGACGGCCGTGAAGTTGCCTCAATGGGGATGAAATATTTACAACGCGGGCTCTTTTCAGCAACGTTCGACGCGCTGTTGAAGATCAAGGTGATGAATTAATGCTGTCTACTGATGGAACCTATCGCATTCACTTTGGAGGGTGGGTACTTGTCGATTGTGGAGGTGTGTCGGTCGAGTCGACCGAAGCTGGCTTTGTTCAACGCTTTCGCCCGTGGTTGTACATGTTCGTGCGGACGGAGAGTACGTTTGCGTACGAACGCATGTTCAGGGCGCTAGTTAAGTACGCTTGGAACTTCTTTGGGGTCGAAGTAGTCGTGCGCAGTGCAAGCATCGACCACGCTGACGCTATTGTATCTGCCCTCGAGTTAGTATGGCCAGATGTGGAAGTGCTGACCTGCTGGGAACATCTACTGCGGCAGGCTCGCAAGCATACAAAACCGGCCAACAGCAAGGACTTCATCAAGGAGCAGGTAGTGCCACAACTGCGACTGCTGCACTCGGCAAGGTCACTCAAACAATTTCGTGGTCTAGCCGAACGAGTGGTTCAGGCTTGGAGTACGTATTTGACTTTGAGATGGGAGCGCTGGAGCGTTTGTAGCACTTCTGTGCCAGGGTTCCTACCGACCCAGCAACCAATTGAGAGCCACCATCGAGTGATCAAAGTTATCGGGACGGACTTTAAAAAGGCCCCCACCATTTCAGTTTTGAGTTCGGTTCTTCCGAGAGTCCTGTTGTACGACGGCACGAACTTGGCATCAGGCCCACAGGCTCATTATGCCGAAGGTATTGTGACTGCGTGTGCATTTGTTACATCATATAGCATTGTTGACCAACCGATGTCATACTTGTGCCAGGTCCGCTCCCTGTCCAGTCGGTGCTGAAAGCGAAGAGCTTCTTGCTTGATCCTAACAATCATCGAATTGTCAACGCAAGAGCAACCAAGCGTGCTTCCAGGATTTATTTCAACACAACCAAATCAATGGTTCACGTCAAGAACCCGGCGGGGTCACCTGTGAAGAACGAACGAGCTGAGAGGTACGCCGAAATCAGTTCGAGATATATCTGCAACGAGGCTTACTAGATGTGTGTTTCCGCATAGATTTCAGCGCTCCTTGCGCGGGTGGCTAGGCGATACTACCCCGATCGTAGACATACAGTTCGTTTTCCTGTCACTGCATCAAGTGACAGTCAATGACCGTTTGCTGACTCAAATGGAACCCCTGCCATTTCGAGCGCGATGGCAACTAGCTGAGGTGCGCCGCAGTCATACCTACACTTTGCAGAATTATGATACTAACTTGGCAACTCCAGATTCGCTCTGTTCGTAGCGCTCTTGTCTGCACGTGCAAGAGGTCATGCACTCCGGGTGGGTGTGCTCCCACGTAGTGGCCTCTCTGCATTTGCTAGACAAATTGAACATCGACCGAGCAATTGAGTCGATTCCAATGCGCGGCCAACCGGGAAGACCTCGCACACTAGGAGGTGCTCTGCAGCAAGATGTACCAACAAATATGTACGACGTAGATCGCCTCGTGAAACTATTCATGCAACAGCCGGGCAGACCTCTGAAATGGCCAGTGGTAGACGAGTTTGACGTGGACGACGGCGGTGTGAACGTACCCGACTACCGTGTTGGGCAGGTAGCCGCATGCCGACTCTCAGCGCAAGATGGCGTTTACATTTGGACCGCCACGTTTGTCGACGGTGGCCAAGTGGAGTACAAGGTGGAGGAGCTGGTCCATGCAATTCGTCGAGCTCACCACCTTGGTACAATGCAGAACTGGACGCCGGCAAACTCCAACGCAAACTGCACCGATATCTACACGCCTTTATATTAATCCAATGCTTCGTTCACGTCTTGCTGCTATTGTGAGTTCTACACCAAACTGGTGGGGGCGGTTGGTTGAACCGCCGCGAGGCAATAGCCACACCAATCGCCGAGCACTTGGATTTGTATTGGCCACATAGACATGCCATGCTCGTACTTAATGTACTGGATAAGGTACTCGTTTTAGCTCGGGTGGATTCGCTAAATGACTTGAGTTTGTATTGTGGCTATTGCGGCCCCATTCGGAAACCGCCCCGATTAGGCAGATTTAGGTGGAAAGCACAATATCTGATTATCTCTGAGCATCAACACATTTTCAATACCGGTGCTCTGAATGAGCGATGTGCAGCACTTCAGCAATGAATTCCTGTTGCGTTAGGTTCGCAACAGAAGTTCCCTGGTACGCAACAGGAATTCAGCAGATTACACAGACAACAGGCGTTCAGCATCTGAGCAACAGAAATTAATTAGCAGCCCACCCGGAGCATTCCCGTCGCTGGGTTCTGCAGGGCTCTGCAACAAACAGGGATGTTTGTGCGGCTCACTCGCCAAATACGAGAGTTAGCCCTATAGTCTGAGCCCGCGGACGAGGTTCAGCAGAAGAGACTCGTGCACTCCGAGAGCAGCGTCATCCCTCAGGGATGCCAGTCCAGGACGTTCACGAGCACCAACTTCGAGTCCGGTCGGGCGACGAAAACCCTCGTGTGATGAAGTGCACTTCTTCTCCGACTTACACACACGTACTTCCCTTGGGAAAGCGCGAAGGATTCAACCCCAGGACTTCTGCTGTCGTGTTTAGCCTTTAAAGGCTCGCAATAGATATGCAGGCAATACTGCATTTTTGAGGTTTGACTTGAGCGACCGCACCTTTGCTCCTGCAGATTCGCCAGTAGAATCAAGATCGCTACACTGTATTTGGGCTGGGTTTGCATCAGTGAAAAACATTTGATCTGATGAAGCAGAAGTGACCGTACTGCTTCGAGTTGCGACTGCCGTACTGTGACCCGGTATGGCAGATTGGAGCTGTTGCTGCACTGCATTCATACACTGTTGAAAACCTTCATACCGGTACCTCCTTAGACAAAATTTTACCATATGGAAACCGCACACACATACCGACAAAACTTTACACATTTGGCATTTAAGTTAGGATTTCATACCTCTTTAGACATTTTCCCCAGCAGAGTTTACTGCTGGTCTGCAATACAGACTGCATCGACCACCTCGAGGGCAGGTGGGACGAAGCATAGGTTGAGCAGATCACGCCATTGCCGTCGCCAACCCAGCCACGCATGCCCTATAATAGGCAGTCAAGGCGTGTTGGCAGCATGCAGCAGCAATCGACAAGTTCAGCCCAGGTGCATGCGCTGGCAATCCCCGTTAGCAGAGTAGACTTGCACCCGGAAGAGCGTTGCATGGAGATTGCCAACCACGTGATTATCGGTGCAATCAGCGAGCCAAGCAGGACTTCGAGAGAGCAAGACAGCTCGCAGACAGCAGTTCCTTCTGATCAGTGGATGGGTTTGATATCCGCATTGGTACCCGCTTCAACTGGTAGGCATCCCCTCCGTTCAGGCCTCTTAAAACTAGGCATAAATGCCTACCTGCCTACTTTGACGCTGGGTAGGCATTTTCATGGGAGTCAAATTAGGTTGTTAACTGTCAAATGTAGGGGAAATCTGGCTGAAACTAAACTAAGCATTCCGAAAGTAATACAAAGATCAAGTCAATCCTCGCGGAGGTCAACTGTGTCAACTTAGGTTGTAACGGAGTTACATGGAGTGTAACTAGGTTACACTCAAGAGTGACAAGTCACACCCAAGGGGTAAGGTGGTGTATCACACACCACCTAATCGTCTCTACGAAATGGCTACAGCCCTTCAGAGCCAACCAATAGTTAAATATGTAGGACAAACTATAGAGTACTTATAGTTTGTATTAGATCTCATTTAGCACCAACCAGAATATAACTCAGTCTTAATTCTACCTTAATTTGGTCAACGTTCCTTTAGACCGGAACTAAAGTGAACTGCCATTCACTTAGAGTTTGTATACATAAACTCAGCGCTTCCTCTAAGCAAGCTGCTGTGTGCCCCGTCACACTTGGTAGCACTTGTAGTCAATCCACGCCTACGCAGGTACCGATTGTACTACCCGAATCCTCTTGGGACTCTAGTCACGAGTCAAGATGGAAGACAGAAATGAGTTCCCTCATTTGAACGACTCACAGTTTGAGTCCGTTCGGAAGATGGCAGGCATCTTTGGAGTAGAAGCACTCCGTAGTTTGGCGGCGTCAACGCCGAACGAACAGATCGAACGCGTCGCGGCGTTCGACAAGTACGAGCGAGGGTTAATCGCCCATGTGCGAGGCACCATCCAGCCTCCGGTCACGGAGGCTAAGCCCCGGCTCCCAAGCCGTTGCGGCTGAAGGTGACCCCTTATGAAGGAAAGGAAGGAGAAAACCTTCACTTCTGGGTCAGAGAAGTTGAGCTCGCCATGGACGCGGCTCTCATCTCGAGCGAACGACTTCGTGTCGCTTTTACTCTGTCGCACCTTAGTGGCAGAGCTAAGAGCTGGGCGTATACGCGTGAGGCGACAACGCCCGGATGCTTTGCATCATGGGCCCAGCTGTGCGAGCAGCTGAGAGCCGCTTTCCTCCCGGCGAACTATGAGTATCACCAGCGCTCGCGCTTCCTGTCGTGCAGACAGGGAAGGCGCGAGCTGCACGAGTACATACAAGAGATGCGAGAGCTTACTGCATCCCTTGTGGGGAACCCACTCCCGGAACACATCAAGGTGACTGTGTTCATGGACGGCCTACGAGTCGGTCCAGCTCGGACCCAATTGTTCCGGGTACAAGCAAGTACCCTTGAAGCAGCGGTTCAGATCGCTCTTCAAGAGGAGTACAGCCACAAACAGGCTCGTACCCCTACGAGTACCTGGCCAGGGAACTCCGCACCAACGTCAGGTGCTGCGAGAGGCTTTCTAGCGGGCCCGTCCCCATGGACCTTGGCCTGGTCGAGCAGCAAGACATTCGCTGCTTCGGCTGTGGTAAGCTTGGGCACATGAAACGTGCCTGCCCTGCAGGAGGACAAGGAGACGATTTCCTCCTAGACCCAATGGTCTCAAGGGCCGCTGGCAGAAGCCGCGACCCCGTGGCCAGGGGAACTCGGGAAACCACTACTGGGGAAGATCTAAGTCTTCATGAGCGGTGCGCGGGTGGCGCGCACCATGGAGACTTAGCCCCTGAGAGTCTTTGCACTCTCGAATCGGAGAAGAGCAGCGATGGGCTGCTCGTTGTACATGCAAACGTACGAGGATATGATCATCCCTTTCGGGTTTTGATCGACTCTGGGGCGTCGAAGAACTTCGCACGCCGCCAGACAGTCGCCAAGAATGGCGACAAGTTAGCGGATGCTCTGCTAGAGAGCAAAGGCTACGGGCAAGTCAAAGTAAGGCTTGCCGACGGTACGATAATTACAGTACCTAAGGTCCACATGGGCCTGGCTATCAAGTTCGAAGACTTCGATAGCCGAGAACGGTTTACCGTTTTAACGATGGACAAGTATGACTTGATCCTAGGGATGACATGGCTCGAGAAGCATGAGCCATGGATCGATTGGCGCGGCAAGGCCATTGGTGCCAGCCGCCCCGCCGTATCAGACAGAGCATTGGTGAGTCATGTTTCCACCTCTGAAAGATACCGGGGATTCCGCAAGGATCGCCAGGGCGCCACAGCGTCCGAAGCGTTTTGGGCCCCACCAGCGTGGTGAGCGCGCCCTCAGTGACTGCAAATGAGGTTGCAGTAGGTCAGGAGACCGAGTTCAAGACGGACGACCTCAGGGGTCCACCAAAAGCTAGCTTGGTGGCAGGAACCCCGAGCGTGGCGGCATCAGGAGATGCTCGCCAGGTGGGTAACTTAGGTCCACACCCGGTCACCCAGACCTTAACTGAAGAGGAAGACGCGGGGAGCGCTTCCTGTGTGGGTAACGAAGTTCCACACGAAACCTTAACGGTCTGTGATGTCTTAGAGCGGGCATCACCCGACGTGAGAAACGTAATCTCGCGTCGAGGCCGTCGTCGACGAGACCATCGCCGCCGCCGTAAGTCGAGTTTGACTTCAGGTCAAACTGTAGTCACGTCAAGTGACTCGGAGCCCAGGGCCCAGGCTCCTTCGACTAGCTCGGCGGAAGAGTGTTATCACGTCTTCGATGGCGAAACAGGCCGTCGCGTGAAGGCAGGCGCGCTCATGTTAGAGCCGCTGCCCGAGGTGTCAGAGCTACTGAACCTCGAAGAAATGTCAATGAATGACTTTCTGATCGACCTCAAGGTCGGTGATATTGCGGAGGTGGTCCTTCAAAAACAAGAGACCCCCGCTGAGGAGTTAAACTCTTCCTCTGTGATGGACGAGGATGTCCTGGAGGAGTTCACTCGCCAGCGCGTAAAGCGCTTGGGTTCTGAGATACTAAGAACCCGAAGGATCCACTGTATCCTTTGGATCCTGAGTATCCTTTGGTGAAGGAGTTTTCGGACGTGGTGTCGAAGAATCCACCGTTCCAACTCCCGCCTGATCGCGGAGTGAGGCACGAGATTGATCTCGTGCCAGGCACAAAGTACTGTTTCACCAGACAATGGCCACTGCCTCGCGAGCAGTGTGAAGTCATTGACGACTTCTTCGCCGCTAAGGCGAAGGCAGGCATGGTGCGGGAGTCAAAATCCCCGCACTCGACGCCCACCTTCTGCGTTCGGAAGCCGAACGGGAAGTGGCGTCTGGTTCACGCTTTCAACAAGCTGAACAGCGCGACGGTGCCAGCACAGACACCCATCCCGCGCAAGGATGTGTTGTTAAACAACATGGCAGGCTGTGAACTCTACAGTGCCTTGGATCTGGTGGACGGATACTACCAGATCCTGATGCGTCAAAGTGACATCCCTTTGACGGCGGTAAGCACGCCAAGCGGGATGCTTTGGGAGTGGCTAGTTATGCCACAAGGGTTGTCAAATGCCCCAGCGACTTTTAATCGCTTGGTCACGCAGCTATTCAGACCACTCCGTACGTTCACACAGACGTACTTTGACGACATCTTCGTCCATAGCCGAGCCGAGCAAGGCCAGACGGCTATGGAGGTGCATGTGAAGCACCTCCGTCGAGTGTTCGAGGTCATGAGAGCCAACAAGCTCTATGCCAACATCGACAAGTGCGTCTTTGCGGCTCCCGAGATCAAGGTTCTCGGTTGCTTTGTCAGCAACGTAGGAGTCCGGGCAGACCCTGAGAAGGTGAAGGCCATCTCTACTTGGCCAACACCTCGGTCTCAGAAAGACCTTCGAAAGTGGTTGGGTCTAGCCAACTACCTGCACAAGTATAGCGCAGGTATGCGGGCTTGGCTAAACCCCTGTCAGACCTCCTTAAGAAGGACTGTGACTGGTGCTGGGAGCACCGTCACCAAGACGCTTTCGACAAAGTCAAAGCAAGTCTGCAGCAAGCACCGGTCTTGGCACTGTCAGACGAGACGAAGCCGTTCAGCATCGTCTGTGACGCTTCCGACTATGCAATCGGTTGCGCACTACTTCAGAACGACGCGGACGGACGCGATCGAGTTACCTCGTTCCAGTCCAGGCAGCTCAAAGCGGCCGAACGGAATTACCCAGTTCATGATAAGGAACTCCTTGCCATGAAGTATGCGCTCGTGAAGTTCCGAGTGCATCTTCTGGGCTCCAAGCCCTTTGTGATCTATACGGATCACGCGTCCTTGCGGACGGCGACTAACTCGCCACATCTCTCACAGAGAATGGCGCGTTGGCTGTCATTCTTCGCGGAATACAACTTCCGCGTCGAATACAAGCCTGGCAAGCTTAATGTGCTTGCCGACGCGCTCTCGCGTCGCCCAGACTATGAGTTAGCTCATATTAGTCGTGTGACGACGGATCTGTACGATCGGATACGCATGGCGTATCGAGAGGACGAATCTCTCGCTCCTCTAGTACGTTTCCTGTCCGCTGGGAAGGACGCCAAGTCGGAATGGCTTACGCCACGACAGAGGTCTCGCCTCCATCGGTATGAATGGACCGATGGTCTTCTTCATTACAGAGTGGACCCCGCAGACCCTCCTCGGGTTGTGGTCCCTCATGATGAAGACCTGAAGTACGACATACTTCAGGAGGCGCACGACGCGCCTTCCAGCGGCCATCTTGGTCGCAAGAAGACCTTCCAGTCGGTCTCACAGTCGTTCTAGTGGACCCACATGTACAAGTGGGTCGCCAACTATGTGAAGACATGCGAAATATGTCAGCGAGTGAAACCCGCAGGCCATGCCTCGGCTCCTTTACAGAGCCTGCCGGTCTCTGTGGATTGCTGGAAGTCGATGAGTCTCGATTTCATCTTTGGACTTCCAGCTGACGGGCACGGCAACACCGGAATTTTGGTGTTCGTGTGCCGTCTGAGCAAGATGGTGCATCTAGCACCTGTGCCTGATACGGTCACGGGCGAACACGCCGCTCGTCTGTTTATTGACGGCGTGTTTCGCTACCATGGCCTCCCGGAGACCATTGTCTCTGATAGAGACCCGCGGTTTACCGCTGCGTTTTGGAAGACGCTGTTCCAACTCATTGGAACCCGTCTACACATGTCGACCGCTGACCACCCTCAAACGGATGACCAGACGGAGCCGGTCAACCGCGTGCTTGAGGACACACTGCGCAGCATTTGCGCAGAGGCGCCTCGCACATGGTCCGACCGTCTATTGGTCGTTGAGTTTGCACTCAACAATGCGGTGCACGCATTAACGGGGTTTACCCCGTTCTATTTGAATGGGTTTCGTAACCCTCGAGTGCCGCTCACGGTTCGTGGCGACACTGATGCTTCTATCCTAAGTGGGGAGAGGCTCGGAAAGCACTTTCCTCCCGGTTCTCTGACATCGACCCAGCTTCTTTAAGAAAGCAAGTGCAAGAGTTTATTGGCACTAGGTTGAATGTTATCAACCGTGTGCGCGACGCGATGGCGTCCGCACAAAATAAGCAAAAGGAATACTCTGACAAGCATGGAAGAGGACACTTAAACGTGTTTAAGGAAGGTGATTTAGTCCTACTTGACACTAGAAACCTACCGCTAAATCGGGTTAGCTCTGTTGAGAGCAACAAGTTGAAGCATCGCTTCATCGGACTCTTCACGGTCCTCAGCCGACATGGTGCAGCTTACACCATTGACCTGCCAAAGTCAATGGCGACGCACCCAACGTTTTACGTGGGTCGCCTTAAGCGCTACCACGATCCGCAGGATCTAGCTTCCCCTCAGGGAGCGGTCCAGGGCCTTGAGCCGGCGAGTTCACTTCCTCGAAGCGACCGCCAGGCGGAGAAGACTCCGCCAGCTCCTGCAAAACCTGTGGCTGAGCCACTGAGAACTGTGGGCGACCCGCTTGCGCAGATCCCCATAAGGCGGCGCCTGAAAGATCGGTCCCGGGTAAGGCATCTGGCCATACCCCGGAAACCACACCACCATACCCGTACGGCGCAGAAAAGCCGTAAGGCTGGGCCGCGCCCTGAGGCGCTTCCCGAGAAGTGGCAGGGTAACCAAAAGACTGGCTCCCGCCTGAAGCCTGCCCACGAGGTGCGGCAGGGTAGCCGTAAGGCGTTGTCCCATGTTGGGGCGGAATACGAGGAGTACTCTTGGCCAACAGAAAGTGATCGGATTGCAGCTGATCGATCTCGTCGACACGACGTTGAATCCGATCGTGGACGTTCTGGAACTCCGTTCTCACGTCAGAGCGAAGTTGCTCAAGGGATCCCACGATCCCAGCCATTCTGGCAGCCTTCCCACCTTGGCCGATGTTCATCGCCATCTCGAGCGCACACACGCGCTCTTGGAGAAGGCGATTCTCCTTCTCGTAAAACGACAGGGAAGATTCCCCGCGGACGAAGCCGAGCGCGACGTCGACTGTGGCGCCAAGGGCTTGAACTCAAACGCGTTCTCGTCCTCCGCCGGCGCTGCTTGACCGCCATGGGAGAGATCCACTATCACGTGGAGCGGGCTCTCCGCGAGCGGCGCCTCCACGGGAAGCGCCAGCTCTTAGTGAAATGGAGGGGTTACCCCGATTCACAGAACTCGTGGGAGCCGATAGACCTGCTCCGGCTTGACTGCCCGAAGGCTGTCGCGATCTGGGAACAGAAGCGGCAGCTTCGTAAGTAGTTCGCGGCTTCTTAGCCGACGAACGAGGCATGGCACTCGCAGAGGCACCATGCTGGCGCGCGGATCGCGCGCCAATGGGGCCCGCACGCCGGAGCTCCGACATGACAGGTGTTAACTGTCGTTTGCCCACGAGGTGAGCAAACTCAACGCGCAAGTCGCGCTGGTCCAAAATGCAGGACAGCTGAAGTTCAGCTTTGAGATCTTGGATCTCTTGGGCGGCAAACCCACGCAGGGCTACCCATTCCCAGAACAACGTCTCCGCCGAGATGTCGGAAGAGCAATGCTCGGGCATGACCCACAGGAACCCCAAACGGGATGAAGCCCTCCCTTGTTCTCGGGCTTCTTGCGTCGAGTAGTAAACTCTTTAGAGGGATCCGGTGCGGTGCCAAGAGCACACACCGAGCCGCCTCGACGCACTTGAACAACGAATTGTTCGAAACGAGAACTCTCTCGTAGACACCTCGAGAAGTGTGTCCTCCCACGAGCTTCCGAGGAGGAGAAAGCTCCTCTAAATACACAGGAGAACCAGTGTTCTCGTCGGGTGGATAATACCCATTACCCGCCTGCAAGGGCGCGCGAGCAACGGGATTCACCCTTCTCGGAATTGAGAGATCACCTCGTGAGTGATCTGCTCCAGAGCGTTCTGAGAGGAACTGCTCTTGTTGGGCATCTAGATCATTACTGATCGGCTTCTCTTCGGAGAGAGCACCCTCTTCCACTTCCTCCCCACTCTCGGGAGAAGAGGTACTGACTGGGCTCCTTTTTCCCAATGGCCTCCGGCGTTTCGCAATGCGGAGAGATCGAAGCCATACGCTTCTTGGCCGTAGCGGCCTCCTCTTCCTCCTCGCCGACCTTAGCCTTTTGGGCTTTGGCTTTTCGCAAACCCTCCGCGAAGGAGAGGTTCTTAGCGGGAGAACCCGAGGTACTTGGAGACCCCTTCGTTGACTTGGACGGGCTCGGAGAGCCCATGAGCTCGTCCCCATCGAGGTTCAGTCCCTCCGCGTTCATCACGCTCAGCGGCGGCAAGTTGGCATTGCCGGAGCTCTTACGAAGCTCGGCATCCTTGGCAAGGGCCGCCCGGACTTTCTGGGCGCCCATCTCGCGCGCTTCGTCGCTGTCATATGCGCGTTCCGGACTTTCGTCCTTCTGGAGTGGTGTCAAACCACTCCTGTCAGATCCCGAGCCACTCGGCGATCGACTACGACGACCACTTATGCAGGTCGTCTTTGCGCGGCCACGAGTCGGCTCGTGTGTCTCCGCAGATGCAGCGGCATCCGCCTTGCGTGCAGAGGCTTTGTCGCGAGACTCAGCTCTCTTAGACTTCGGCTTCGCAGCCTTGGTCTTAGGTGCTTTCGCACCACGAGTGTTACTCTTGGGAGGCATGCTCTTGAGGTCGACGTGGAGACCGTAGGTGCTGCGGGTTCTTGCTCCAAACTGGAAATGAGCCGCGCACCAAGACAACGTTGTCGGTCGACTGAAATCGACAATGATTGAAAGGTGGTGACCACTATTCCCTCCACTCTGATTGGTGAAAACTCGCACCTAGGTGGGGGAGGATCTAACGGGTTACATGGAGTGTAACTAGGTTACACTCAAGAGTGACAAGTCATACCCAAGGGGTAAGGTGGTGTATCACACACCACCTAATCGTCTCTACGAAATGGCTACAGCCCTTCAGAGCCAACCAATAGTTAAATATGTAGGACAAACTATAGAGTACTTATAGCTTGTATTAGATCTCATTTTAGCACCAACCAGAATATAACTCAGTCTTAATTCTACCTTAATTTGGTCAACGTTCCTTTAGACCGGAACTAAAGTGAACTGCCATTCACTTAGAGTTTGTATACACAAACTCAGCGCTTCCTCTAAGCAAGCTGCTGTGTGTCCCGTCACAGTCTGATCCCGCGGACGAGGTTCAGCAGAAGAGGCTCGTGCACTCCGAGAGCAGCGTCATCCCTCAGGGATGCCAGTCCAGGACGTTCACGAGCACCAACTTCGAGTCCGGTCGGGCGACGAAAACCCTCGTGTGATGAAGTGCACTTCTTCTCCGACTTACACACACGTACTTTGTAACGGATGCAAAAGGGCATCCGTTAGACATAATACCGGTATTGTACCTATATGGTACTGGTATGTTACCGTAACCGGTTTAGGACAGTTACCACATACCGACTCTCGAGTTCAGTGATTGGAGGGCTAGATGGTTGGACGAGCTTGCAGGACCATAGTAGCACTTGTCGTGCCCAAGACCGTCGCGTCGTCCCCGTCTTCCTCTGCCGTCGTGCCCAAGACCGTCGCATCGTCCCTGTCTTCCTCTGCCATCGTGCCCAAGACCGTCGCGTCATCCCCAGCTTTATCCGCCTTCGTGCAGCCATCGAACATGTCAGCTACTCCGGTTACCATCGAGCAACTCATGCAAGTCCTGCAGGCTCAGTAACAGAGCTTTGCCGCGCAAATGGCCGAAGCAACCGAGCGCTCGAAGGATTCGCTATCGCGCCGTCCCGCCAAACGCCGCGATCCTCCGATCTACCAAGGCAAGGTCAATGAAGATCTTGAGCTGTGGCGTTTTGCTACCGAAGAGTACTATGGCAGCCCATCGGACCCACAAGATGCAAGTTACGTGCCTATTGTGGCAACCAACCTTGGCCCATCAGCTATGAACTGGTACCGTGCGTTCAGCCAGAACTGCAGCGCGCATGGACTAACGCGCACGTGGAGCTTATTCAAGACCGAGCTGCGCAAACGTTTCCGTCCCCGAGATTTCGAGTACGAATTACGACAGCGCATGTGCAAGCTGCGACAGGGTGGATCCTTCCCGACTATGTGTCAGATTTTCAGAATCTACTGATTCAGTGCTCGGAGCCTATCACGCCCCTCGAGCAGCGGTTCTACTCCCAACAAGGTCTACGCAGCGACACGGTGGTGTTTATCAATGAGAAGAGCCCCACCACACTGGAAGAGGTCATCGACTGGGGCAACAGTACGAGAACGCGCATATCGCCACCTCGAGTCAACGAGATGTGGACCGCGTCTGGACCAAGACAGCCACGTGCCACCGTTGCAAGGAGATTGGTCACATCGCGCCCGACTGTCCCCACAAGTAGGTAAGCCTTCTCTTCTGAAAAGGGGTCGTGTAACGGATGCAAAGGGCATCCGTTAGACATAATACCGGTATTGTACCTATATGGTACTGGTATGTTACCGTAACCGGTTTAGGACAGTTACCACATACCGACTCTCGAGTTACCATAACCGGTTTAGGACAGTTACCACATACCGACTCTCGAGTTCAGTGATTGGAGGGCTAGATGGTTGGACGAGCTTGCAGGAACACCGTTAGCGCCAGTAAAACATCAATCTCACTTTTCAATTTGCTATTCATTACATACTTCCCTTGGGAAAGCGCGAAGGATTCAACCCCAGGACTGCTGCTGTCGTGTTTAGCCTTTAAAGGCTCGCAATAGATATGCAGGCAATACTGCATTTTTGAGGTTTGACTTGAGCGACCGCACCTTTGCTCCTGCAGATTCGCCAGTAGAATCAAGATCGCTACACTGTATTTGGGCTGGGTTTGCATCAGTGAAAAACATTTGATCTGATGAAGCAGAAGTGACCGTACTGCTTCGAGTTGCGACTGCCGTACTGTGACCCGGTATGGCAGATTGGAGCTGTTGCTGCACTGCATTCATACACTGTTGAAAACCTTCATACCGGTACCTCCTTAGACAAAATTTTACCATATGGAAACCGCACACACATACCGACAAAACTTTACACATTTGGCATTTAAGTTAGGATTTCATACCTCTTTAGACATTTTCCCCAGCAGAGTTTACTGCTGGTCTGCAATACAGACTGCATCGACCACCTCGAGGGCAGGTGGGACGAAGCATAGGTTGAGCAGATCACGCCATTGCCGTCGCCAACCCAGCCACGCATGCCCTATAATAGGCAGTCAAGGCGTGTTGGCAGCATGCAGCAGCAATCGACAAGTTCAGCCCAGGTGCATGCGCTGGCAATCCCCGTTAGCAGAGTAGACTTGCACCCGGAAGAGCGTTGCATGGAGATTGCCAACCACGTGATTATCGGTGCAATCAGTGAGCCAAGCAGGACTTCGAGAGAGCAAGACAGCTCGCAGACAGCAGTTCCTTCTGATCAGTGGATGGGTTTGATATCCGCATTGGTACCCGCTTCAACTGGTAGGCATCCCCTACGGTCAGGCCTCTTTAAACTAGGCATAAATGCCTACCTGTCTACTTTGACGCTGGGTAGGCATTTTCATGGGAGTCAAATTAGGTTGTTAACTGTCAAATGTAGGGAAATCTGGCTGAAACTAAACTAAGCATTCCGAAAGTAATACAAAGATCAAGTCAATCCTCGCGGAGGTCAACTGTGTCAACTTAGGTACTCACCACGTCAACCATAGCAAGCAGCTCAAAGTACTGTTTCGCCTGGAGCTGCCCTTCAATGGCGTAGTTGCTCATGGAGGAGCGCTGGGCGTTCTTGATCTGCGTCAATGCGCTGAATTCTCCTTCAACAGAGTGCGTGCCGGGGAATGGCGGCGAGCCCAGCAAGAAACGATGCTAAGCGCGTGAACCGGTGCTCTAGGTCCACAGCAGACCATAACGCATCGAATGGTAGTCTCATACCCTCGTCAACACGCCGACGAAAGGGTGAATCTTGCTGGTACAAAGTGTATAAGTACATGCGCTGTTGCCAAAAGTTTGTTTGCAGCAGTGATTCCGTAGAAAGTTGTGAGTCGAGACTTGTGACGCTCGATCAGGTCTCTGGATATTGTATCGCATTGCATGAGGTGTCTCGGGACAGCGCTCTGATGCTTCAGTGCCAATCGCAATCAAGATTTTAGTCACGCTCTCGATTAACCTGGACAGCGCTGTGGCAACTTTATCCACCAGCTCCTCTTGTTGTTCCGTGTCCAGACTTTGGTAGAGCTTGTTCATACTTTGGTAGAGCTCTACGGAGTAGAACGATGCTGTGTAGAGGTGCTGTGCGATCTTCTCATAGTCCACAACGAGCTTAATGTGCTCACCGTCGCCCAGGTCCCGCTCGAATTTGAGCTGCAAGGAGCGGGCTAGCGCTGTAAGGGCATCGTATTGAGCCTTCATAGTGGCGGTCTTGGACTGCATTGTCTTAAAGCAATGACGCACCAGACCGGCGACATCCGACACCACGAAAAGAAAAGCCTGAACCACCACCAGCAACTTGAAGGCTCCTAATTCTTCTTTTTCAGCTTTGAGACGCTTCAGTTCCTGGTAGTTGATAGCGTGGAATTTGCACATGCCGTAACTAGACTCCCAGCGCGTGGTTGACTACGTAGGTTGGGCACTGACCAACAGTAGCCCGGACGGTCTCAAACGTTCCTGTAAATGAGATTTCCACCCCCAAGCACGAGCGAAAGCGTACTAATTTATCTACACAGTCCAGAAACGCTCCAATTTCGAGGTTCAATTGGTGACTTCAGGTACCGGTAGAAATTTTTGAAACCCAGGAATAGGCACGGCGGCTTTTCTCTTGACACAATGCCTACTTTTAAGAGGCCTGCCTACGGTATACATGTATGGTATTAGGGTTTTCATTTTTACGCAAGCGGCGAAACGTTACGACCAAGGGTATTGTGCCTTTCTGCCAAAACGCCCTCCGTTTTAAGGTCCTACGTAGGAGGAGAGGTCTTTCGTAGAGACCTCCTATCTGACCAGGTGGCTGCCATTAAAATTCACCCTAACCCTATTGCATCAGAGACTACCTAGTAGTAACTTTCGCAAGTTAGACTATCCGGAAGACAAAAACGCGAAGACGTCGGTGAATGCACGCTTGTCGATACCATTGGTATCAACCGAGGCCGCCTGAATGGCTGGCACTCGGCAAGGATTCGCGAGCATGTTGATCAAGAGTCGGGGACATATACATACGTTGCGTGAGGAATTAACATGTAAACTAGCTAAGTAGATTCCTTGCATTTAGACGTATTCATTAATAAGTATATCGAGGTTAGCTACCGGTGTGAGGACGCCAACAAAGCGTCCATCCGAATCCATAGACGTCTAGCATCGAGCCAGAAGTGGCGTGCCTGAACGCGGCCAAGCTGACCGTAGCGTGCCTCTGTTTGATGATGTCCCTTACAGGCGAGAGCTACTTGCGTTCTACGTGCGTGGTCTTTGGCCTGTGCAAGAATCGCTAGGTGGCCACGGTATCGAGAACTAGGACGAGCTCTTCTAGTAGAAGAATGAAGTGTGCTTGCTGGAGCTCGTGAACTTCAGGATCAGTCACTTCAATTTGCACAAGTTCAGCTTCTGGCTGGCCGACATCGACAACAGCAAAAGCTCCGGAGACCTGCATGTCGGTGTATGTGTCGATCTACTAAGGTTTTTCCTAATGCAACGAACCTACTTAGCTACGGTAGTTTTATTCGT
This sequence comes from Phytophthora syringae, assembly GCA_012656105.1. Classification (NCBI taxonomy): domain Eukaryota; phylum Oomycota; class Peronosporomycetes; order Peronosporales; family Peronosporaceae; genus Phytophthora; species Phytophthora syringae. Next base: position 89,779 of record JAAKBD010000202.1, read on the forward strand.
ACTCATTGCGTAGGATGGTTGTTCACAAGGATTGGCCACACGGCAGACCTGTAAACGTAGCGCTTTCGTAGGACTGATGGTCGATGAATGTTGACCATTCGGACCTTACTTCGTTAAAGGTGGTCTTTGTCAAAATCGGATCCCTTACGTAGGACTTGCTGCATCGGTAACCATTGGATGATACTCGGGTATATACGGCATTTCTATTGGATTAAAATATAAATTTCGTTGTGAGTAATCCTTAAATCTGCACCGTTACATTGGCAAATCCTACTTTGACCCCTAACCCTCTTTCTTAGGACCACCTTTTTGGGGTCCGATTGGCCATTCTTGCTGAAAGGCACAATAAGTGCTGCCGCATGGACGCTGCTTGGCACTGGTGTGTTCGCGGCGGTTCTTATACATGTACAGTAGTGGTGGTGTCGCAATGTGTAGCGGTTGTCTGTCAACGCTGGACCCATCTGATGGACCCAGCAGTGTGGCGCGTTGCCGCCGACACATTCTCCACACATTAGCTACGATGAATCGCACGCTGGGAAAACAGCCCTCGTCGTGCCCAGCATCGCAATGTTTCTACAGTGTCTGCACGAGATCGTTATGTAGCCACCTGACGTTGGTGCGACGCGACCGATGCCCTGCTCAGGAGGAATTATTCAATTCAAGTAGATTAGGCCAAATTTTCAAAACGCAAGTAGATTTCAAATACTACTTATAAGTAGATTTAGGGCGTTCCCTATTTTCGGATCGTGCTTCGACTACTTATAAGTAGATGCCTACTTTAAGGCCCACTATCGGATTAATGACTAGTATAAGGCCTATTAACGGAATCGTACGACTTCAAGTTCTAACGAGTAGCTGTTATGGGAAAATCGTACGTCATTGGCATTCGTATAAATAAGCTTTTTGTTTTAGTGGTGCGTTTCCAATTCTGTTTAAGATGTGGTAAATAGCGAAAACGTGCGACTCAAACTATTTGTACGTTTATGGCTCATACACGTCGTATATGTTCAAAAGGCGAAATTGTAGACGGGTTTCTTAGTAGTATCACCACAAGGTAGGGGAAACGAGTGGTCTAGCAAGAAGCGAAGACAGCGGCGGGGTCTCTAAGCCTTCATTTTACATTACCAAGCATCACAAGAGAGCGAGAACGACACTTACCAATGAGTGGGGCAACATCGGCGGCGAAAACCCCTTGTGGTGGGTGTGGCGAACCTGTTGGCAGTGTGCATTCATGCCCTGTTTGCAACTGCAACATGCATCCCTTTTGCGGCACAGCCGTAGGTAAAGAAGGCTTTGGTCAGCCGATACTGTGTCCTGGATGTCAAGGTCGCGAGGTTGAGGAGCGTGATGTTTCACCTCGTGAGACGAGCGACACGCGCAGTAAAAACCCCGGTGCTGAACAAGATGCACCACCGGCATCGGTAGACGAGCCAATCCGGGTTCAACGCCGTGCAGCTCAGGTCGTCAGTACGCTCAAGCAGCGGCAGCAAGTCGTTCGATGGATGTTGACGAAGGAGAAAGAGCATGGCATCAAGGGTTTGTTCGCACAAACCGTTAGGGAATATCCGGACATGTTTCGAGCTACAACGCCTAATGCGAACATTCAGAAGGCCATGTCTTGGTGGAAGCAAAGAGAACGCATCAGCGGCCTTGTCAGAGGCCAACGGGATCTATCGGCATTACGATTGACTGGGCGTGCTCGAGTGAACCGGAAGTCACTCCCAGGGCGCGGGCGCAGACGGAGTGAGTGGGTCTCGTGGATTTATCCTGAGCTTGTGAATGAATTTGATCGCCTACGGAAGCTTGGTCTTCAGTTCGATACGCTGCTGTTAAGGCAAGTCGCTGTCCGACTGCTGAAGACAAGCACGGGTTTGTTCACAGACTCCTCGGTGGACGAAGATGGAGCTCTCATCGTTGACAAGATCACACCGAGGTGGATCCAGACCTTCATGGAGGCTCATCGTATCGTTCTTCGAACGCAGTCAGGCAAAAAGCAAGTCAGTCCCGATAAGCAGGCGTCAATTGAGCGTGAAGTGGCGGAACACCTAGGCAAGCTCAAGCGAGGTTTCAAGTCGGGCGAGTATGACGAGGATACGATCGAAAATATCGACGAGACACATTTCGTCATCGACTTCAACAACAACAAGACGCTCGGTTTTAGCGGTGACAAGAGCGTCAAGTATGCAGATGTTGTGTCGGGTGGCGAGGGGATGACGATGGTCGTCCGGATCTCGGGAGGAGCAAGTGGCCATATCCACCCTCCGATGATGATCTTTCAGAATGCTGGAGGTAATTATCCGATAAAGGGGTCCCCGACAAGACGCCTGGTGTATGCTACCGTACGGGTCCTAAGGGATGGATGAGTCAGCGTGTATTTCGCAAGTATTTGTCTAAGAATAAGGCTATGAACGCTGACCGCCATGGCCGCAAGAAGCACGTCTTTCTGGACAACTGCTCATCGCATCTTGATGAAGCAGCGTGCTCTGAAGAGCTGGATCGCCTGAAGGCTCGACTGGTCTACTTCCCTCCCAATGCGACGGATCTGTGCCAGCCTGCTGACTCATTCGTTATCGCCAAAATAAAGGATGCGTGGCGGCGAAAGTGGAACGAACGGAAGATCCGGTTGATCGAGAGCAATGATTGGCAAAACAAGAAACGCAAGGATGGTTCATGGTCCGGCAAGCTAAAGAATCCTGGCAAGAAGTTCTTCTTGGCTTTGGCTGCGGACTGTGTTCGTGAGGTAAATGCCGAGCACGACAAGAACGGATTGAACTACGTCAGAAAGGCTATGATAAGGTGCGGATTGTCTCTCGGCGTTGATGGCACTTGGAGCGTGAAGCAGCTCTATCCACACCTGCAGGCAATCATTCAACAATATCCCGACGAATTTAGCGGCAACACGGATGCTGAGGGTGAGAGTGCGCTGGTTAGCAGCGAGCCCACCAACTAGGAATCGTGAGACTAATTCGCATACCTAAATTAGTCACACTCCGAAAATAGTCACACTCACACTAATTTGTGTGAGCAAAAATAAAACTCTTCACACAAATTAGTCTTAGTGAGAGTAATTGCGGTTACCACTGTAGTATTTGAAATCTACTTGCATTTTGAAAATTTGGCCTAATCTACTTGAATTGAATAATTCCTCCCCTGCTCAGCGGCGATGGTGTTGCTTCCTCGCTTTGTACTTCAGTCGATCTCTGCTGAGTATGGAATGGTCTTTTCAGATTTTGACGAATCAAACTGATACAAATATCAGATACCATTTTTATGGTTAGATACGATCAGATACTATCACTTTTCGAAGGCGCAGATATCAGGTGGTTTCTAACAGTCGAGCTAGCTGGATGGTATAGACTTTTGCAGTGTTTCCAATCTTCAACTTTGTACCATTTCTAAGAGCTAGAAAACATTTCCTGCCATTTCAAACTGATAACTGATAAAAGTTGGTATTTTTCGATTATATTTGATTCGTCAAACAAACTGACCAATCCATACTGCTGAGACTCATTCTCAGGCCTCCATAATTGAGGGGAATCCGACCTAAACCCCTCGCTATACCTCAATTAAGAAGCCCGATCATACCTCAGTTAAAATAGACCGAAGACTACTTCACTATTGATAGCACTGCTGAGTATATTCTTCCTGCGAGTCCGAACGTCCATAAATATGTATTACTACAGTATTATATCTGCCCGCTTTCACGCTTACGGGCCTCCACTTTCCATACTGGAACCCTGTACCAATAGCGATGCTTGATTTTACTGCAGTTAGGGCATGCCAAATCCCAATTCTGTCAAAAAATAGCTTTGTCACCCGCACTCCGCACTAGCTAGTACTGCCAAATGCTAGCCCGTCCAGTGCCATTCCAGCTGCCAAAGGTTGGCATTCACGATAGCTGCCGACAAAATTTGTGCTCTATTTAATAGAGCTCATAGATTAAGTAAGGTAAATGCAAGTCGTATGCCATGTATAGACTAGCTAGGAGCTAGCCGGGCTCTGCTACGGGCCAGTGCTGCTGGGGCAGAAATCAAATATGACGACCTACTGGATTTCACGGGGAACCTCCAGGTAGCGACTGTCAATGCCACCGAGTAAATCCTCCCATCGCGGTGACCAGCGCCACAAAAGCAGACTGCGTCTCCTTCCTCTAGCAGATCCGCTTTAGCTGCACCGGTGGGGATGATCTTCTAGTGGACACCATATAATAGCTGTAGTTGTCTCTAGGCCAATGAGCTTAGCAGGGCAGCCTAAACCGCTAGTCTCCTACTGAACGGGCGATTTCAAGCGCTCCAGCAGTTGTGGCACCAACTTTCTCCAACACTGCCTCAGTGGAGTCGGATTTCTCAATCATTGGTTGGGAACGCGACGAGTACCGGCAGTCCCTCACCAATTTCTCACTTGAAGGCATTATGCATGCGAATCAGTTCCGCGATTGAATGCTCCTCTAGCCATAAGAGCTCAAACTATACTTAAAGTAAGTATACTTTTCCCAATTTCACCTTCATACCTCGCGGTACCTCGCGTTAATTGTCTTTCGCCCCTCAATTAAGCTAATCGAGGGGTTGAGGTATGATACCTCAATTATGGAGGCCTGCTCATTCTTGTCTTTCTTCGTCAGGGTGGCGCGAGATCGTGAAAGCCGGTGCGAGCAAAGCCTTCGTGCGCTCGAGAGCATGAAAAAGGGCCGCAGTTCAAGTCCGGAGTCAGCATGAGAAAGCTCAGGGATAATGGTGCGGGGGGCATGTCGCCGAGCCCGCATCGAGAACGGCCTCTAGCACCTTTATTTAGTGTCGGAACGAGTGCCGCGCGCTCGCGGAGAGCGCCTTTCAATTGTCGCCATTTGTCGCCAGCGTGCGATCAAGCTCCGTGTCAGCGTAGCGTTCCGGTTTCACGAAATGTAGAACGGGGCCTTACAGTACGGTAACGATGCTGAATGAACACCCAAAACTTTATACACTTCAAGATCGAATGCCGGTAGATCCTTCTTGATGAGTATAAACGCTGAATACAATGACTTTCATATAGAGTATAATTTAGTATTTATATACACCAGGTGTTCCTTCAGTACTGTACCGGAACACATTCTACAAGAATATAGAATCCTGAAGCATGAAAAAAAAAGAACCTCGACCTCTGCAACCCAATTCTTGTCGAGCATGGCAGCAAGCGAAGACGCAACCAAAGACGCACGATAAGGTCGCCATTTTCATGAAAGGCGGGATTCAGAAGTTGTCTTGCGTGTGGGGCCCACTACATGTATTAGCGCTGCTGGCCAGATGCCCTGCCAGTGGCACATCCGTTTCGAGTTGGTCCGGTACTGGCGTGCGTGGCAGCGACGGGGGCTGTGACGCACGAGCGAGCGGGTCTCCGTCTCTGGTCTTGCAAGGTCGCCATCCTTGTCGCGTGGCCAGCCAATACAGCCGCACCCGATAAGGGTTAAACGTACCAGACGATCAGTCGATGCGGCGCTCGCTCGCTTGATTGATCATTTCGGAACTTGCTGTCAATTGCACACACCACCTGCTTCAATCTCTCACTGCAACATGCTGCCGCCCACGTCCCCAACGAGCTCCGCCGTCGCCCTGAGCGACGTGCGCTCAAGCGTCGTGGCCACCCGCAAGGTCGCGGGCCACACCGACTATGCCATCCGCGTGCAGACCGACCGCTTCGGCGGCGAGGACCTCGTGTACCGCCGTTTCTCGGCCTTCCTGCAGCTGCAGCAGCTCGCGCGCCGCCACTTCCAGGAACGCGCCGTGTGTTGCGGCGGAGACAAGAGCTGCCTGCTCACCTCGTGCCTCGAGCGAGTGTTCGAGGACACCGAGTTCCCCGTCATGCAGGGCCGTTTCCTCGGCAAGAACTCCAAGAGCGTCGTGCGCGAGCGCGTGCTGTTCCTCAACGCCTTCCTGCTGGAGCTCGACGAGGCGCTCTGCAAGTGCCCGCCGGTGGTCATGGCCCGCTGCGAGAAGCAGGGCTGCAAGATCACCAAACTGCTCAAGAGCTTCTACGGCTGCCTCAACGTGCCGACCAACGACTCCATTTAAACGGCAACCGACCACAGCTCCAGACACTTTCCAGCTTTATCTGTGTGCGTTTTCGCCGCAAGACATTCGTCCAGACGGGACTCGATCAACCTTCGTCCTGCGCAGCGGCGCTTCCGATCGAAGGAAGTGCCGTTGCAAAAGCTGCGCAGCACTCGGAGAGATTTGACGCCAGCCTGTTGCATCACTACTTATTAGGTCGACAAACTCGAAAAGCGAGTGTACCATTATCACCCAACTACACATGCACCCAGACATGTAGATATTTAACAATAACAACTAAACAATCGATGCCATCACCACTATACACACGCGTCTCCGCTTAACGTCTTTACCTCGGTCAACCGTCGCCTCGATCAATCGCCGAACAGGTCCACTGAAAACGAGGCGCGATGGAGCTGATAACGAAGGTTCGCGACGCGGAACATTGGGCGCAGGTGCTTGAGATCAGCGATAAGAAACTAGTCGGTACGGAGCTTGTGTGTGTTTGGGGAGAGGTAGCATATGCCTGAGGATGGCAGTGCAGTTGTCGATGTGCATAAAGACTGGTGCGGCCCCTGCAAGATCGTGGAGCCGACGTACAAACGCTTGAGTACAGACATCGACCACGCGGAGCGCCGACTCATGTTCGTGACGGTACGACACGAGTGTCCAATTTGAGGTCAACCACGTGGGCTAACTGCCTCCTGCGAAGCTGAATGTCAACCTTCACGTCGATGGCGTTGAGGACACGGGAAGCTGCAAGCCTCGATTCATGCTTTTCAAGGTTTGGAGAAGTTGGTTGTATGCGGCAATTTGAGAAGAGCAGCACGTGACACAATATTGCTGTTGTTGTAGGACCGCAAGCAGATTGCAGATGTGGACGGTGCAAATGCACCACAACTGGAGCAATTGGTCAAGCAACAAGTGCCGCCACTTGGTAATGACGACGAAGAAACCTAGGCGCACTCCGTAGTCTGTGGTCTGCAGAGTATGACAAGACAATCCAGGCACGTGATTTGAAGGTAGCTTTTGCTATTCATGCAAAGAAAATGTCTTCTTTGGTGAAAAGGTTGTTGTTTGTGTCAGCACTTCCGTCTCGAGCTGCACCAGGAGACAGAGGTATGGATAGACTTTGATGCAGTGCCATATACAGAGTTAGATGAAGGCTCGTCAAGGATTCTCAGCTAACGTTAGTGGCATACACTTGTCGCCGTTTGAAAACAAAAAACTCAATTCGAGGAGTCGGTCGAAGATGTCGGAAACACGAATCCGGCATCTTCCAGTCGTCCGACTCGGCACCGCTTGCATGTGTCCCTGTTCTAACGTTAGTTGATCGATGCTTTGAGGCAAACCGAAGAAAGCAGCGAACCTGTAGGAGAAGTTCTGTGACTCATGAAATGCACGAGGTTAGTATTTGAAATCAACATAACGGTCCCGCTGGAAAACAATACGTGGTTGCCTGAAGTACACAGTAATGCAAATGAGCGCACAGTCGATTATATAACCAGCAGACGTTGCTACTCACCGCAGTTGGTGCACTTCCAGTCCCCCTGCACAGAAAGTCTTACTCGTTAGTATACATGCACTCTTCCGTTTTCGAGGTTTGGCGAAAGAAACAAACACTGTAAAATGAAATGTTACCGGCCACCAATCCATGTGTGGGGCTATCTTCTTTGGCGCAAGCGATGTCTCCAACTGCACCAAACATTCCAGCCATTACGTTAGTCTCGAGTGGGGTTCCTTCGTACCATTTCTTACCATTTGAAGGAGTTCAGTGGTATCTGTCGTTTGGCGAGGATAAAACGTAGGTGTGCTGGCTGAAAGCCCAAAATTTAGGTCGCAGTCCTGAGCATCATTGAAAGGGTTCTCTTGTCTCGTGTGAGCTCTCGCCGAGGCCGCCTTCTCCTCAAGCATGTTGAAATTGCTGAGTAAAAAACACACACACACACACGCAAGCGAGGTTCACAGTGTTAGCACCTCAACTCGCAAAGAAACAGTAGAAACAGTTGAGCCACCACGGAGGTAGTCTGGACAGCGGGATAATCGGCAGTCCGTAGTACTTCTTGAACGTTCGCGTCGGTAATTGCTCCATCTCCTCTGTTTCTGGCTTCTGCGCAGCTTGGCGCCCGTCGAGCCCCAGTAGGCTTCGCTTGCTTGCTTCGGCATAAGAAAGCTTCCTGGTCGGTTCAGGAGTTTTCTGTTTCATGAGAGCCATCTCCATCGCTAACGCAGAGAGTTCATCAGGGTAATGCTCCAGATGGTGCGTCCAGGTTGCGTAGAGCTCTGCTGGGGGTGGACCTGGGCGGCGGAGGGTTTATCAGCGACAGCGTCGGACAGGCTCCCGACGGCTCGAAATCGTCGGTGCCAGTCAAGTGCTTGTCCGTGTCGATATCTTTTTGTTGTCATGTGGATTCTCCTCTTCCGCATTCAGCTGCGCGTTCTGAGTCCAATGGTGCTGAAAAGACTCCCGCTGTGTGGCCTTCGTCGTCTCCGTGGCGCTGGAAGAGAGCGTCTTGGAAGCAGTCAACTTGTCGGACGTTGTAGCCTGGATGTTATCGGGGATCCGCACACCAAACTTCCTTGCCTGAGGTGGCGGCACCTGTCTCGTCGACTGGAGCAGCTCATTGGCGTCCGATGGAGGGAGCGGAGGGAGCGGACGGGACGTATTCGGCACCAGGAGCCCGGAAGCCGATGCTGGGGCCCTGGAGTTCTCCTTGTTGGACGCCATGGGCAGCGGCTGACGTCGATGCTGCTCCCGAGGCGAGTTGAAGAGTGAGCTGGAAGCCGGGGCAAGGTTGAAGTGTGACCCTCACTCCTTCTGGCGCAATCGTACTTCAACTTGCCACAGTGAGTGACCTTCACTCCTTATGCACTAAGTACGATGGTGACATAAACACGCGCATGGTACGCTGTACCACCTATCGTCACCACACAATCTCGATGCGTCCTGTGCGCCACGTCAGCGCGCGACTGCGGCTGCTGCGTGGGCCCCGAGCGGCGCTTCATCTCGCCGCACCGTTCGTCACTGCCGAAGGTTCCTGCCTCAACCCATCACCAAAAATCCCCGCGTTCGTGCGCTTCCTGCACGCTGAGAGAGCCGAAGTTGACGTGTCGGAGTCACCACCAGCTCCGTGTGCAGATGCTGCCGCATTGGAGACAACCCCTAGCGCCGCAACTGGCGTCAACCCAAAGTCACGGAGTCAACTGGTGTGGATCATCAATGATTCGTCCACTTCGTACTACGCGGCACTCAAGGCCTTCAACGAGCTGCGAGCGCGAGGGCTGAAGCTCTGGGGGCCGCTGTATCTGTCGCTGCTATACAAAGCGTCGTGCGAGGGCCGCTACGAGCGCGTGTGGGGCGGCTACGAGGAGTTCCTGGAGGACGAGAGACGGGGGCAGGTGAAGAAGCACCCCAGAGCGTCCGCCAATTGGCCCAGACTCACACAGGCCAGGCTGCAGATGCACCGCTTTGTGCTTTGGGCCATGCTGGACACAAACCAAGAGAAGAAGATGGGTTCGTTCTACCAGAGCGAAGTTGTCGGCAAACATAATCTGCTGGGGATTCACGAGGCGGACCCGTTCAACTTCTTGCTGAGAATGGAGTGCACAACAAAAGTCATGGGCGAACAGGATCAGGGGCTGCGACAGCGAGTGGAGGCACTGCTCACCCTTATGGACCGCTTTGAGTTACGCACGAGCTACTCGTCCACACACACGCTGTTTCGACTTATTTTTCATCGGCCGGACATTTTTATCGAGGTGTCGAGGGGTGAAGTGGTCGTCCAAGAGGACGTAATTGATGCACCCACGAGCGACACAGAGGACGCGAATAATGCAGCCACGGACATTGCAGAGGATGCAATCACGAACGTCGTAGAGAACGCGGAAATTGATGCAGCTAGGAGCGTTGCAGCGGAAAAGGTGGGGCGCTTGATAATTGGATATATGGACCGATTTCCGCGTGCACTGGCGCTGGATCCAAAGCGGATCTCCATTGCGGTGAGCGCTTCCGCCGCCGCAGATCAACACGAAGCTGCCAAGCAGCTGCTTCAACACGGAGCGACACACCACGTGCCGATCGACGCAGGTTCGTTCGCGCATACTGTGGAAAGCGCGCCAGATGAGGCTAGTCGCTTGAAGATCGCCGACTTATACATGTACGCCAAGGAGCACAAGCTCGTTTACACAACGCATGATACGGATAGCAGCATCGTCAACTATTTGCTGCTGCACGCCGTATTAGACGGCAATTTCAAGCACATGATGGAACTCTTGCATGAGATGCAGCTTTCGAACAACAGGATAAGCAACAGGACGGTGCGTGAGCTCTTCAAAAGCATCGCGCAGTATCGAGCACAAGTTCGGCATCCGCAGTTGGGGGCCGCAAGCGGCGACGTTACAAATGATGCCGACAGAGGACTTGCCAAATGTCCAACGATTATGGAGCTTTTCGAGAGGTTTCCGCACGTCATTCCGCCCACCGTGCATTCGTTCTCGCAAGGAGTTCTCCAGAGCCTGCACGCGGGAGACCTGTCCGTAGCCCTCGATATCATGCGTGCAGCTCTGTGGGCTAAGGATGTCACTCTCCGTCCGGAGATATACTCCCAGCTGCTGTACCCTCTACTTGCAGGCGGGCAGCGGGGAGGAGACGAATCTACCGACGCCAGCGTGTTTGACCGCCTGGGGGTGGAGCGGTGTTTTGATAGACAGCACCCGAAGAACCGCGGCCACTTGAACTCACTGATTGTAAACATTTGTCAGTCTAATGACGATTTGTCTACGCTGCTAGTGTGTCTGGACCGCTGGCAGGGGCAAGGGCATCCATCGATGAGCCGACGAGTGCTGAAGCGCGTGTTTGAGGTGATTTCAAAGCAGATCCAGCGGCTTCAGCAGGAAAGCGAGCAAGTCACTCCCGGCACTGCTTTCCTCGTGGACGGGGTGCAGCTGTCGTATTTGGCGTTCCTGGTGCGTTATCGCCGCATCATCGTGTGGGACGCGTGGACGATCGAGCGCGCTATCGTTCGAGCTCGCACTAGTGGATTGCACGCCGACGTGGTGGCGCTGCTCGCTGAAGCCAACTCTCGTGGCCTTAGACTGAACAGCACCGCGTACATTGTGTCGCTCAGTGTGTTAGAAGAGGTGGGTGAGCCTTCCGCAGTGGTGGCTTGCGCGGAGCAGATGAAGGCAAATGGTGCGTGGGAGAGCGCAGTGAGTAAGCACCCGGAGGTGCAGGAGCTTTTGAACCGCGTTTCCGCCAAGCTGGAGACTGGGGAGCTGAAGACAGCGCCACAACCGAATAGATTGAGTGGCACGTACTCACGCACAAAAGGACAGCAAAGCAGTTCAAGTGTCCAGTAATGCGCTCATGTAGTCAATAAGTATTACCGCGAATTTTCCCACTTCAACTTGCTCAGCACATCGCAGCGTCTCCACAATCCGCTCAGTCAGTCGGCATTTGTCTCCGTGGAGCAGAGTTCTAAATGGCGGAATCCAACTTCGCGCAGAAGGTCGAGGAAAAGCGCGCGAAGCAGCGGATGTACGTCAGATCCAGCTACCACCGGCAGCAGGTGCGAAGTCTTTTCTCGCTTTGCTTTGGTTCTTTCCTGCTGACACTAGATTTTGTATGCTTTGTCTGCTATAGAACAGCATGAAGGCTCTGCGCCAAGAACTGCAAGGCCTTGAGGCCAAGTACTCGCAGTCGCTCCAGCAGGTCCAGCAGCAGGCCGAAGCCGACGGCGAGGAAGACGGCAAATGCTCCGTCGACCTGGTAAAGCGGTACATTCAGCTGTCCACCAAGAAGCAGGAGCTGCAGCAAGAGAACCAGGAGATGGCACTGCTGGCAGCGAAGCACGAGACGTTCTGCCTCAAGGTCGAGTATTTGGCAGACTCCGAGGGCACTCCAATGCTGGAGCCGCCTCCGCCCACGGTAAGGCGTGTCACTTGTACCCTTGCAAGGATTCTGCTTCTGGCGACCAAGGTGGTCCTCCTGAGAGCGTGGGACCCAGGAGGATGCGACGAGCTCCATTACTGACCTCTACTTCTTATTACTGACCTCTGCTTCTTGTTGCTGGCCAGGTTGAGCTGGGCAATGTGGTCTTCGAGTCCATGACAGTGTCGGAATGTCACCACATCGCCATCGAAGCCTACAGAGAGATTTGTGTCTTCCTGCAGAGCAACAGCTATCTCACCACTGGTGCCGTGTTGTGCGGGTGGCGAGACCGCCTACGTGAGGCGACAGATCATGTCAAGTTCACGCTAAACAAGAGGTTTGTAGGCGAGACCCCAGTGGAGCTATCGGCTCGGGCCTGGCGCGTGGTCTCGTCTCCGCGCGGTCTGGCAGGGCTGTACTCTCCGAATATGCGTCTGTCGCTCAAGGTGCTTCAGGTCGTAGACGAGCACAATGTTATCATGTACCGCGTGATTCGGAACGCTCAAACGATGAGAGCGGTTCAGTCGCTCTTCCTGGTCTCGCGCTTCAAGGTGGCGAGTGGTTATATGGTTCTGTTTCGCTCAGTGGATCGATCTCGATTGCGAAAGCTGTACCAAAGCGGTGCTGCTGTCGACCGCGATGTCCAAGAAGACAAATGGCTTGACATGTTCACATGGTACGTGGTGTATTGTTCATCAAAGATTGCATGCTACACCTTTTAGTAACCGAGTGACTGCTACTACAGGACTCTGTACGAAGATGAACCAGGCAATGACAATGCTGTCATCTTCAGCTACGGTGGCATCGTGTACAGCACGGAGGCCGTCACCACTCGCACGTGGATGCTGGAGATCTTGCTACTTGCTATGCGGTGGGAGGCCAAAGTCGTGCGGCCTCCGTTCATGCTGGGCGATTGACAAGCTCTCGAATCGATCGTGATTGTAAGTGCTCTTAAATGAAATCGAGCTTAGCTTGGGTTAATGAGGCTTTACGATTGAGATGCAGTCTAGCATGGTACAGAATAAGAGGGTAGTCGACGTCTAGTTCTTCGCGGCAAGTCGGTCGAACCCACCTAGCACAGCAGTCACGTCGTCGTGCTCTGCGCAAAGCTCCTCGATCTCCGCCGGAGTGAACGCCTGCGACGAGGACTCGAAGGCCTCAGTTAGCCGCTGGGTCTGCAATTCATCGAGCTTGACGACGCAGTAGTACTCGATCATCTGCTGGATCTGCGTGCAACCCATGTAGCCCAGTAGCAGCTTCTTGTTCACCGGACGCACGAGCGCGGGTCGAGCTTCGGTTCGTGGTCATGATCACGATGCGGCCAGGGCAGTCGATGACACCGTCCAGCACGTTGAGCAGGCCCGAGAGATTCAGCTTGTCGTTGCGCATGTTGTACTTTTTTCATCCGCGATACACGCCTTGATCATCGTGGACACTAGTTTGTCGTCTCCAGACTGCGCGGGCTCCTCCGTGGCAGTCGTTCCAGCGCTGGCGAGGTCGGCCGGTGGTGCGTCAATCATAGCTGGCGCGTGCCTTGACAATGGCTGACGCGCAGTCGATGTCCTCCATCACGAAGACGACATCCTCAAAGTTCATCTCGATGGGCGTGTCCAGACCCGCCACCGCGAACTTCATGTCGAAGAGCGCGTCGAGCAACTGCTGGTTGGTCTTGATCTTGCCCAGCGTCACCACGTGGCGCTTCGTGTACTGCGCGATGGCCTTGATGAGACTTGTTTTGCCTGTGCCGGGCGGCCCGTGGAGCAAGAGACCGAGTTTGTACGGGAACCCCTTGATGGCGAACTTGCCCGCGCGGCTCTCAAAGTTGTCGAGCAGTTGCAGCACCTGCTCCTTCTCGGCGAAGAAGAGGTTGTCGAATGTCTCTCCTCGCCCAGTGCCCGCTTGTAGGAGACCACGGCCTTGGCCTTGTCGTCCCCGTCCGTATTGGCAGCCACCGTCTCAGTCTGGACGTAGAAGTAGCGGGACTTGTCCTCCACGTGCTTGCGGCGCTCAATGTTCTGGTAGTTCTTGAAGGCCCGATCGATGACGGCGTCGATTCGCTTGACGCCGGGCAAGGACGACTCGAAGCGGAAGTTCACGGTCGACTCCTTGATGGTGACCTTCTTGTCGTCTCCGGAGCTCGGGCGCTACGGTCTCGTGCTTGAACTGCACACCAGGTTCGATCTGGATCCACTCGTTGAGCGGGGGCAGCGCCTCCACGTTGAGCCGGTTTACCTCGCCGTAGTACTCGCCGTCGTCGCTGTCTGAGGACTCGGAGCCCGTGGTGGAGCAGTCAGTCTCGCTGGCGGCCAAGTCCAGCAACGCCTTGGTGATTGTTGTTGGTCTTCTTGGTCTTCTCGAGCAGCTCGTACTGCGCGTTCTTGCTCTTGAGGTCGAGCAGCCAGGTAGAGCGAGATGGCCTTCTGCAGCAGGTGGTTCTTCTGGTCAGTCGTGGACTTTGCCCCAGCGGTTGAAGCGCTGCTTGACCTCGATGACTCGTGTGACGCGGCGCTTGTCCTTCTCCGGGAAGAGAAAATGCTTGAGCATGACGAAGAGGGACGTGGGCGACTGCTGCACGTAGGCCACGACCTTCTGGATGAGCAGCGGCACGATCATGCAGCAGCGTGTCCAGCAGCACGTTGTGTGTGCGGAAGGTGTTGATGAGTCCGAACTCGACGGCTGTGGAGCTCATAGCGGCGGATGCAAGAGCTGTCCGTAGAAGTGTGTGCGCGGAGGCAGTTTGCCGCTTCGGCGCAAATTCGGAAGTGAGCTCTTGGGTCGGAGCAAAGTATGGTGTTCGTCGTAATGACGTGGTATAATATATGTAGCCACTTCGCCAGCCAGCCAGCCAATCAACGACGATTGTTGAAGTTGCCGTGAGTTGTGGGTTCAAACCCAGAATGCGTAGCATGTGTTCTTGCAGGGCATCAGGTAAACGAACCTATCTGTAAGGAAACACTTTCTCTTGAGGCGAGGCAAATAACAATATCAGGTAACAGTGTGCACAATATCAATGTACGCAGTCTGATTCAGTGCGACCTTCATTCACTTTTTCGATGGTCGAAAGGGGCACATGGTGATACAGGCGAAAGCAACGAAGAGCAGGTAGGTACAGTTGTCAGTCATGGAAGTCCTCGGGCCGTCTCATTATCTAATTTGCCGCCTGAGTTCACCCACGCCACGCTCCTCTGAGCCCACCACCGTCATGAGGGGACATCGACGCCCCTGGACCCCGCAGACGAGCTCCTGCGCAGCTTCAGCACGTTGCCGCGCCGACGCCCTGTTTCGCTGCTGGTGCAGCAATTTTCGTCCAGGGCTCAGAGACTCGGGTCGCCTGTACAGCCTGCTCTTTGGGAAAAAGGAGCCCGAGGTGTACCGAATCACAACGCAGCGCTTGGCTCCGACGGGTACAAGATCTGGGACTACGACCAGAAGAACCACCTGCTGCAGAAGGCTATCTTCTACCTGGCCGACGTGCTGACTTGAACGCTGTCGGCCGCAGAAGAAGAAGACGGGGGACAGCAACGAAGACGGCGACACGAGCGAGTCCTTCGTACGACTCGGACGACGACTACTGTGACGCCGGGACGGTCTGTGCTGGGAGGCGCTTCCAGAACGAGTGGATCGAGGTGGAGGAAGGCGTCCAGTTCAAGCACGAGACGGTCGAGCCCGAGGACAAGGAGGAGAAGAAAACCAAGGCACTCACGGAGAGCAACGTCAACTTCGACGCCGCCCGATATCGACGCGCTGATCCAGCGCGCGTTCAGGAAGTACCAGGAGGCAGAGCGCAAGCACAGCGCGACACCCGCTACACTTAGACGGGGGCGCCAGCATCATGGACAAGGATGCGAGGGTGACGCAAGCGGTACGCGTTGGGCCTGTTCCTCTTCTTCGAAGAGAAGGAGAACGTGGTGCAACTGCTCAACAACTTCGCCAGCAAGTCCGGCAAGTTCGCCATCAAGGGGTTCCCGTACAAGCTTCGCTGCACGGTCCGCCCGGTACGGGCAAGACGAGTTTGATCAAGGCTCTCGCTCAGCACACCAGGCGCCACATCGTGACGATTTCGCTGGGCAAGATCAAGACTAACCAGCAGTTGCTCGACGCGCTCTTCGACATGAAGTTCGAGGTGCAGGGGCTGGATTCGCCCGTCGAAATGAACTTCGAGGATGTCGTGTTTGTCATGGAGGACATCGACTGCGCGTCTTCCATCGTGAACGCCCGCGACGACAACGAAAAGCCGAGCAAGGCTGACCGCATGTTTGACAGTCAGAAGAAGGCGATGAAAGAGGACCCCGAGGATGGCATGCCGGGGCTGATGGGCCCCATGCTCAAGCCAAAGGGTGTCGAGGACAAGCTGAATCTCTCGGGTCTGCTCAACGTGCTGGACGGCGTCATCGACTGCCCGGGTCGCATCGTGATCATGACCACGAATCACCCGGAGAAACTCGACGCGGCACTTGTTCGTCCTGGCCGCGTGAACAAGAAGCTGCTACTGGGACACATGGGCCCTGAGCAGGTGAGGCAGATGATTGAGTACTACTGCGACTCGAGCCTATCGAATGAGCAGCAAGCACGTCTAGCTGCCATGTTGACTGGAACGAAGGCGCAGTTCACGCCCGCGGAGGTGGAAGAGATTTGCGCCGAGTTCGACGACGTTGACTCCGTTCTGGGCGGCCTTGAGTTTGCTCGCGAAGGCTAACTTCAATATACGATAGATTTCATTGCAGTGTTGACTGTGTTGCGCAGTCGTTAGCAACATACCGTACAGTGCTGTTGGGGAGAAGAGATCCTTCGAGTTGCTTTATCAGAGAACTATAGCTGCATTTGGACCAACGTGCATCATACGAGGACGAGGAAATACTCTGCTGCTAGAGTTGCCAGAGTATGCTGGCTACTGCTTTGCATTTGCTAATTTGATTCAGCGCGCCTTGCGGGCACTATGTGTGCATGCTACGATGGTCTGTTCGTTGAGGCCAAGATGACTTGCCAGAGCGAGAGTAATAGCCAGCATACCCGGGCAACTCCTCTGATAAAGCAACTCGAAGGATCTCTTCTCCCCCAACAGCACTGTACGGTATGTTGCTAACGACTGCGCAACACAGTCAACACTGCAATGAAATCTATCGTATATTGAAGTTAGCCTTCGCGAGCAAACTCAAGGCCGCCCAGAACGGAGTCAACGTCGTCGAACTCGGCGCAAATCTCTTCCACCTCCGCGGGCGTGAACTGCGCCTTCGTTCCAGTCAACATGGCAGCTAGACGTGCTTGCTGCTCATTCGATAGGCTCGAGTCGCAGTAGTACTCAATCATCTGCCTCACCTGCTCAGGGCCCATGTGTCCCAGTAGCAGCTTCTTGTTCACGCGGCCAGGACGAACAAGTGCCGCGTCGAGTTTCTCCGGGTGATTCGTGGTCATGATCACGATGCGACCCGGGCAGTCGATGACGCCGTCCAGCACGTTGAGCAGACCCGAGAGATTCAGCTTGTCCTCGACACCCTTTGGCTTGAGCATGGGGCCCATCAGCCCCGGCATGCCATCCTCGGGGTCCTCTTTCATCGCCTTCTTCTGACTGTCAAACATGCGGTCAGCCTTGCTCGGCTTTTCGTTGTCGTCGCGGGCGTTCACGATGGAAGACGCGCAGTCGATGTCCTCCATGACAAACACGACATCCTCGAAGTTCATTTCGACGGGCGAATCCAGCCCCTGCACCTCGAACTTCATGTCGAAGAGCGCGTCGAGCAACTGCTGGTTAGTCTTGATCTTGCCCAGCGAAATCGTCACGATGTGGCGCCTGGTGTGCTGAGCGAGAGCCTTGATCAAACTCGTCTTGCCCGTACCGGGCGGACCGTGCAGCAGAAGTCCAAGCTTGTACGGGAACCCCTTGATGGCGAACTTGCCGGACTTGCTGGCGAAGTTGTTGAGCAGTTGCACCACGTTCTCCTTCTCTTCGAAGAAGAGGTTGTCAAAGGTCTTCTCCTCGCCCAACGCGTACCGCTTGTACGTCACCCTCGCATCCTTGTCCATGATGCTGGCGCCCCCGTCTGGATGTAGTAGTAGCGGAGCGTGTCCTGCTGTACCGCTTGCGCTCTGCCTCCTGGTACTTCCTGAACGCGCGCTGGATCAGCGCGTCGATGCGCTCGGAGCCATCGGGCAGCGTCGAGAAGAACTTGAAGTTGACGTTGCTCTCCGTGAGTGCCTTGGTTTTCTTCTCCTCCTTGTCCTCGGGCTCGACCGTCTCGTGCTTGAACTGGACGCCTTCCTCCACCTCGATCCACTCGTTCTCCTGGGGAAGCGCCTCCCAGCACAGACCGTCCACGGCGTCACAGTAGTCGTCGTCCGAGTCGTACGAGTTGTACGAGGACTCGCTCGTGTCGCCGTCTTCGTTGCTGTCCCCCGTCTTCTTCTTCTGCGGCCGGTGCAGCAGCTCGTACTTGGCGTCCTTGTTATTCAAGTCCAGCACGTCGGCCAGGTAGAGCGAGATAGCCTTCTGCAGCAGGTGGTTCTTCTGGTCGTAGTCCCAGATCTTGTACCCGTCGGAGCTGAAGCGCTGCGTGATGCCGATGATTCGGTACACGCCCTCGGGCTCCTTTTTCCCAAAGAGCAGGCTGTACAGGCGGCCGAGCAGCGAGTCTCCTGAGCCCTGGAGAAACGTGATGAATTGCTGCACCAGCAGCGACAACAGGAGGCACACGAAGGCGTCCACGACAACGTAGCCCGTGCTGAAGCTGCGCAGGAGCTCGTCTGCGGGGTCCAGGGGCGTCGATGTTGTGTCCTCATGACACAGTGAGTGGGCTCAGAAGGAGCTTGCATTGAGGGCGCGTGGGTGGGCGAGGAGGTATGCCACTCAGGCGGCAAATTAGATAATGAGACAGCGAACCCGAGGACTTCCATGACTGACAACTGTACCTACCTGCTCTTCGTTGCTTTCGCCTGTATCACCATGTGCCCCTTTCGACCATCGAAAAAGTGAATGAAGGTCGCACTGAATCAGACTGCGTACATTGATATTGTGCACACTGTTACCTGACTATTGTTGTAGATGGCTGCCTCGCCTCAAGTCGTACTGAAAGTGTTTCCTTACAGATAGGTTCGTTTACCTGATGCCCTGCAAGAACACATGCTACGCATTCTGGCAGGTTTGAACCCACCAACACTCACGGCAACTTCAACAATCGTCGTTGATTGGCTGGCTGGCTGGCGAAGTGGCTACATATATTATACCACGTCATTACGACGAACACCATACTTTTGCTCCGACCCAAGAGCTCACTTCCGAATTTGCGCCGAAGCGGCAAACTGCCTCCGCGCACACACTTCTATACGGACAGCTCTTGCATCCGCCGCTATGAGCTCCACAGCCGTCGAGTTCGGACTCATCAACACCTTCCGCACACACAACGTGCTGCTGGACACGCTGCTGTGCATGATCGTGCCGCTGCTCATCCAGAAGGTCGTGGCCTACGTGCAGCAGTCGCCCACGTCCCTCTTCGTCATGCTCAAGCATTTTCTCTTCCCGGAGAAGGACAAGCGCCGCGTCACGCGAGTCATCGAGGTCAAGCAGCGCTTCAACCGCTGGGGCAAAGTCCACGACTACGACCAGAAGAACCACCTGCTGCAGAAGGCCATCTCGCTCTACCTGGCCGACGTGCTCGACCTCAAGAGCAAGAACGCGCAGTACGAGCTGCTCGAGAAGACCAAGAAGACCAACAACAAAAAGATCACCAAGGCGTTGCTGGACTTGGCCGCCAGCGAGACTGACTGCTCCACCACGGGCTCCGAGTCCTCAGACAGCGACGACGGCGAGTACTACGGCGAGGTAAACCGGCTCAACGTGGAGGCGCTGCCCCCGCTCAACGAGTGGATCCAGATCGAACCTGGTGTGCAGTTCAAGCACGAGACCGTAGCGCCCGAGAGCTCCGGAGACGACAAGAAGGTCACCATCAAGGAGTCGACCGTGAACTTCCGCTTCGAGTCGTCCTTGCCCGACGCGTCCAAGCGAATCGACGCCGTCATCGATCGGGCCTTCAAGAACTACCAGAACATTGAGCGCCGCAAGCACGTGGAGGACAAGTCCCGCTACTTCTACGTCCAGACTGAGACGGTGGCTGCCAATACGGACGGGGACGACAAGGCCAAGGCCGTGGTCTCCTACAAGCGGTACGCACTGGGCGAGGAGAAGACATTCGACAACCTCTTCTTCGCCGAGAAGGAGCAGGTGCTGCAACTGCTCGACAACTTTGAGAGCCGCGCGGGCAAGTTCGCCATCAAGGGGTTCCCGTACAAACTCGGTCTCTTGCTCCACGGGCCGCCCGGCACAGGCAAAACAAGTCTCATCAAGGCCATCGCGCAGTACACGAAGCGCCACGTGGTGACCATCTCGCTGGGCAAGATCAAGACCAACCAGCAGTTGCTCGACGCGCTCTTCGACATGAAGTTCGCGGTGGCGGGTCTGGACACGCCCATCGAGATGAACTTTGAGGATGTCGTCTTCGTGATGGAGGACATCGACTGCGCGTCAGCCATTGTCAAGGCACGCGCCAGCGATATGATTGACGCACCACCGGCCGACCTCGCCAGCGCTGGAACGACTGCCACGGAGGAGCCCGCGCAGTCTGGAGACGACAAACTAGTGTCCACGATGATCAAGGCGTGTATCGCGGATGAGAAAAAGTACAACATGCGCAACGACAAGCTGAATCTCTCGGGCCTGCTCAACGTGCTGGACGGTGTCATCGACTGCCCTGGCCGCATCGTGATCATGACCACGAACCACCCAGAGAAGCTCGACCCCGCGCTCGTGCGTCCGGGCCGCGTGAACAAGAAGCTGCTACTGGGCTACATGGGTTGCACGCAGATCCAGCAGATGATCGAGTACTACTGCGTCGTCAAGCTCGATGAATTGCAGACCCAGCGGCTAACTGAGGCCTTCGAGTCCTCGTCGCAGGCGTTCACTCCGGCGGAGATCGAGGAGCTTTGCGCAGAGCACGACGACGTGACTGCTGTGCTAGGTGGGTTCGACCGACTTGCCGCGAAGAACTAGACGTCGACTACCCTCTTATTCTGTACCATGCTGGACTGCATCTCAATCGTAAAGCCTCATTAACCCAAGCTAAGCTCGATTTCATTCACGATCACGATTGTTGATTGTGCCTGCGAGTTGAAGTGCGCAGGTCTCTTCTCTCTGATAGGCTGACTTTTCCTCCTTATTTCATCCAATCTCTCGTCAGTTGCCAATATTCGCAATGACCGCAGCAAGGCTCGCGCTGGCCGTCTTCTACGGCCTCTCTGCAGCCTCCGCCGCGTCCCCCGCGTCCCCGATGGGCCCTTCCAAGCTCTCGACTCATCTCAGTTGCTCGCACTGCAGGAATCCGCCGAAGCGTCGCGCGTCTGGGGCGAATACGAGCGCTTTTTGCTCTCCAGGAGCCGCGTGAATCCCCTTTGCTCTATTTCTCGTCGGCCTCCACGTGCTACAACGAGATGGAAGAGGACGCCGAAGAAGGTGACGTAACGAACCCAATACCAGCCTCTGCTGCAGCGCAGGAGGCCTGTATACGCCACCAGAAGCTCGTGGACGCAGCTGTGGAGCTCGCAGCGGAGAAATTGTCCTCTCCACAGCTCCCCGTGGTCCGCGTGGACATCCGTCAATGGCCTGAGATGCGGCACTACGTGAGTACACAGAACTGCCTTTTACTGGAACGTATTTGTGTGTGTTTTTAACGTGGGACCGGGTTATTGTGCAGCACCTGATTTCGGAGACGCCTTCGCTGCTGTGGATGCCTGGACGCGCGTCCGGTCGCTTCCAGCGCTATCCGCATGTGGAGACCAATTTCATGAACCTCCAAGATAATGGGTCGGTTTTCGCTGGTAAATTGAGTGACGTGGACTTTAACGAGGAACAGGAAGGTCTCCAGCAAAATGAAGTGGCGAATGAGGCCGTGGCTGAAGAGATTGCGGCCTTTGTGCGTCTGTGCCAAGAACGCAGTGGATACCTCGTTCGCAATGCTCGTGGAAGGCTGGCACCAACTGTGCCAGTGAATTATGGCCCGGGGATGAAGGGTTTTCTGGCTTGGAGCTTATTCCCATTCTGGCGTTTTTAGCGTTTGTCGCGATGGTGGTGAATGACAACCGAGCGTTTGTGCTCGGAGTGGTGCAGACACGCCTGTTCTGGTTCGTATTGTGCTTGGGAGTCATTTACATTGCGCTGAGCGGACTCTTCCATTCGATCATCCACCGTCGAGCTTGGTACTACTTTGGCCGACTGCACGGCTTCGTGTTTGTCTATCCGAGTTCGCGCCGGCAATTCGTGCTGGAAGGACTGGTGAATGGCACCTGGAGTTTTTGGCTGTCTCTCGGAGTTATGAGCATTACCGATGTGACGCCAGCGTTGCGCTCTCGTTTGGCCCGGGAAGAGATCATCCGATGGTCCCTGCTGCTTGTGGTCATCTCGTACATGGCACTTTACCTGACATTCCTCATGAAGTATAGGTGGTTGGCTTAGTGTTAGCGATAAAATGCAAGATCAAGCTAACCCAAGTAAGCTAGAAGAAAGATCAGTTGTCGACACGGTAGATCTGCTTAATGGAACACTTGAATACATTGGGATCTATACATCACTGGAGACTCTATGAGCTCCTTCGACGTAGTCGGGGAGAGTTGGTTTGAGGATTTACTACGTCGCTCTTCATGCTCTCTTCTTAACCGCTTCTCCAGCCAGAGCGAGAGATACACGAGCGCCAACATGGTTGGAATTTCAATGAGTGCAGCGACGACGCTCATCATTGCCGGATCCGAGTCCAGACCGAAGGTGGCCACGGCGACACCCAACGACAGCTCATAGTTGTTGCTTGTGGCTGTGAATGCCAGCGTCACGCTCTGCGAGTGCGTGGCACCGCAACTTTGGCTCATGAAGAACGAGCTCGTGAACGTGAAGAAAAAGTAGATCGTGAACGGCACCATGGAAAAGAGCACGGAGCCAATGGTGGTCGTAATTCGTTGGCTCTGCGATGCGAAGAGCACGACAATCGTGAACAGTAGCGCCAACACAGCCAGCACGTCCATTTTGGGGGTGAACAGGTCAAAGTACCAGGCGTTGCCCTTCCAGCGACGAAGGAAGAACCAACCTGCGATCCCAAACACGAACGGGATGCCCATGTAGATGCCCACGTTGCTGGCCACCTCCGCCACGGAGATTTGGAGCTTTTGTTGAGCTTCATCGTCGATTCCCATGGCGGTTGGCATCGTGTTGAGGAAGAAGCTCGCGTAGAAGGAATAGAGCACCATGGTCCAGAGGGAGTTGACAGCAATGAGTGCAGCTCCGTACTCGAGGTCTCCGCCTGCGAGTCCGATCCAGATCATGACCATTCCGATGCAGCGAGCGCAGCCCACGAGACTGAAGCCAGCCATGAAGCCTGCGTCATTGGGGAAAAACCCTGCAGCCAGCAGGAACATGGTCATGGGGCCCACCACCCAGTTTTGCACAGTACTGAGCAGCAGGAGACGCCAGTCGCGGAGCACGGCGCCGACCAGTTCCCAGCGGACGTTGGCGAGCGGAGGGTACATCATAGCCAGCAGTCCGGCACCCACGAGCAGGTTCATGCTACCCACCGTCGTGGACTCGATGAACGAGTGGACGGCCGAGAGCTGCCCGAGTCCGATGCCCGCGGTGGCCGACAGCAGAATCCACAGCGGAAGGAACCGGTCGAGCACGGACAACTGGCTAGCGAGTCCGCCGCTGCGGGAATCGCGGGCGAACGCGCCGTGGAACTCACTCTCCGCCATTCTGCCACGCTCGTGCTGATCAGAATTTAGAACTATGTACGTAGTACTACTGTACATGTAGTATTGTAATTGTAATCGCGGTCGTATTAATGTGCATTTGGATATATGACTTTGATTAAGAATTAGCAGACGGGTATTAATACTACATGCACTGCGCTAATGAATATGGTTGCATCGTTTGCACTTCTTGTTCCAGAGCTGATGGGCGTGAGCTGCGAAGGCTTCGCAGTTGCAGATGCTGCAAGCTCCCATCATGCGCGACATCTCAGCCTGCACGTCCCTGTGCTCCTGGATGCCGCGCATGGCTCGATCCAGCGCCTCGTAAAGCGGCCTCGCTGCCACGGGCTGGCCGACGGATCCGTCGAGCAGTGCACTCGCCTCCAAGTCCTGGCCGTAGAAGTTGCGATTCAGGTCGTTGCGCGCAGCGATGACGGAGCCTTGGAGCGACACTCCAGCGTACAATCCTTTGCTGACCGAGTAGCTGTAGTTGCCGTTGAGGCCGGAGCTGCTGATCGCTGCCGCGGCTTCTGCCGATCGTCCATAGGGGCCGACTGCAACGTCCAGACCTGCGCCCAAGTTCACTTGAGGCGAGTGGAAAACCTGCACGGCAGCGGGAGACCCGAGGATGATCACGACCTCGACGATTTCTCCGCCGATCTGGAAGCCGCCGCCCAGCCCCACGGTGCCAATGGCCGAGGGTGCCGACCACGATCCGTCCGGCAGTCGCGACACCACAATTCCCGTGCCCACTTTGCCCATAAGCACGAAGCCGGCCTTGACGATCGTCATGATGGCCAAGCCGTGTGCTTTCTCGAGCATCGAGATGGGGATCGCTCTGTCCCCGGACGCGCCCGCGTCGTTCCGGAAGAAGTTGCCGATGATGTCCGCGGCGTTCGTGCACTCTTTCTCCAGGGAGGGCGAGAACGGCGTATGCAGCCTCGACCGCGCGTCGTGCGGCGCCGTCTCGACATTGGCCTTGGCGTGTCGAGCCACCAGATCCTGTTGCAGAGGACGCAACTGAGGCGCGCAATGCAAACACGCGCGTTGCGGAGTGGATTGGTCGTAGCCTTTGGCGCCGGCGATCTGGAATCCTTCCGTGATCAGCAGCATCAGCGGCGAGCAGTTGCCGCACACGTAGAGACCACACGCGCGACTGCATCAAAAGAGGGTCATTAGTATCCGATGGAAGAACACCCGAGTCTCCACAGCACAAACAAACTCACCATTGGTGACGACGTTTAGTGACGTCGAAGGCCACGCTGCAGATATCGCAGTCGGGGTGGTCCGCGTATCGGCCGCTGAGGATGCTGGAGCGTCGAGAAGAGAGCGTGCATCCGCCATTGCTGGTCTCCTGGCCAGTGGATGAGGCCGATGAGTTGCTGCCTTGGCTTCTGTTGGTGGCTCCGCTCTCGTCCACGTACACGACGGGGATGGCGGACCGCGAAGTGTCTCCGTTGGTCTGGTGATAAAGGAGCGACTTGTGGTCGCTTTCCTCGAACGACATTTGCTCTTGGAAGCGCGGCGGGACTCGCTGCTGCTGCTCGAAGGGGTGCCGCACTCGGAGCAGAAGCGGCCGCTAGGTGTCTGCGCGTTGCAGTGAGAACAAAGAGGCATTTGTTTGGTAAGTTCTTCCTGATGTTCGGGGCGCAAATGCGAAAGTGAACTCGATGCGGGACACGCAGTACCGAGTCTCTGTCCACCACCCTGCAAGTGCAAATCCAGCAAGTGAGACTCTCGCAGGATATTCTGATGTACGAGATGGCTTCAATTGCAGCATTAACGGCTCTTGCTACTGCCACCTTCACTTACTCAACGCTGACTTGTGCTTATGCCACGAAGCTGTCGGGCTCGACGCCAACGCCGCCGCAGTGCTGGTGCACCAGCTTGGCGAACTGGAGAGCGAGCGCGTCGGCGTCCTGCTGGGTGTCCGCCTCGGCGTAGACGCGCACGGCGTCCTCAGTGCCCGACGGGCGCACGAATGCACGGCCGCGTTTGTTGGCGTACTCCTGCAGAGCTTCGTCCAGCGCAGTGCGAAGGCTCTCGGGGCCAGCACCTTGGTGTCGTCTTCCTCGTCCGACTTGATGACGCTGCGGTCTGCCACCTTCACCTTCGTCTGGCGGCTCGGCAGGTCGTTGTAGATAGCGTCCCAGTCGCTGATGCTCCAGTTCTTCTGGACGAGCAGTGCCTCCACGAACAGCAGGTCGCACATGGCGTCGCCCGTGGCCTGGTTCACAAGCTGCGACGCCGCCAGCAGCTGCGACAACGCGAGCTTCTTGCGCTCGTCATGGAGCGTGTTCTCCCACTTGTGCAGCTTGTCCATCAACGCGTCCTTGAACACCACCGTGCCGTGGCCGTTGGCCTCGAAGTAGACGGCCATGTCGAACTGCGTAGCCTTCTCGTGGCAGAACTTGACGCCGGTCTTCGCCTGCGCCACGCGGATGCCCTGCGCCTGCAGGTACTGCGTGGCCGCGCCGTTGGCATACGCAGTCATCACGCAGCCGAACGTCACGCCCTCCTGGTCCAGCTCCAGCGCGTGCAACTTGTCCGCCAGGAACTCGGCGAACAGACAGGCAATCTTGTTGCCGTCCAGCAGGTGCCACGAACCCTCGTCGTCAAAGTAGTGGAACACGACGCGGTCGCCATCGCCGTCCATGCTGCAGTAGCGCTTGCCGCGGTCGTTCTCACGAGAGACGTTGTTGGGCGGCAGGCGCGACTTCTCCACGTGCTCAGCGCCGCACTGGAGGTTCAGTTCTCCATCAGCGGGGGTGTTGACGATCTCCAGACGCAGCGAGTCACCCAAGTCCTTGGCCAACTTGGCCACCTGTAGAGCGCCGACACCGTGCGCGCAGTCGACGTAAAGCGGAGTCGCGTCTCCAGGCGCTGCAACAGAAAAGCAAATACCCCCGTCAGTCATCGACCTCTCCATCCGTAAGCAGAAAGCCACGTACCTTGGAGTCGTGCGTGGCCGTGAGCTGCTTGAAGGCGTCACTGAGCATGTTGTAGTAGCCCACTTCGGACGCCCAGTCGCCCTTGTTGTACTGCTCGTAGTTCCACTGCACATTTAATCAACCACACAAAACAGCGTCAACACTAACTCTCCACCACTCCAAACTGCACGTTCGTACCATGCGGACGAGGTGGTGCAGCTGCGGCGTCGTCTGCAGCCCAAAATCCAGCACATTGCCGCCGATCACGAGCGCTCCCTCGCGCGCGAGCTCCGCCAGGTGCTCACTGGACGGCCGCGTGTCCTTGGCGATGAAGACGTTGCCCGTCTGGTCCAAGTCGATCTTCTCGGCCGCCACGATCGCGTCCAGCACCTCCACGACCTTGTCCTGCGCCGCGTTGGCCAGCTGGGCGGCGTACGTCTCCCAGCGCTGGCTCAGCATGTCGCCCTTGGGGTCGATCAGCTTCAGCCCGTTGTCCGTGGCCGCGTTGTGCGACGCCGTGATCATGACGCCCACGATCTTCCCCGCGCTCTTGGAGCGCAGCACCGCCAGCATCCCGAGGCGGTGGCACGTGGACACCAGCAGCGCCGCGTCCTCGCGGAAACCAGCCGTGCCGTAGCGCAGCTCCCGCGCGCCCAGGCGCTCGGCGCGCGGGTACTTGGTGGTCTCCTCGGCCACGCGCGGCGTCTTGTCCAGCACACTCACGCCGCTCATTTTGTGGATCCTGGCTTGGTCTTCTGTTGCGTCGGCTGCGAATCGGATTATGAGCTGGCATTGGGGCAAAAAGGGTGCGCGATGGCACAACAAGAAGCTCTTTTGAGACTTTGTGCGTACCGTGGCGGATGGCTGCCGACTAAACTTTATATGGGCGCAGTGGTGGTGGGGACTGATAAATACTCTCCTATGCCTTCGGGCATCGCTGTCCTAGCTGCGCTACTGGGTGTGCTGGCTGGCCGCCTTCTGCGACGGCAGCGGCACGTTGGCAAACTGCTGCGGCTCGTCCACGCCGTCGTGCGCCGACACGAGGATGCTGTCGATGGTCTGCACGGCGTTATCCACGTTCTGGAAGGCGCCCACGAGGTAGTGCAGTTGCCGCAGCAGCACCAGCAGCATGGCGTCTGTCGCCTGCTTCGCCGCTTCCAGTCGTGTCTTGAGTGCCTGACGTTGCAACAATTCATAGTTAGTGTCCTGCTTCTCGCAAATACCACAGCGCAAAAGCTCACCATCGTCCGACGATACTGCGCCAAACGACTTGATCGGCACGCGGGGCAGGGTGTCGGATCGCCCGTCACGTCGTCGACGCCCCAGTCGCTGCAGCCATTCGACCCGGTTGAGCACCGGCCACCTAGATAGTACGCTTGCAACGTGTCGAACTCGTCGGCGTTGAACGGCAGCTTGGCGATGTCCGAGATGACCTTGCGGACGTGTACCTCCATGGTGCTCTCGAATCGCGGGCTCTTGAGCGACAGTCGCTTTTCGCACGATCCACCCGACCGAGGAAAGCGGCTGATGGATCCGCGCGACGGGATCCGAATGACGCGCGGTGGCCGGTTGCTACTCGTCTTGGATGGAGAGCTGCCCCCACTGCCACCCGCGGAGCCAGACGCACCGCTGCCAGGCCCATTGTGAGGAGGGGGCAGCAGACCGAGCAGCGCGTTGGCACTTCCTGATCGCGAGCCACCACCACTTCCGCCTCCGTTCGCACTACTAATACTACCTGACGACGAGCCGGCCTTGAGGTTGCCCTCCAGTTTCTGGAATTTGGGATGCTGCGCCACTGGCGATAACCCCTCGCCTACATCGCTGTCTGCACCTGAATCTGTCCCTGCTGCTGTCGTCCTATCTGCTGCTGCATTTCCTGCATCCTCGGTGGTCTTCCGCTTGTGGCTAGGGGGAATTCCAGACGCAGTGGCTGCAGCCTGTGCCGCGGCGCGAGCGTCGTGTAGCCCCTTTAGCACTAACTCATTTCGCGTAACTGCATCTGATTCTCTTCTACCGTCGCTGGAGCCTGAGGACGCAGGCACAGCCACCACGAGACCTAGATCCACGCCTGTAAGCTTGAACAGCACCGAGTGCACGTTGGCGTTGATAGCGCCCACGATGCAGGAAGCGGCATAGTTGTTGGCTCCCTTGGTGGCAAGTGACGCACCGTTAAGACTCGGATGTTGGCTCTTCTTCATGTATTGCGTGCTCGCCCAATCGTGACCATCCACAAGCAGACACAATAGCGCGCGACTGCGAGCCAATCCCACCACACTGAGCTCGCGCAGTCCCAGTAACGAGATGTGCGTGTAGCTCAAATCCAGCACTCGCAGCTCCGAGTTCTGGGCCAACAGCGCCCCAAAGGCACTGGCACCCACGTCTCCTAGTGGGTTGTGGTCCAGGTACAAGTTCTGCAGTCGGTTGGCGCCGCACAAAGAGCGAGCCAGGGCGATCGCTCCTTCCTGGTCCACCCCATTCTTCCCAAGCTCCAACGTCTGCAGCGCTACGTGGCCTGTGGCGAAAGCTGAAGCCAAGTGACGCACCCCTGCACCCCCACCTTGTTTTGTCCCAGCGTGAGCTCCTCCAGCGACTTGTTCTGAGTCAGAGCCGTCGCCAAGCTCTGCATCCCCGCGTCGCCAATCCCGTTGGTGCCCAAATACAGCGCGCGCAATGCTGAGTTGCCCGCAATTCCGTCCGCGAGGTGGCGCGCGCCTTCCTCTCCAATGTTATTACCACTGAGGTGCAGACTGCGCAGATACGTGTTCTTTGTCAGCGCCTGAGCGAGCGCGCGGGCTCCCGAAACGCCAATCTCGTTTCCTGACAGGTACAGACTCTCGAGCGATGTGTTGGCCTCCAGCGCCTCGGCCAGTTGGGTCGCGCCCTTGTCTGTGAGGCGGTTGAAGCCGAGGTCGAGCGTGCGCAGTTTGGAGGCGCCGTGGGACAGCACAGCCCCCAGCAAGCGCGTGCAGGCGTCTCCGAGCGAGAAGCCGCCGAGCTTGAGGACGCTGTACGGGGCCAAATCTCTGCGGATGCGCGCGCTCACGGCGTCCCAGTCGGTCTTGGCGGCGTCGGACGCGTCCACGTCTCGGTAGTACCTTCGGACGTGGCTGTGGATGAGCTCGCGTGACGGACACACGTCCGCGCTCTGCGGCGCGTCGTCTTGTGCGTTCTGCGCGGCGTTGGCGGCCGCGGGTGGCGGTTTGTTCTCCGCGTCGTCGCTGCTGCTGCTGTTGTTGTTGCTGAGACTTGCGGCCTTGTGCTGCGCCCGGGAATCGCGCTCGCTGTACTTGAAGCGCGCACTCACGTCTCGCATCATCCGGAGGAGGCGCGAGAGGCGTCGACGGCGTGGGCTGCGTCTGCTGCTGGCGGATCCGCGGAGGGAGGGCAAGAGGCGGCGTCACTCGGCGAGTGGAAGAGTGTGCTGGCCAGCAGCGCCTGAAGAGGGAAGGGCTCGATACAGAAGCCAAGTCGAAAAAGAGACGCGCGCGCATTGGCTGTTAAGCGCGCGCAATATTGGCCAATGGCAGAAGGAGGGAAAGGAGGCAAACGTTTCGCCTGGAACACACTCGGCAGCTGGGGACTGCCGGTGTAGGTCAGGGAACTAGCTGCAGCAAGACAGTCGCTCTCCATATCCCCAGCGCCGCCGCCGAGCGGAGGATGCTCGGTTATTTAGCGGCGCAAAGTGCTTGAGGAGGATGCGCTAAAGGGGCGGAAAAAGTAGGTACCGTCGTAATCATCGTGCCAAGATTGGCTGAAAGGCGGTTTAGAGCAATTCGCATTGGCGAGCTTGTAAGTTTGGCCATACAAAGACTAGTATATTGGGAGGTAGTCTCCTTAGTGGCATTTTGATCCGATAGCAGGTTGCCGAGATTGCCGAGGTTGTCATCCTTCCAAGCAGAACTGCTGGTGAAGATCGGCTGGTCCAACGCGCGTGTATGTTGGTGTGTCTAACTGGCAGTTGCAATCGGTCACCTCGTGATGAATTGCACTTCTGAGCCTCTGCCGAGCTGAGCTCATGATCTCGAGCTTTACCTGGCTCGGGGTTTGCTAAACGAAGGCAGCTTGCTTGCGTGCGCGTGCCGTTTTTCACGACGGCGGCAACTACATGTACATGCAGGCGAGGCGGGTTGGTAGCGTGAAGGTGACTCAACTTCACGCGCGCGAACTGAAGCGGGATAGGCGTCAACTAAAATTATTGATTTTATTTAATTTTGAAAAGGTTTTAAAATAAGTTTAGTTTTAAAAGGTATAGGTTTTGGATTCGAGTTTTTCCTGATACACCTGTAACAGCAAAACCCACCGAAAATCGGATAACCTTATATTTGCAAAATATATTTGCTACCAACCGGCCGGAAGTGCAGTTGGTAGTGCTGGTGCAGGTGGTGGCCACGAGAGCAGGAGACGACGTACAGTCTCGCGCCGCGTCACGCTGCCGAGTCCCAGGCGGTCCCTCGTCGCGGGTCGACGGAAGCAGCAATCTGTCGCAGGTGCTGCTCCCTCCTCGGAGAACCTCCTGACCCAGATGAGTGTGGAACGGCAGCGGAGACTCTACTCCTCTCTAAAACACGAAAACACGACTGCGGCGGCGCCAGGGGCATTTCGCTGTCGTCTTCAAGTGTGGGCTCATCTCCTGTGCATGTTAGCGTAGACGGTCCTGCGACCGGGCTCCGTTATCATCAAATGCAGTTACCCCGTTGCATCGATTGTTTAACACGATGCACCGCCGCCACCGCTATTATACCGGTACATGTAGATATTGATACAACATTGCCGCGCATGTGCATTGTTGTCGCCACAGCCGTTGATGTCCACCACAATGATCGCGTCAAGTGTACGGCACCAGACCCGCTGCGAGCATGAGAATTGCTGGACCGGTTTCTTTTTCTGCTTCGGCGAGAGAAGTGAGAGCTGTCTGCACAAAAACCAACGCCCCCCTTGATTCAAGCCGATCCCTGGCATCCCGACCAGGCCTCGCCTCGTCCCGTGGATCGTCGCTCTCGATGGCAAGCTACATGTACCTGTGTTTACAACTTACCACATGACGAACCCTATTTGGCGGTACCGAAGCAACGCTCGAGGATGCAGTGCCGTCCGTCGCGCTGGGTGGGCGACAGGAGGGCCCCTTTGATGAAACCAGCGCAAGTGGCTGCTGCCCGATTCTGAGAAAGAGGGGTGAGCTCACTTAAAACGGCGAGCGGTTGCGAACGCGCGTAGCCGCAGCAAACCCCGCGGGGTGCCGCGAAGCAGTGGCGCGTGGTATTTGTGTAGGCGGCGAGCTTTCCAGCGAGCCCAGCACTATGGGCCGAACTTAAAATATTTTTCTTGCAGGAGCGCAGCGACTGCGTTTGCGAAATTTGGGTACAGAGTTGTATACCGTATACATGTGTGCCACGTAACAGCATAATTTTCAAAAATACGTGTAAGCATAGACTGTGCATGTTGTGCGTAAACTACATTTATTTTCCCGGATACGAAGGCGCGTTTTCCATCTGATCGTCATCATGAGCAAGATGCGCGGCCCGGAGGCGCTGGTGGCGCTGCTGGCCCGCGAGATGAACCGCGTGGCGCGCAACGGCGAGAACTGGCAGGAGCGCTTGGCGGCGCTGGGCGAGGTGCAGCGCGCCTTCGAGCAGCTGGAGCAGGACGCGCCCGGCGGCACCGTCTCCGCCAGCCTCAGCACGGACGTGTGGAAGACGCTGCGGCCGCTAAAGAGCATGGTGCAGGACCTGCGCTCGCAGATCGTCAAGGAGGTCTGCGCGCTGCTCACGACCATGTCGCGCGTCACGCGGGACGCCATGGCTCCGTTCCTGCGCGACGTGCTGCCCACGCTCGTGGAGGTGCGCGGCAGCGGCAACAAGGTGTGCGGCGCGTACTGCGGCGAGTGCCTGGAGGCGGTGGTGACGCAGACGGTGGTCAAGGGCCCCACGCTGCGGCTCTTCGTGGACATGTTGTTGGACAGTAAGAACAAGCTCATCCGCCACTGCTGCATTGAGTGTCTGCGTCGCGCGCTCGTGACGTGGAGCCCCGTGATGGACAAGAGCGACGTGCAGCAGCTGGAGAAGGGGCTACAGCATGCGCTGTACGACGCCAGCTCCTCGTGTCGAGCACAGGCCCACGAGCTGTTCCTGGCCTTCCACGTCCTCTTCCCCAAGCGCGCGCTCGTCGTCATCAGTATGGTCGACTACAAGATCCAGAAGCGACTCGAGGCGCTCGTGTCCTCGGACGCGTACGAGTCCGTCAAAGGCGCGGGGTCTGCGTCGAACGCCAGTGTGGACGACAATGTGGCACCCGTGCAGCAGGTGCAAGCACTCGCAGGCTTAAACTTGGACATTGGCGACCGCGTGTGCATCCCAGACAAAGAGCTTTTCGGGTTTGTGCGCTTTCTAGGCGACATCACTGGCGTTAAAGGAGTGTGGGTGGGTGTTGAGCTGGACGAGGCATATGGCAAGAACGACGGCAGCGTCAAAGGACGCTACTACTTCCGTTGCAAACCCAAGCACGGCGTCTTCGCTCGTCCACACCAGGTTTTCCTCACCATGTCGGGATCCAAGGTGCAAGAACACCAGCTACAGCAGCAGCGACAGATGCAAGATGGTGGCAATGCTAGCATAGCGGAGGTCGGAGAAGAGGGCGAGACTGAGGGGCTATTGACCCCTCAGCCACGCTGGAAGGGATAGCGCCACCTTACCCGAGTACCCCGCCACCAGCCCCAGCACCCGCTTCAATGTTAGATCTGCCCGCTCCAACCGATACACCGGAGCCTTCCATGCTGAGTTTAGTCTTAAACAAAGCTTCGGTGGCTCACCGGCGGTACCTGAACCGCCTGCTTATCCATGTCCGCGCAGAGTTGGAAGAGCACGAGCGTTTTGAAAATTACGGAGAAACCGCAAGCTCGGCCGACGCAGTCCAGTACCTGCAGCAACTTCAAAACAGCGCGCAGGACAAAATCGTTCTCTCCGATGAGTTTATCCAGCAGATCATTCAAGCCCAGCAGGCTGCCAGAGAGTCCTAAGCAAGCCGAGCACATTGGAGCGACGCACACTAGTTTAAAGATGTGGTAGATGAAGATTCCACGGGCAGTTGACATTCGTGTATTCGCGAAAGCACCCATCTTGTGTGCTTTCAATTTGTTCAGCACGATACCCAGCAAAGTTTAGCTGTAACAGCACTCGCCATTATTCAAACCCGTTTGCTTGTTGACAAGACAGTCTTACACCATTGTATTGCGCTCGGCAATCACCTGTGGGAAGAAATTTTCCTGGTCTGCTGAAGGCCCGGGGTCGACGAAGCTGCCTGTTGCACGATCCAAGCTTTCGTTTAGGGGAGTTTGCCGTGCCTCTCATTGTCATCCGTATCCAAGAAACTCCGGCCGGCAAACGACAATCGTCGATCAAAGCTTCCGTCCAACATCGTCCCGCGCCCGTTTGAAGTCCATGACGACACGCTCGCAGCGGCGGAGTCAGTATACATTGTGCCTCCGCGTGGGTTGCTGCTAGACAAAAAGCTAAGGCTGGTGTCGTCGCTCAAAACGTAGTGCCACGCTCAGACCACCAGAAACTCGCACTCCCGTAGCTGTCCTCGCTCAACTGAGTCGTGTTGCCTTCGTCACTGGACATTGAAGTCACGGAAGCTGATGAGGCTGGCAACAACATCGAACCAGTGGTCGAACTTGCCGCTCGAACCAGCAGCGAGCGGTGTTTCCCGTCGCTCTTCTTCTTGTGCTGCTTTGACGTTGAACCGGCGTACAGACCAGTTTCCTGGAAGATGGTTTGTGCTTCTCTTTCTATGCTTAGGCGAGCTTCTGCCACGGCTTCCGCCACGTGCTTGTCAATGAACATCTTCGCCGCAGTGGCCTTTAGCTCTTCCAGCAGTTGATGATCACTTTGGCCAGATTCTGGGGTTGAATTGTCATGGTCATCTCGGCTGCTACTTACGCTGCTTCCACTGGCTGTACGCCGATGCTTTTTAGCTTGCAGTTGGGCTTGCGCATCGGACAGTAACTTTTTCTGACCAATTCGTTTGGCGAGCCAGTCCTGCGCCTCGCCTCGCGCTTCTTGCGCTACAAGAGTCAGGGTCGCCCGCTCTTCTTCCTTGAGGTATTCAAGTGTCGTTGCTGACAATGTTGGTGGACGAGGGAGAGCCCGAAGGTACTGAGCCGTTTCCAGCGGCACTGCCTCCGAAGGTGGGCGTGGCACAGTTATCCGAAGCGGGGGCGGCACTAAATCTTCAGCTGGTTGCGTCTTTAACGGCTCGGGGTGCAGCGGAGGTGGCCGCTGTTGTCGATTTTCACCACGAAATGTTTGGTTAACATCCTTTTCAGCATCAAGTGGCCGACGCACTTCAGATCCAACGACCTCAACCCCACTTCGTTCGCTTTTCCAAACGTCCATCACTCTTGAGCGTGCATCACGAGGGCTAACTCCCCACTGATCTGCTACGTCCGATGCTGCCGAGTGCTCCAGCTCCGGGTCGTCCAACAAGCACGCATGTAACTCCGGATCGCGAACGTTAAAGTGAATTGCCAATTGCAAAAGACCAACGCGAGCACGTGGCATCAATGCTCTTGTCCGTGCTCCACCACGCACCAGCGCGCGAAATGCTGCGGTATTTTCCGACTGCAAAGCCAGCATCAACGGGTTTTGCGGGCACGTGGCTACCAGCGTCATGGCACTTATTCGACCACCACTACTTGAAAAAATCTCCTGTGTCGCGTGATCTTCTTCTTCGCCGTCATAATTATTGCCCTCAGTCCACAGGTTTAAGTCTTGACCGTATCGCAGGAACAGATCAACGAAAGTGTCATCGCACTCTTGGCCCAGCGCTACATGAAGTGGAGCTAGTCCCGCATTGTTCCAGTTTCCAGCATCAACATGTTCTTGAAGAAGAAGCTCCACAACGAGACGCATAGCAGAGCTATGAGGCCATGCACTAGCCAGGTGAAGCGCTGAATCACCCAACCGAGTTGTTATCTCCAATTGTTGGGCGCACACTGGACCCACTGCAGGACATCGTAGTTGAAGCTCGCGCGATGCATACAGCAACAACAAGGCGTTTTCAGCCGCTCCTGCTGCCAGTGCAGCATGCAATGGTGTCTCTGCACGAGAACCCATTGAACGCACGAGCACCTGCGCTGCCACTTTAGCATCTGCACTCAGTAAAAATGCCAAGAACAACCGAAGCAAATTTGAAGTGGAGTTGCCGCCAGCGGATGCCACGTGCAAAGGCGAGCACGCACTGAGTTCGTCGTCGTTGAAAACCGTGGGTGGAGCCGACTTTGTTGGAGATGCAGTTGAAGGTAGATGGACCACCAGCGGTAGTGTAGACATAGAAACAGAAGTGGGCACTGTACCGCCGCCCACAACTTCTGTCACTGATTCCTTTCCATTGATTTGGAGAAACCTCACCACAATAAATTGAATTCCTCGGAGCAGGAAAATGCTGGCGTCGTTATCGTCTTTGCTTCTCATTCGGTGGTCATGCATTTGACATGGATCCGTTGTTAACTCGTGTTCACCACGGCGAGAAGCTTCTTTCTTCAACTGGTTCCAGTCTCCATCACTTCGAGATTTTGAGCGATCGCGTGCCCACGTAGACGGAATCGAGTTTGAGCCTGACGATCGAGTCCTCTTGTGATCATTAGACTTTGTATCGCCTTTGTCTGCACTTACTCCGGAGTTGCGTCTTGAAGAACTCGACTTCTTTGAGTCCCCATTAGTACTCTCACCAGAACTACCGGTATCTCCTAGCCAGGAGCTAATCTGGACCAGCAGAGGAAGCAATCGCGCAGGGTACATCCGACGCTGACTGTCTTTCTCTTGGCTGATGCAATCGAGGAAAAGTGCGGCTAGCTCGAGTTGCCCAGCTTGGAAGGCCAACATAACCACCGGTCTACCTGTTTCACCGTCCACCCACCACTGTTTGTTTACAACTTGACTTTGCTTCTTTTGATGTTGCTCTACGAGAGCTGCCGCCAAAGCGTATAGGCCGTAGCGAACCGCAAGAGCTAGTGGCGACGCGTCCCGCGAATCCACAGCATAAATGTCAGCTTTATGGGCGATAAGAGCTGCTGCGGCAAGTTCCAGCCCGGTCTTTATCGCCACATGGAGAGCGCTGTCATCATTTCCAATGACTCCTTTTTCTTCGACGGCTTCCTCTTTTTGTGATTCACGTTTGCCGATAAACGCTTGGCTCCATTGGCAACCTGATCCAGAAGGAGAGGCACCAGAAGCGAGCAATAGCGCCACGACTTCTTGTTGACCGCTCTTCAACGCCAGTGACAGCGGAGTATCGTTGCTTCCCGACGACCTGCTCGACCATCAAGGCCTCCCGTCAGCGACGAATGACGGTACACTTGAATTAGCCGCGCGATAAGAGCTACGGGAGCACGCAACTGGATTGCAAGATGCAACGCGGTATTTCCAAGTGCGTCATAAGATCGCGGATCCACAGCACCACCAGCCACTAACGCATCCACAACATGCCATTGCCGTGCAGCGAGTGCTAAATGTACCACCGGCTCGCCACGCGCATCGCATTGATGCACCGCTTGAGCGTTGCTTGAGAGTGCTGCTTCGACGAGCAGTAGTGCCACCGAATCTTTGCCCGACTTTATGGCTATGTGAAGCGCTGTGTCACCGGATGCATTGATATGATCCAGACAGGTCACTAATTGCCGGAACGACGACCTGCCTTGGCTTCCAGAACTCCCTCCAACTCCTATAACAACAAGTAGCTGCTTCACACCTTCGAGGTCGCCCAGCCAACAGAGATACATTAGCAGATTCCATCTGGCCCCGTCATCGGCCTGTACTTCACAGCACGGGAAAGCGGCACTTTCATCTCCATCGCTTTCAACCATGTCCAGAAGCAGAAGTCTTTTGCGTAGTC
Source organism: Phytophthora syringae (assembly GCA_012656105.1). Classification (NCBI taxonomy): domain Eukaryota; phylum Oomycota; class Peronosporomycetes; order Peronosporales; family Peronosporaceae; genus Phytophthora; species Phytophthora syringae. Next base: position 127,320 of record JAAKBD010000202.1, read on the forward strand.
GTCGCCTTTGGTGATGTTCTTCACTTTTCTCCTTTTATCGTTGCCCCACGACGAAGGTGGCGAAAATACCACTTGGGTCGCATAGTCCCAGTACAAGAGGCTGCGTGGGTCAGCACCGGCACCCAGCAGCAGCGCAATTGTACTCTCAAAGCTTGGCACGCGAGGGTCTTGCAAAAACGCAAGCTGCAATGCTGTCACCATTCCTCGCGGCGGTTGCTTGACTTGATTCCGTTTCCGAGATCCATCTTTCGAGTCTTTGGATATCCGAGGAATGCGAACGCGGACGTTCACCATGGCACCCGCCGTGATGTATCGCCGTACTTTGGTCATGGAAGGCAGACGATCGCGTCGTGAAAGCTCCAAAAGAGCGCAAACGTCGCGATGTGATCTCGGATCGAAACGAGCGTGTCAGATGCCTCTCCACCGCCAATAACAAGCTTCTTGATTTCTTGAGTACCCGTTGTCGTGGGGCTATTGGATGCCTGTGTGAGCGTCGTCTGGAACTGGAGCGTTAAAGCAGCTTTCCTTGCCGACGTCGACTCCCCATCTCTCACGTGCTCCAGTTTGAGCGACACGAGGTCTTCTAGATCGTACGTCTTGATATTGGCCGCTGCTGCAGCTCCCCCGCCACTGTCTGAGAGGAAGCAGACGCAGCTCCATCACCCGCGCGACCGCTCGCAGCAGAGCCACTGGAGCTCGAGTGCCCCTGACGAAAGGATCTCGACGTCAAGCTGCGTTTGTGCATCTCTAGCACCCCCAGCGCAGTAGCAAATGCCTGGCTCGCCATCGTCCCAGCCAGCCCTTGGATTTCTTGACCACTTCAGCCTGGAACTCCTTCAGCACCGGAGCGTCCTCCGACACGTTGTCCGACGCGCCACTCGCTCCTGGGGTGAACGGAGCGACGCTGCGTCGACGTTCGGGTTTGGGCTCCACACACGACTCGAGCGGGAAGGGGTCCTTGGCCACGAGTCTCGTGCTGCAAAACTGGCGCAGCAACACGCGCTTCAAGCCGCCGAACGTGACGGCCACGAGCTCCTCGTGCTCCGCCACCTTCGACGCCTTGGCCAGCGATGCACAGAGCGCGGAAAAAGCTGCCGGCTGCTGTTTGTACTGCGGGAAGAAAGGGCCGAGGAAGTCTCGCAGCTCCGAGCGGCGCCACTGGGTCTCTCGGCTGCTGGAGGCGGCTGAGCCGCTGCTGCTGCTGTGCAGGAGCGTCGCGGACTCGAATGGACGACGCAGCGCCTCCAGAAACGCGTCTTGGAAGGAGCGACAGCTCTGGCGCGTCAGCTCCTCGCGCGCCGTCGCGAGCGCCTGGTCCATGCTGAGCTGCAAGGCATTATTGAAGGTCCCTCAAGATGCAACGTTTCGGTCCTGAAGTTGCAACTGATCCAAAATAAAAGAGATCGTCGGTTAGGGTTCGGGTAACCGGACCGGTCACCCGAACCGCCTCGGCATTCGATGGCGCTGGGCGCAGCACCAGCCATTCGCCTCGAGATTGCGGCCTGCCAACCCGGGGCACCTCCATTTCGCCTTTAAGAAAAAACTAAAGACAACCATGGCTGTCGGTGAGTGAAAGCGCTTTTTATAGGCACAAGTCTCGTCGCTCCCCCATTCCCCCACAGCAACGACATACAGGACAGGCAAACAGCGAGAAAGCAGCCAGCAACCGATGACAAAAGCAGCGTTGCAAAGCGCCTTCAGACACAGTTACGACGTATCGTAGCCGGGGATCGGGACGACGGGAAAAAGGGACCGGAGTGGACGAGATGCGCCGACGCGTTGCAGACAGATTTTAACAGGCTCGGATCTCTAACTGGTGGCTTTCTACTCACAGGAAAGAACAAACGCCTAACTAAGGGCAAGAAGGGCGGCAAGAAGAAAGTGTACGTCGCGACCCTCTCTGTTCGACCTATTGACACACCCGGCAGGATCCTAATTTGTTGTGAAATGAACCCATTGGCAGCGTTGACCCGTTCCTCCGCAAGGACTGGTACGATGTCAAGGCCCCCGCCATCTTCTCGGAGCGCAACTGCGGCAAGACTCTGGTGAACCGCACGACGGGCACCAAGATCGCGTCGGAGGGACTCCGCGGACGTGTGTTCGAGGTGTGCCTGGCGGACCTGAACAAGGACGAGGACCAGTCGTTCCGCAAGATCCGTCTCTGCGCTGAGGAGATCCAGGGCAACCAGATTGTCACGGGCTTCCACGGCATGGACTTCACCCGCGACAAGCTGTGCTCGCTGATCCGCAAGTGGCAGACGCTGATCGAGGCCTTCGTGGACGTCAAGACCACGGACGGCTACCTCGTGCGTCTCTTCTGCATCGCCTTCACCAAGAAGCGCCCGAACCAGATCAAGAAGACCACGTACGCCAAGACCGCTCAGATCCGCGCTATCCGCAAGAAGATGACGACGATCATGACGGACGAGGCCAGCAAGTGCGACATCAAGGACCTGTTCCTGAAGTTCGTGCCGGAGATCATTGGCAAGGAGATCGAGAAGGCCACCCAGGGCATCTACCCGCTCCAGAACGTGTACATCCGCAAGTGCAAGATCCTCAAGAAGCCCAAGTTCGACCTGGTGCGTCTGATGGAGCTCCACGAGGGCGGTGCCGAGGAGAAGGGCTCTAAGGTCGCTCGCGAGGAGGACCAGCTGGTGGAGTCGATGGCTGGCGCTGGTGGCCGTCTCTAAACGTGTTTCACTGGCTTGACAGCTCGGTGACACAGTTGGGCATGGTTTTTGTTGTCGGCGAAGAAGGAACGAAGCCCGAGCCTGGCGCTCGAGTGAGTACTTGTTTCTAAGACGATGGAGAAATAAAGGCGAAATTCTAATCCAATTGGTGTTCCACGGCAGACTTGCTTCGTGAGTCACCAAGTGTACTTTGATGCAGCAGCATTGTTGTCCGTTTAGCTAGTTGAGCACACGTAGGCGTAATGTCGTCGGACGATCAATTGTGTACTTCTTGTTCATGTGATGCCGTCTCACAGTTTTACAAACCTACCATACTGCATTTGGACGGTTGGTAGCCCAAAACTCAAATCGAAGAAAGTCGACGATGGCGGCTCGGGTGACCAAGCTCTTCCTGCAGAACTGCGCTACGGCCAAGGTGGACACCAGCAAGTCTGGCAAGCGATCGGCCAAGAGCAAGGCCGGCGAGTCGAACACCAGTCTGTCCAAGAACGCGCGAAGGAAGCTGCGCCAGAAGAGCAAGAAAGTGTCGTCCAAAGCGCGAGTGCTGGAAGAGGCGCGACGCGAGCTGGAGCAGGCCGACCGCACGGCTGAAAACCTCCGCAAGCTCAAGAACAAGACGTCCACCAAGTCGCAGCGTCTCATGGCAAAGGTGCGTCGACAATCTGTCCAAATGCTCTTTGGCTCGTATTCTGTCTGACTTGCATTTTCAACTACTTGCACGTAGGCTCTTGCTCAGCGGTCGGCTGCGTTCCGGTAAACTATGTAGACTTCCGTTTTGAGACTGTGGCTGCTTTGCTGGTGCTGTCGAGACGAGGTGGTCGATCATAATGCAGAGCTGGCAGAAACGGTGACTGGCGTGGCGTGTACGATACAAGCAGCTTCCACCTCTGACCGACTGATTCGTCTCTGTTTCGTACTAGGACTTTCTAGCATGAACAATAAAAACACTGCGGTGCAAAATACTGCGCGTACTCTCTCCAAACTCCTCTCACTCACAGTATGTTGTTCCTTATGCTGAGCTTAAAATCTGCTACACCTTCGTAACTGAGACGAGCTTCTTGATCTTGACGGGGTCATGACGCATCTCCTTGCTTACTCGTCGTGCTTGCCGACCGCAGAAGGCTTCATGCCGCTCTGGTGCACGTTCACCTTGACCGTGTCCAGGTCCTTGAAGTCATCCTGCAGCAAAGGGAGGCAACAGAAGAACAAGACAAGAAAAACGTTAGGAGATCAGGATGCAAGCGACTTGGCGGAATTAATGGCCAGTGTCTATATTACGCGGCTCATCTGGTAGAAGGTGTAGCCGAAGACGGAGGCTGCGAAGGCGCCGAGGCTGCCGCCCATGATGAAGTTCTTGGCGCGCACTGAAAGAGCCATGACTTGCGTTGATCGGCTTGCTTGTCTTTTTGGCAGACTTTCGGCCCCACGGTGTTTATCCGGCGCATTTATCCGGATACCGTTTTGTGTGCGACACACCACGGAAAGATGACGCGCAGGTCGACCATACCGGTACCGGTACCGGCAAGCATGCTGGTGATACTAAGCAGCCCAACTAGCTTGTGAGCAAATAGGACTTAAAAGTTCTCTCGGAATGGGTGATGATAGCCTGACTGCAACATTTGAAAGTGCCACAGGACGACGTTGTCGCAGACCACATTCCAGTGGAGCGGCTAGTGTGAATTCCACCACAGCAACAGCGAGACTGCCAACGACTCGACCAAATCGGCGCCAGGCAATCCTACCGCCAACCAAACCGCCAAATGTAGCCATCATGTCGCTTCTTGAAGCGGGAAGCGCGACGAGCACCCCGAAAGGCACATCCCCAGCGAAGCCATGTGTCAACCCAATAATCCCCGGGCAGCAAGAAGTTCTTGCTGAATGTAGCCATTCATCGATTGGCCGTAATCAATTCGGGGCTATTTTCGTCCAATGCGCAAGCTGCACCCGTGGGGCTTTATTCCACAAGCCATTCCAGCATTCCTAACGGCCGGCGCGTCAGTCTATTCTCGCCCTCACTCCGCGCGTCGCTCCCCGCCCACGCGTCGTCCCGAGCCGCAGCCTGCCCGTAGCCACCGCAACGAAATGGCGTCGTATCTGCCGTTCGCACAGTCGAATCCGCGCACCAAGCGGAAAATGTCGGGTCCCGTGGGCTGGGGGCCACTGGACGAGAAGAAGCCGGCGTCGTGGGCCGAAAACCCCATGGCGGTGGGAGGAGGACGCAGCCTCAGACACTGGTGCGACTCGGTGGACTACCGCGAGGTGGCGGCTTTCGTGATTTTCGCGCTCTACATGGTGGCCGACGTGGGCCTGGGCGTCATGGTCTGGGTCACCTTCTTCAAGTTCCTCGTCGACCCCGACCAGCACCGTTCGCGCGCCACGTGGGGCGGCGTCTGGCTTCTCTTCGCCGGCGTCTTCTTCTACGTGCGGCGTCTCGTGCGCTCGCGCGTCGACGCGCACCTGCGAGGCATGATGGACCACGCCGAGATCTTTGTGGCCATGTCGCTCGCCATGGTCTTCTCCGTCAACATCGCCTTCTTACTGCACGTACCTGCTACGACGCCGCTCAAGGATCTGGGCTTCATGCTCATCCCGGAGCAGGGACTGCACTCAGCGTGGCGCCCCTGAGCGACATCTTGACGGCCGGCGTGCCCGTCATGTTCCTGCTGCAAACGTTTTTCATGACCCGCCCCAACCGCTGCCGCATCGTGTCGTCCTTCTTCCGGATCGCCACCATCTGCTACTTCCTGCGCATGTTGTGCGTGTCCGTGACGTCGCTGCCAGGCCCTGCGCCGCACTGCCGCCTCGGCAGCCCGGACTACTTCCGCCCAAGACGTGGGTCGACATTGTCACGCGCGTCGGACCGATCTACGGCAACTACAACTCGTGCGGCGACCTCATCTTCTCGGGCCACATGGCGTACACGAACTCGGCCGTCCTGCTGTACTTGCGCACGCTGGACCGCAACTTTGCCGGCCACACCGCCTCGAAGATTCGCTGGGCGTGCGGCATGACGTATCTTGTGATTCTGGCGGTGCTGTGCATCGCTGGCCGCAAGCACTACACGGTGGACGTCGTGCTGGGGTTGATGATCTCGACACTGGTGTTCTTCCACTTCGAGCACAGCTGGACGCCGCTGTGCTTCCAGGTGCCGCATGGACTGCTCCCACTGGGTGACATGCAGCGGATCAACGGCTCGCAGTGGCAGAAGCGCTTCAGTATGGACGTGACGGACGAGGCGCTGAATGAGCTGGACGACGCCGAGGGGAATGAAGAGTCCCGACGACTACTCAAGGAGAACGCGTCGACTTATAACCAGGTGCAGCTCATTTGCTAAGCGGCGCTCTTGGTGCTGCCGCCGCCTTGCTCAAGCCTCGAGAGGACCCTCGAATGTGCTTCCTCGAAGGTCAGAGCGATGGAGGCAAGTGGGTTTATATGGGTTTTGCTTTGCCTGGGTAGATTAATACGCAACTTTTGTCTCTCTCTCGCCGTCCGCCACCTTTTCCGTCTCTGGTTGTGCACGCGTACGTTTGTAGTTGTAAGCTTACATGAAGCCTGTATCGCTGAGGCCATCTTCACGTTGATTGTTCGCCTGACAACGAGCTCACTCGTTCTTGAACACTCGCACTTGACGCCTTCATTGTCATGATATGGACCCCATGCCCCGCGACCGTGTGCTTGAAGGCTCCGACCCCCGCGACAACTGGGTACGGCACCGCTGCATTTCTGAAACGGATAAATGACCTACGAAAAGTTATATTCACATTTTCTGGTCCAATCACAGACGCGAAAAAGGACATTTCCAGCGCACGGATTGGCCCCAGAAACCTTCCAAAAGACATACGAGTCCCTTCTTCCGTGACTTTCCCCCGACGCCATGTTGAACACGTCACTAGATTGCTTTGCTTAACTGGGAATCCCAGCGGGTATGTCTCGCTTTTTCGATAACTACCCTCTTAGCTTCACCTAGTTACCGATACGCACGTTTCTATGCGCACCGGCGTCCGATTGATGCAGCCGCCCTTCACTGTTGCAGCTCGCACAGCCCCCACTTTTCGTAGAGACCTCGGCTTGATGACTTGATGGTCATTGACTGTTAATGCGACCCGCCGGACGATCATCAAAACTCGGTGTCTTGATCCACGGCTCTGCGATACTTACAATTTCGTTTCCGCACTTGTGGCTCGACAATGGCCGGCCAGAAGTTTGTGTGTGCGCCATCCGTGTGAGACCTCGTGAAAGCAGAGTTGTCCGTAGATCAGCTTGGCGTCGCAGCGTTCTGGCTCTGGGCGTGTAGACTGAAGACTCGGCTTGGCCTGCAGCTTGGAGCAGACGTGGACGCCACACCGGACTTCAACGACAGTCGTCGGAGGAAATCCTCCGCCCAGACCCGACGGGCCTGGGAGGTCGCACCTCCGAGAGCGGAAATTCTCGAATGAAAGTTTCCACCTGTGATCGCGATCGGGAACGGATTCAAAGGTTCACCCATGAACCCATCAATAATGACAGTCACCTGACAGTAAAAAAATGGCTTTTTAACGAGGACTGTCAGCTATTGGCTGATCTGTTTTCAAGTTCAACTACTGGGCCGTTACAGATGTCTATCGTAGACATCGGCGATGTAGCGATGTAGCACGAATGTTGGCTGAATGTAAGTGGTTACGCATTACGCTGGTATTCCCAGTATCCGAAAGAACCAAGCGTCACCCAGCCCGAGATCCGCTCCGCCACCACCTTATGACCACGACGGCCACCGCCAAGCCCAGAGCCAAGTTCTCCAGTCGCAACCTCAGCGCCGTCTTCAAGGCGCCGCTGCGGTCGAAGCCTCTGCCGGACAATGCCGTGCAGCGCCCCACAAGCAACAGCCGCATGCTCGTGCTCGGGCGAGCGGCCGTGGCACCCCCGCGCCCATCAACACGCCCAGTCTCAAGCGAGAGAGCCAGGCGCACGACGTCCACGTGAGTCTCGTGCCTGCGGGCTCCAACTGGGCCGAGAACGCCGACAAGCAGCAGAAGCCGCAAGAGACTGAGACGGTAGAAGCTCCTGCCCAGGCGGAGCCACATACGGCAGTCTCCGAGGAGGTCTGGACCCCGAGAGTGTGGCAGAACATCTGCACACTTCAACTGCCGCTGCTCCCCCAAGGTGTCGACCTCGAACTCCGGACGCTGGGGAGACGACGCGGTGGAGAACGATATCGTACAGAACCGCGTCCGGCGCCAGCTGCAGAAAGAGAGGAGTTCCCGGAGTTGAAGGAGGCAGTGAGCGAAGCCCAGATGCACCACGGACAAGCGGGACATTTCTCTGCTGCTGACAGGTCGCCTTCGATGGGGCCGCAGCAGTCGGAACAACACCGTGGAAGAGCCGCGGGCCGCTGGGCCCACTTCGGCGAGCAGGAGGAGATGCATCGCGTCTCACAAGACGACCGCTGGTCGCGTGACCGAAATGGACGCGATGAAGGCTGGACTCGTGATCGCCACTCTCGAGATGAAGACGATCGCTATTCGCGAGGTCGTTCCGCTCGTTGCGATGATGGATATGGTCGAGACCACCGGCAAGAGTCTGACAACAGCGTGATATTACCTGTCCCAAACGACAGCCACACTCACTTTAGCCGCAGTGATGTACGCTTCGATGGGGTGGCGTCTGGTGATCGCGACCGTGTCTTGAGCCACAGTCCGCACCGCATGGACTGGAATAGCGGCCGATTGGGACGTCGAGAAGAGCGCTCGTCGTCGCCTTCTCCACAGCATGCCCCCGAAGGATCTCGATTCCACGCCCCACAGCCAAACCGTTCGTTGACTCAGTCTCCGGCGTCGACTTCCCCATCTCCAGCCCCACGACCCCCCACTTGCAGCAGATGCAGTGCCTGCTAGTGCGGTGAATTGGCGCAGTTTGGCATCCCCGGACCGTGCACCTGACCGTGTTACGGAAGCTGAACACCGTCCAGCCAACGCGTGGGCGAAGACTGACGATCCAGCTACACCCGTAGTGGAGGTGGCCGACGTCAGTACGGAATCCTCGTCCAACGCGTCGTTGAACAGCAGTCCCATTCCCCGCAGCAAGTTCAACTGCTAAAGCGCCCAAAGATGCTGTTCGATCCGAAGACTGGTAGCATGGTGAACGCAGCCGACAAGGTTAACTCAAGTGCAGGCAAACGTCAGGCAGATGGTCGAAATGGAGCGAAAGATCGAGCGGCTGCGAACCCCACCGCCGTACCACAAATGAAGTCAAAGCACCCTTCCCATTCTAGCAATGGACACAAACCGGAGACTGAACCAAAAGCAACGGCTGCGAAGGTCACGAAAAACGAGAAAGCAGCACGTAAAGAGGCAGCTCCAGTTGCTGTCATCGCTGTAAATGCTGTACAGGAGATTGATGGTAAAACTTTGTCGGACGCGGTGATTGCAAAGCAGGCCACTGGCAATGCACATGGTGTCGTCTCGAAGAAGGAAGTCAAGCGCGCGACAGCTAAGCAGTCTGCGCGACAACAATCCGCTTCTCGTGCGACCAAGTCCAGTCGTGATCATCAACCAAAGCAGGCTAAGCGCCAGAACCCGCCGATTGTAGCTGCAGAAGTGCGTTCTGAGCTAAGCAAGCGCACCTCTCCTACCACGCAAACCGACCGACGCTCGACGGGAGGGAAGAAGCCGTCTTTGACTCGCAAGGTGCAGTTGACCAGCGGGCAGAAGGTGGACCCAACGGAAGAGGCGCTACTAAAGCGACTTGCTGAAGGTGCCAACAGTAACGTGGTGCTAGTTACTGGAGAGCAGGAAGGCATCGAGGTGAGCCCGGATGACGGAGGATTCGAGACGGTCAAGTCGCGACGAGTTGTGCTATCCGAGAAGAAGCAGCTTCGCCAGCGTCTGGCGTCCGGGAGGCAGCCGCTCGAGCGTCTGAGTTCGTCGAGGAAAAGAAGAAGAACGTACCTGCACCGTCGTGTGCAAATGAGCAGAGCAAGGGGGACGAGGTCCAAGAAATGTTAGGCGTGCCGTCCAAGCCGCGAGGGAAGACAGCAAAGGACAAAAAGCAGAAGGGTGCGTCGAAGCCAGCCAAGCCCAGAGCCAAGGACTACAAGCCGAAGGTGGCGGCAGGGCAGCCGGCCGCAAAACCCACCGAGCAGGTCGCGGGGAGGCCCCTGCTGAGTCTCCGCTTTCAAAAAAGTCCCACCCGACGCCGAAGCGAGAGCCGAAGCCCAAGAAGCAGAACCCCGGTGCCTCGACGAGCAAGCCGAACGATCGGAAGGTGGCGCCGGGTGGTGCAGCGCGAAAGCAGACGCCGAGCAAGCGGCAAGACGGCGAACCTGCCAGCGACAGCGCTGCGGCTCGGACTGTGGAGAAGGTCCCAGCTGCGAAGGCCGCAAAGGCGAGACCCAAGCAGGCCCGGAAGGTGTACGTGGTCAAGACGCCGGCGCCCACCGCTGCCTAGGATTCATAGGTGTAGTGGCCATGTACCATACATGTATACAGTATACGGCGCATGTACCTCCTGTCCGTATGTCAAAACATATTACCGTAGTTGAAGTTGCCTTCAACCCGTCGATTTACGACCGAGAAAATCCTTCGCGCCGACGACGACATTATGTGGTGAGGTGATCGTGGTGGCACGCCGGCTCTCCTTAGTCGTGGCCCGGACGGCGGTGCCTTCTTCGGAGTAGTACAGGCACAGCGTTGGCTACCATTAGCAAGCGGGTAGACAGTCGCGGAGAAGGCATCGGGTGAATTCGCCACTGCTGTTTCACTGCTCGAAGGGGCGTACACTGAAGCGTATCCTGAAAGTCGGAGCGCGACGCTACGACGAGCTGAAGACGAGCGAGGATGACTGCGATGGTCGCCGCTGCGCCATCTGCGGGCTGGACGCAGGGGGCAGAGTGTGGGCTCTTCTGTCTGGGGGAGCAGGTTGCAGCGGTCTCAAGAAGACCGGAGATTCGTGTACACCCCCACCACCCAGTGACGAGCGGGGCCTCCGAGTCAGCAGAGGATGGACCGACCCGAGAGAGAACACGCCAGAGTGGTGGCACCCCGTGTCAGGCCGGCCGGGCGTGAAGCCAGCGTTCGGCAGAGCGCTTGACCATCGCGGGCCCGCGGTCGCTTGGCTCAGGTTTGAATTCGCTTCGTACACCGCAAGCGCCCCCGCCACTGACAGCCCCAGTCTCCTCCGCTCTCCACCCTAAAATGCAGTGTGACACCTCCTCCCCTTCCAGCAATTCCAGCAGCAATGACGCGCCACGAGACGTGGCGCCGTTCCTCAAGAGCCTGCGCCGCATGCTGCAGGACGAGAGCGACGCCGTGCTCCGCTGGACGCCCGACGGCTGCGCCTTCGAGATACACGACATGCACGAGATGATGGCGCGCGTGCTGCCGAAGTATTTCAAGCACTGCAAGTACACGAGCTTCCAGCGGCAACTCAACTACTTCTCCTTCCGCAAGTGGACCAAGTCCAAGGCCGTCGTCTGCACCTTCTCCAACGACTTTTCCTGCGCGACCAGCCCGAGCTCGCGTGGCGGATCACGCGCAAGAAGTCGCTCAGTCCGCACGCCATGCCCAAGTACCGCCCCAGACCGGCCGCGCCCTACTGGAAGAAGGAGCCAACACCCACGCCGGACTACGGATGCAGCCACATGCTGCTGCCCGGCCGTCTACCGTCGATGGACACCGACCTGATGCTCAAGCAGCACCAGCAAACGCGATGCTATGGCAGCTTCAACGTGGCTGCACCGACCGAGACCTTCACGAGGTACGGCCTCAGCAACTGTGCAAACAATGGCACGGAGCAGCAGAATAATCTGATGGAGCCGTTCGACTGGGTCGACTGCCTGGTGCCGCCCGTGGACGACGCCTACATGTTCGTGTACCCGCCTGTGGCCGTGGCGCCCTGCACTGTGAACCCTATGGGGAGTCCCACAAGTGCTTCCCCGAGTTCGTGAACTCGGCGTCTCTGTGAGAAAACATGTACCGGTATCCACCCACTCTAGTTCTGTAGCTGCATTGGAGGAAGAGAGAGCAGCAAGTCACGCGTCTGTAAGTAAAGCCAAAAACAATCACTTGTATCTACACCCACAGACGTGTCTTCCACCACGGGAGAAGCGGCCGCAACCCACGGCTTCTTAGCTCTTCGCAGCATGCACCCGCTTCATCTTCCTCAGTGATCCTCTCGGTGCGGAGGGTACTGGACACTTGACGCTGCCTCAAATGACCGTCCCAATTAGAGTTCCGCTGTCCTTGATGGCAGCTTCTGGCCAGCTACAGCTTCACACTCAGGCTCGAGCTGCCGCGGCCGCTGGACGTCCGTCTCCCGCACAAAGGTGTCCACGAGCTCTCGATAGCCTTTGGCCATGTCGGCGGTGGCGCGCGTGCTGTGCTCGAGCGAGTGCGCAATAGACAGCAAGACACTACGCTGGTCAGCGAGAGACGGGTGCGTCCTGTCGTCGCGCGTGGCCTGCTGCTCCAGTGCGCGACAGCGAGTCGCTTCCTCCTGGAACATGGCGATGAGATCCTGGAAGCCGCGCGCCATGCCTGCGGCCGCCACCGCGCTCTGCTCCATCGACATGGACAGCGAGTGGTCGTAGCTCGGAGTCGTCGTCCTGTTCAGCTCCCAGTCTCCACTGTCGCTGTGCGGACGCGGCGAATCCCTCACCACATTGTTGTCACGCTTCCGTTTGCGCTGCGGCTTGAGCGGGGACTCGGCCGGCAGCGCAGGAGCCGCTTCCTCCTCCTGCACCCGCTGCTCCGGTTCTTCTTGCCTCACTACCAGCTCTTGGCTTCCGTCCTGCCCCGTGTCCTGCTCCGCGTCCTGCTGCTCTGGCTGGGCCTCCCCTTTCACCTCCCGCTGCCCATCACCGTCGTCCACGATGAGTCTCATCCTGCTCTCGAAGACCCACGGCAGCTTCTCCTTGAACGCGTGGCACTTGGGTGGCGGAGCCTGGCGGAGCCTGGCGGCGCGCCACCAGTCGTCCGACAGGCCCGCGCCGTCCGCGCGGAAGCCTGGCTGTGCGCTCAGCCACTTGAACTCGGCGTACACGCTGCGCAGGTTCTTGAGCTTGACGGACACTTGGCCCTCGGTCCACGGCGCCTTGCGCGGGAAGTTCGCGCTCCGCCGGAGCGACACGCCGTTGTTCGTCAGGTTGAGCGGCTCGGCGCGCAGGGCCACGTACACTGTACAGATCCAACAGCCGCAGCGTCTCGGCCTCGAGGAACAGCACCATCCTCTCCTCCCTGATAAAAAAACAACAATCAATTGATAGACAAAACCTGGCGGAGGACGGTACGACTGGTCAAGTTGAAGCGGCCGAAGCGTTAACCCTTCATACAAGTCTTAACATCAACCTGAGGGCTCCACCGCTCTGTATATTACCAGCCTGAGAGATTCTTAGCGTTGTCGGTGAATATACAACAAGTACACGTCGCTAATGACAAGAAAGCTCGTACTGTAAGTAGCGAGTCAATCATCCGCAGACCAGTTGCCAATACTTGGTGTTCGATTAGCCATAGACAACCACCGCCACTTCATTTTCCACCCCACGCAGCTGCCGTCGCAGTGCTCCTCCTCGCCACAAGCCACGCCAAGTTGGTCCTGCCCCATATCGGGCCACCTCTGCGTTTCGTTCAGTAAAGTACCGATAAAGCGTCGAGTCGAGTCGTTTCAGCGAGTCCTCCACACTCCACTCCGCCTCCCGCGCCCTCGTTGAAGCGTTCGAATGGGCTGCATCCTCACCAAAGTGTGTCTGGACGAGGGCAAGTCTCTTGTCGTCCCCCTCTCCATGGCCTAAACAATCCGTAACATTCCCCATCCTCTGCTGTTGTTTTGTGCACAGACCTGCTCATGCTCGGCGTCCCAGACCAGACGCCGTGGCGGGACCGACGCCTCTCGCGGTCCCAGACGACGCTACTGGACCCGCACGCCGTCGCTTCGGCCTCGGAGCTCACGCCCAAGCAGCAGCAGCAGCAGCAGCAGCAACAGCAACAGGAGGCGCCGGAAGGAGACGCGCTGCTGGTGTACGGAGGAGGCGTCCCGGGGTGGCGCTAGACGCCGACCGCGTGGAGCTGAACGAGTTCACAGGCGTGCGGGACGGAGGCTACAGGTCCGTCAACGAGCGGCTCGCGTGGGGGATCAGGTGCAGAGCAGGCAACGACCCGTTGCGACGACGCAAGGAGAACCAGGACAGTTTCTCAGTGCGTGACGCTCTTGGAGACGACGTGGGCGCCACTTTCTTCTCCGTCTTTGACGGCCACGGCCCCCAGGGAGCGTTCGTGAGTCACTTTGTACGGGACAACTACCATAAAGCGGTGGCGGCGGCTTACGCGGAGCTGGTGCCGAACGGGAAGGCCATCGTTTCGTGCGATCTCGTGGCGGAGGTTTTCCAGCACGCAGCGCGGACGATCGTGGAGAAATTGGAAGCCAGCGCCATCGACGTCAGTGTGAGCGGCACGACGGCCGTGGCCATGTTGGTGCGTGAGGAGGACGTGTTTCTCGCCAATCTGGGCGACAGTCGGGCGGTCATCGCGCGATATGCCGACGACGAGCAGCGCTACGTGCTCCACTGCGAGACAAAAGACCACAAACCGGACGACCCGGACGAGTGCGCGCGGATCGAGCGGAACAACGGTCGTGTGTTCGAGTGGGGCTCCTATCGCGTCTGGCTGCAGGACGTGGACATGCCGGGGCTGGCCATGTCGCGCTCGTTCGGCGACGCTGTGGCCAAGACGGTGGGCGTGACAGCGGAGCCAGACGTAACAACGGTCGAGAAATTGAGTTTTAGCAGCGGCAACGCCAAGAACGGGGAGCGTCCAGCCGCGTTTGCAGTGCTGGCCAGCGACGGCATTTGGGAGTTCTTGACGACGGACGAGTGCATCGAATTTGTGGGCAAGTGCATTGTAGACTCGGGCATGTCGCCTCAAGAGACTTGCACAGCTCTTGTCGAGGAAGCGTGCGATCGGTGGGACGCTGAAGAGGATGTGGTGGATGATATCACTGCGGCCGTTGTTTTCTTCTGAGCAAGATTTGATGTCATTCTGTCGGCTGCTGCTGCTAACTACTACCACAAGCAGTGTCAATGGCCAAGCTCAGGTTGAGGAGAAGCAGGTTGATGAACTGCTGTGTAGACTGCGACTATTTTTCCAAGCTGAAGTCGCCGTCTGTCTTACCAGCACAAATCGGGTTTGGCGAACGTTGCCATTCCCGAGACCACGACATCAATTGTTGCCACGGACCAGGTAGAATCATTGATTTCCGAGATATTTATTCAGAGTATGTGATGCAATGCAATACTTCGAAGTACTAACTGGTTGGTTAAATTGTGAAGGTCCAAGTCAAGAGCTGGAAAACGCTTCACTGTGAAACGGATCGGCCGCAAAAATAGCCGCCGCTCTGACAACGTCTCGGGCTGTGGACTTCGCCCTGGGGGTTCTTGTTGTACTGGAGTGTTATTCATCTGAAGACGCAGGTGTGTGGATGCTGGTATGGTGAAGCACGAGTGGCCTCAACTGTCCGAGTTCCGGGATCACGCAGTGAGCGGCGTCGTCCTGCCACGCGCTCCGGCACACGATGTCCTCGAGCAGAAAATAGTGCGGGACGCCGAACGGATCGGACTCTCGAGCCTTTCAGTGCCACAACGTACCTCACTCTTCCCGAGTTTATCGCAGGGTCTCAGTCGGGCGATACAAGTTCTACCAAAGTCAACTGAGGGCGATGAGCGTCAGGTCTCAAGACTTTCTCTTGGGGTCAAAAAGCGAAGGCACCGGCAGCACTCTCTATTTGTCGTGGCTAAACGATTTAGACGGTGGGTTGTAGCGCGGAAGAAGTGGTTCACGCTGACACACATCCTGGCCGCGGCAAGTTTTGTGGACTCGGTGTACATTTTGCTGAGTGCTCCACTGCGAATGGGATTTTTTTCGACCCGTGGCAAAGTGCTGTGAACCATGATTCTTGGTTAGCGGAACTAGTTTTGTTCACCATTATGGATGTGGTTGGCAGTCTCTTACGTCTCTGGTATTCACGCAAAGAACTGTCAATTGGTGTGCGGCTATTGCTGAGGCAGAATATCAGTGAGTCGGAGCTAGCTGGGTCACATCAAGACGACGACGAGGAAGAGGAGGTACTCGCAGGTGCTAACAGCAGTCGCAGTATCCGAAGTACCACAAGTAGTGGGAAGAGGAAAGTCTGGCCTGAAGGTTATTTCGCATGGCTATTGCTGCTGGTGTACTGCATTCCGTGGGAAGTATTGGTGCTACTCGTTTGGCGTGGAGAACACGTGAACATTCTCCACGCGCTTGGACTTTTACGACTTCCTATTGCGCGTGTTCGGTTGGGCCCTCAACTAGCAGCGGCGATCGTGAGTATTCCCCAAAATCTGACGTCGGGTACGGTGGCCAATGCGATCGTACTCTTGCTTAATGGTATGTACTTTTGCCACGCTGCAGCCTCCGGCTACATGTTCCTAGCGCATTGGGAATGTGGTTTGGACTTCACGAGGTGTGTGCCGACGCGTGAATCTTCAGGCTGCTGGGTTCTTCGTGACCGATTGGAGAATGGCTCGCGTTTTCGGCAATACGTGCGCACACTCTACTGGGCCTGCAAGACGGTGGTCACACTGGGTCAGGGAGACGTTATACCCGTCACGTTAGCCGAAACAGGCTATCGGATCGTCATTCAATTCATCTCCGGCCTGTGGGTCACAGCCATTCTGACAGCGTACACTTTCTACTTTACACACAAAGATGCCAACTTGACAAGTAACATCGGCACGCGCCTCGATCAAGCTCTCCAGGTAAGAGATTTGATGTAAACAGTTGAATGTTTGCTTTATTCTGACACACTATGCTTTTTGTGGTGGTATTTTCTCTTTTGTTGTTGCAGTTTTTAGTGGCACGAAAGGCACCAAAGCAGCTAGTGACGGCAGTGGACACGTATTTTCAGTACATGCAACGCACCCGCAGCGGCGTGGAAGAAGAGCTCATTCTGGCAGCTTTACCGCCACATTATCGCACGCAGTGCTCCCATTACGTGCGTTATAAAGCCATCTCGCCGCTGACAATTTTTCGGCGGCGAAAAGGAGCCTTCTTGCGCACTATAATGGGGGCTTTGGTACGTGATGTGTACGCCCCTGGACAAGTTTTGCTGCAGTCTGGGGAGCCAGATGAGATGTTTATTGTGGCGTGTGGAGAAGTACGACTGATTGACCCGCGAGGCGTATCCGTCGGTCGCATCATCGCAGGGGATGCCTATGCCGAATACGCACTTTTGAGCGGCACTTAGCGCACTACACACTGGAAGCGGGTACTTTCTGTGAGGTTTGGTATCTCCCAACGAAATCGTTCAAAGCTGCGCTGGCGAAACATTTTTCCAAGTTGGTGTATGCTTCACTGTTGCTAAAACAATTTGGTACGAAGCCGCTGAAACCTGTGGATAACGGGCTTTCAACTCTCCTCCATGAGACTCTAGAGCGTGTGGATTCGGTGACGTCAATGAAGACACGAGCACGGCATTCCAAGGTCTTTGGGCATGGAAGTATACTGTTGCAGGCAGTTGAAGCGCGAAAGCTACGCAATGCGGTGACTGCTATTTCTGTTGCCGCTGGAAACCCAGGCTCCGATCGTAATTTCTTGTCCAGCACCGTAACACAAGTCATTCTGAGCAAGGTATCGAAGTGGCGAATGCCCAACTCGACCTTGAGGCAGAAATGGGCACTCGCGGAGTGTCTTTTGATGCTGTACCTTCTAGCTGATGTGCCGTATCATCTCGCCTTCCAACGCGGCTTTGGACTGCTAAATGGTGTGGCGAGTGATGTTGGTGATGGAACTACCCCTCGAAGTATTCAGATAGCCTCATTTCTCGCCTCACTTTTCGTGGAGCTCTTTTTCTATGTGGACCTGTGCTTGAGAGCACGTTATTTTGCCCGGCTGTATCCTGGAGTTGAAGTTAATGACGAGTTTCTCGCTACCTCGACACGAGTAAAAGACGATGACCCAGCAGTGGGTTCTTCGTTAGACACACCCAATCCAGCTCTAGCAACGAGAAGCTCAGAGATTTTTCAGCTTTATTTGCAGCATGACAGTCTCGTGCTGGAGATCCTTGCGCTTGCACCTGCTGCACTGGTGTGGGACATCTTACCCAAGCAATTGTTCAGCAGACGCAACGTCCATGTATTTCGATGTCTACGTTTGCTACGACTACTACGTGTACGAAAGCTACGCGGGAAAATGCATGGTGTGCTAGCAGCTCGCGGGTATGGGCCAGCAATTCAGCTCCTCTCAGACGTGGTGGTGTTTTGCTCTTCAATGGCTCACGCTGCAGCCTGCATCTTCTTCGCTGTAGCGGACAGGACGTCGTTCGAGGGAGGTCTTCCAGCTTTAGGAGTGGCGCCCAGATCCATTCCGCTTCCTCAATGCCTCGAGGATGCCAGTCTTTACGATAACTGCACTTGGTACATGTACGACCGCAGCACTTTCGATCTGGATGCGCCGTACCTGCGTTCAATGCTGTGGAGTATTGTGCTGCTTTCCACTGTGGGCTTTGGCGATATCGTGGCGTTTACGACGCGTGAGTGTATCGTTGACGCGCTCTGGATCTTCTTCGGTGCCAACATTTGCTACATCACGAGTTGTGCTCTATCGAGTGTGCTGGCACAGATTAACGTTCTGGCAACCATAAGGCACGACCGAATCGAGGGAATTAACGTGCTTTTGATGAGCCCGAGTATGGCTTCGGTATCGGAGGTTACAAAGCGCACAGTCCGCAGCTACTACGAAGCAAAATGGAAACTGAACGGCAGCGCGGTGGGCGACTTAGAGCTCTTTGATCACCTGCCTCGCTCATTGCGTCGCGCAGTGTCCTCCCAACTCTACATCCCAGACTTGCGTTGCTGTGCGCTCTTTGTTGAAGATTATGGGTTTCGTGCTGCGAACACTAACGGTGATGCAGCTCTATTCATGCAACAGCTAACGCTCATCATTACGTGTGAGCATTTCTTGCGGAACGTGACGGTTATCAAAGAAGGACATTTGGCGACCGACTTTTTGTAGTCCTTAGCGGCGAGCTCGAGTGTTTACTACCTGCCGTTCCTGTCGAAGCAGCCGCACCACCAACCAAGATTTTCTCTGCTAGTCGACTAGCTAGAAAGTCAATTCACGTTGCAGCTGCAGCAGCTATGAGACGCACTCGTGACGGCGCACGGATTGCAGCCTCAACACTCCGTTTGAAGGACGGAACAACACCAGTACGGCCGTATTTTTCTTCACGTATTCAAACGGTGGAAGAAGAAACCTGTTCCCCTCGCCCCTTAGTTACGTCACAGCGACCTTCAATGGCGACTTCTCTTCCTATGATGAAGCCGCTACATGTAGTAGATGCACCGAGCGAGTGGCTTCCGAAACTCTTTCGCTACGGGAGCTTAAAGCTTGTCATGGGTGCACAGAGAGACCCCACCGTAGCTGATGCAGCCCCATCCCGATCTCCGTTTTAAAACGGCACGATTACTTCGGTGAAGAAAGTTTGGCGGGTGTTCCAAAGGTCTACGAGGTCAGTATTCGTGTGGTTTCGAGTGCTCGTGTAGCAGTCATACGTCGGAGTGACTTTCTGGCGTTGGCTACCCGTTTTCCGCAGTACGTTTCACGCCTTCGAGCTCGAAAAGTACAGCTTCGTGAAAGAACTCGAAGTTTGGTCGCTGCGCATCGATCCAATTTCCAGAGTGAAAACAAGAAGAAAATTGTGCGCGTCCTAGGAACCTGCACGTCGCTCTTTGCTGATAGCAGCAAATCGAAACTGGAAAAGCGTGGAGCACAGGTGGTGGATCCTACGACGACATTTGCACGCTGGTGGCACCGTACCATTGGGCTCATTCTCGTATATAACTTTTACGGGGTCATCTTTCGGCTAGCGTTCCTCCCGTACCCGAAAGCCGCTACGATGGCGTGGCTAACAGGGATCGACTACACACTGGACGTGCTGCTTTTTGCCGATGTGTACCTGAAGTTTGGCCACTTGGGATTTCTTGAGTTTGGCGAGCCAGTACTTGACCCAGAGGCGATCAAGCGCCACTACCGTGCAAGCGGTCGCTTCTGGCAAGACTGTCTTGGAATGCTACCAATTTACTACCGTGGAGGCAGCTTTGGCACGACTGCGTCTCGATTACCACGGCTTTTGCGGTGTTTGCAGCTAGGAGAACTGCTCGAGGAAGTCCATACGGAGATTCAGGAGCGCTTTTTGCGTGGCAATGCTGTGCTCCTAAGCGTCTTCGACTTGGTCAAGTTTTTCCTCATCTTTGTATCAACAGCTCACTACATCGGAAGCATCTACTATCTAATAGGCTGGGTGCAACTCGAGACCGGGCTAGCGACAACAAGTTGGATTTCAGTGGATCTGGTACTGAACCAGAACCCAAACAACCCCACCATTCACTACATGCGCTCCATGTATTGGTGTCTATCCGCTGTAAGTATTAAACTCTGACAATTTGGTAGTTTGGTATGATCTAACAATTGGGTGTGTGAGAGTTTATAGTTCACTGTGGACTGCTTTGGCGATATGCTGGCGCGGAACTTTATCGAGTCATGTTATGAGCTGTTCACGTGTGTTCTTGGGTGGGTTTTCATCGGACAAGTCATTGGACGCATTAATGCGCTGATGACCACACTAGACAAGGCTCAAAAGCAGCGAAACGATCGTGTGGAGGACTTCCAGCAATATGCAAAGCAGCGAGCACTACCCGACCACCTGCGTCAGCGAGCGATGAAAGGTTTAACTGTTAAGGCCGATTGCCAGCTAGAGCTGGAGCTCCACTCCACTTTTCGAGATCTCCCGAGCACGTTACGTGCACTTCTTGCAGCAGAAATGTACAATGGTCTGCTACAACCGCTACCTGAGTTTGCAGCGCTAAGTCTTGCGCAACTGGAGGCTGTGGCTCGTGCGCTCGTTCTCGAGATTTACCTGCCTGGAGACATCATCTGCGAGTCCAACCGGATAGGCACCCGACTGTACATACTCAAGCGTGGCTGTGCTGAGCGAGTTGCACCCCGAACTGGAATCGTGTACGGCGCGCTCACGGACGGAGCTCTTTTGGTGAGTTCGCCTTCTTTCTCCCTGGATCGAGGCGACTCTTTCTCGTCCGAGCTGTGCGAACCTGCCAAGTTTTGCAGCTACACCGTCGAGTGTGGGATCGCTTATGGCCCCTAACGTGCGTGCTCAAGTGGAACAGGCTGTTCTTGCAGTGGTAACACGCACCTACAGACGAGCAGCTTGGGGGTTTCTGAACATTGCCAAGAACTTCTACATCAAGAACGACTCGCCTGTTCCAGCGTTAGGACCGAAGCACCGATCGATCGCGTCCATGCGAGCCTTCAATCAGAGGAATACCAAGCTACGAGAGCCCATGCTCAGACAACCGTCAAAAACTGCAGTGGTCGGCCGAGCCAGTAACAGTGGAGCCAACACGGTGCTTCCTGCAGTGCTGACAAGACCTGTTAGTGCACTTCGTAGACGAGTATCAGCATCGGACGCGTCTTCAACCTCGGAGAAGGCCGAGAGAGACATACTCGACTCGTACCGGAGCATCTTGGGGTCATCTCGAAGCATAATGGAGCCGTGTCGCGAGGAAACGTCCGAATTACCACAGGTACAGTCGTCGTCCATGGTCTTGGAACTGGTCAAGCCTGTATCGATGTTTCCTCCCGGGTGGACAGCACCCAACTGCATTCCAGACGACGATACGAGAAAACCACTTACTAGACTGTCAGCGAGTACCGAACTACGCTGGAAACGCCACGACAAACGTCTCCGTGCTATTCAGCTCTTCTACGTTGCCTGGAGGCATGTACAAGAAGACTTGCGAAGCCTCCGAGTGGTGAACGGCACAGCAGAGCGGGTGACACGTCGACGGTCTTCTATCTGTGTACCGCCCTCATACGACGAAACGCGATCGACTCAGCTGAAGGAGATTGCAGTGAGCATTCGGATGAACGTCAGGCGACGACACTCGATCCAGTCGGACCCGACCAGTATGCAGTCAAAGTTCCAACTATCCGCAGCTGAAGTTCGTATCCTCGAGAAACGCATGACCAGCGTACCAGTTGATCCCAAGTCACGTAACGCTACTTTCCATCCTACGATGCTCGCGCAAACTGCGAGGTCCAGGACACTCGCCAAGACACGATGGTGGTGGCGACGAAACACTCGCAAAATATCTCCCTTTGTCTCGGCTGATAGTCAACCTTCGGCTCGAGCTTCGCCATACTCGATTTGGTCGGCACCGAGCACACGTGACGCGTGGTTCGACCAAAACGCTCGTTTCCGAGATGTTTGGGCCGCCTTCATGTTGGGAGTGACTTTCTACTACTTGGTGATGATTCCGTTCCAGATCGGCTTTCTGGATGGACTTTGAACGAAGCTGGTCGTGAAACCATCGTCACTGCCTTCTTCGCCGTCGAGTATTTAATTGCAGACACAGCATGCATCGTCGACTTCGTGCTGCACCGCAACTACTTCGCCTTCACGACCAGAAGTGGCGAGCTTGTGACGGATCCGGAGCGCATTGCTCGCCACTATTGGCTCCACGGCTGGTACTTGGTGGATGTGCTGTCGATCCTGCCGCTGGAAGTTCTCATGTTCGTGTTTGTGGTGAGTCTGAGGCAAGCGGGATACGCACCCCTCCTGCGACGACGTCCGAGTGGCCTCTCTTTTTCTCGCCGGTGGGTGGACTGGTGAATTGGCACACGTTTGCCTTCTTACGCATCAACCGGTTCCTGCGTATCGTGCACTTACGGCCGTTGAGTGATCAGCTACAGCGCTTTCTGTTGTACGACAGGCGGGTACGAGGTTTGACAGAAGGAACCTGCTACCTTGTTCGACTCGCTGTCGACTTTCTGCTGGGAACTCATTGGCTTTCGTGCTTGTTTTACGGCGTCTCGTACTTGGCCTACGACGACGGAGAGCAGTCGTGGCTCACGACGCCGGACATGTTGGCGTTCGGCACTGGAGTCCGAAATCTGGCCGACATTCGCAAGGTGTCGATTCTCGAATCGTACCTGCGCACTTGCCACTTTAGTATCGGAGCAATCACGACGGTTTGCTACGGAGACATCATCCCCATGAACGCGCACGAGACGCTGGTCACAATGGCTGTGATCTTCATCTCGGTGGTCATCTTCAGTATGCTGTCAGGTGGCTTTTACAAGTATTTCGATATGGAGCTGGGTCGGCGTGCGGAGTACGAGGAGAAGGTGGCGCAGGTCGGTCACTTCCTACGTTTCCACCGCTTTCCAGCAGATACGTGGCGACAGATGCAAGTTTACTTTGCGCTTTCGTGGAGTGAAGGCCGCGGTCGTCATGAACGGGATCTACTCAGAGGTCTGCCGCCTTCGGTCCGGCAAGACTTGGCGCAGCATGTGCACTCCAGTTTGCTCAAGAACGTGGCGCTCTTCACGCGTTGCGACCCCAAATTCGCGCAAGCAATTATCGCAGCTCTGCAACACGAGTTCTTCGTGCGCAACGACGTCATCATCCAGCGCGGAGACATGGAGCGAAGCCTCTACATCGTCGAAAGCGGCATCGTCCTCATCTCGGCCGTGCGGAAGCGAAATCCTCTGATCCCCGCCGGCCGTGGCGCGAATGCCGAGGAGGAACAGGAGGAACTTCAACCCCCAGTCAACGACGACGCCTCCATGCTCTCCGTGAACGAGTGGGTGAAAGTGAGTGTGCGAGCCTCGCTCCGCTTGCGCAAGTCGAAGAAAGTGGCCCCACCCGCCCCCAAGCAGCGACAGAAGAGCATCGTGGCGCTCATGTCGCCCACCGGAACAGTGTCCGACATCAACGACCTGACCGAGCGTGAGATCAAGATCTACAAAGGGCCGTTCGACTACTTTGGCGAGCGCTCGCTGCTGTTCGGCACGCCGCGCAACGCCACGTGCATGGCGCTATGCGTGACAAGTCTGTTCGTGCTCACGAGCAAGCGGTTCGAAGCCATCCTGGACGAGTTCCCCCATGAACGCAGCAACAGCGTCAGCGCGTGGGTCATGACTCGGACACCTGCCAAAGTGACCACAGACGACGACTAGCAACAGGAATCACATGCATGGACAATAGAGACTAAAAGTACAGAATCAACAGCTTCATTCCTCTTGCTCCTGCTTTCATCTACAAAGGTCTCAGCAGCAGCACTTGTTCACATGAACTTGGCATCTAGAAGAAAAGGGCCGAGGCCAGAGCCAGCAGCGCCGAGGTGAAAACCACCGACACGCCGTTCACAGCTGCGCCGCTAGAGCTCGTGCCGTCAGCGTCCGAGTCCGACGACGAGTCCTTGGTGGACGAGCTGTCGGCCGAGGCGTCGCCGGTACCGCCGTTCTCGCCCACGGCCTTCTCGAGCGTGGGGAACGTCCAGTCGCTGGGAGCGGTCTCACAGTCGCCCGAGGTCGTGTTGCACACCGTGCACGTCGAGCCGTAGAGCTCGCGCTTACAGCCGTAGTCCGAGTTACACTTCTTGACGTTGAGGTAGCACGCCGGGTTCTCGGCCGCCAGCTCCGAGGGGGTGGGGAGTGGCAGCATGTGCTCGATGATGTCCGAGTCCAGGCCCGAAGTCTCAATGAGGCCGTTGGTCAGGTTGTAGTAGGCCTCCACCAGCTTGGTGGCGCGCTCCGTGTTGGCGTCCTCGACCTGCGGCTCGTCCCAGAACGAGATGCCGTCGATCCACTCGCCGGCCTCCGAGGCCTCGAACTCCACGCCGCCGTCCTCGCAGAACTCCGAGAAGTTGGCGTACGTCTCGCCCGTCGTGTTGCTCACCATGGACGTGATGCCCACGAGGTCGTCAATGAGGATGAAGCCCAGCACGCGGTACGCGAAGGTGCAGCTGACGCCGTCGGGCATGACGCCAACGTCACACAGTCCCTGGCGGGTGCTGGCGCGGCACTCGGACGTCTTGTCGCTCCACTCCTCGAGCGGACACGAGTTGGGGAACGAGTACCAGACGTTGTTCGGGTAGGGCGCGCGGGCGTCCGTCTCCTTGAGCGTTCCGCCGACGAAGGGTCCGACCTCGGGTTCCCCGTCGTCGCCGTTAAAGTACTTGCAGGCCGTGGGGAACTGGTCGCCGCCCGAGGACGTGGTGCCGTCGGGCGTGCAGCGGCCCGAGTCCATGGCGAGCATGTTGCCGTACTCGTTCTGGTCGGCCACGTCCTCGTACAGCGCGAGCGTCTCGTTGGTCTGCGCGATGGCGAACTCGTAGAACACGACGTACGCCATCTCGTTCTTGCGCGTGCAGCGCTCCTCGGTGGAGCGCGTGTCGTAGTTGATGCCCTCGGCCTGCACGTACATGAGCGCGCCCTCCACCGAGGCCGTGTTCACCGTGTCCATGAGCCCCACGTAGGCGTCCGTGGCGTCGTCGTAGTACGACGACACGAAGCGCTGCAGCTCGTCGTTCCACGCGGGCATGTCGCTCTGCACGCGGGCCTGCACCACATGCACGGGCGTGAAGTGGTACGAGTCGGACGCGGCGCCCGAGGACGATCCCGTGGACAAGGAGCTCATGAAGTCGTTGGCAGCCGAGCCGCTGGTCGTGGCCGTGGATGTGGTGGACGTCGACGAGCCGGAGGACGCGGCCTCGACGGTGCCGGCGCTGGACTCGGTCGACTGCGCGCGTGTCACAGCGACGGCCAGGGCGGCCGAGATGGCGAGAGTTGAGAAGACCTTCATGCTGGACGAGAGAAGAGCTTTGTAATCTGCAGACCCGAACGCGAAGTGCACTCGAGAAGGCAAATTGGGGATTGAGAGTCACGCGCATCAATCGACCAGAGACCACGAGCCAGTTCGCTCGAGCGGCTGGATTTCGAGACGCAAAAGGGACCAGGACGCAACAGGACGATCCTCGGAGGTGCAACCCTCGTCTTCGCCGGCTGGCCAGTCTGAGACGGAGGTCGAACAGGCTGGTGCTTCCTTCCATCGCTTGCTCCTTCTGAGAATGCTTCGCTCCTTTCACTCAGGTGTGCGACGCTGATGGACAAAGTATCCGCTAAGTCTTTGAAAGCAAGATTCGGATCCCGAGAACTCGGGGCATACGTTTGACATCCGCATCAGAGAGCGTTCCCGTCCCGTGTGCAACCGCACGGGGAAAAACTATGGAGATCGAGCATACGGAGATCGACGTACCCAAAAACTCCAAATGGGTAAAACTGACATAGGCATGATTGGAAACGGTAGCACGTTGAAGTGTACAGTAGAAGGCACATAAAGCTCTGTCGATAGAGCGCGGTTCCTCCAATATGCACGACAAGCACACAATGCCTCTGTCGTTGTACCGTGTTTTCATGAACACATACGTCCTTACAAATGCTATAACAACAACACCCCCAATGCAAACATTTGAGATAACACTCAGAGCTACCAACAATATTTTAAGTTACGAATGGCATACCATAGCTCACAATGCTTTGCCAATAGCGACAACTCCAAACAAGACGGCGGGTATTAAATGGCCTCTGTCTACACATATTTGGCAATGTTTCTTAGTTGCATGAGCTCCACCACTTCGGTTGTGCACACTTGCCACAAGCGCTTGCTACAAACAACAACTTTGATAGAAAACACATACTCTACCTGCCTTTTGAAAAAATGCAATGCAATAGCAACCGTAAGCACTTCGATCAGTCTTGCGAAACTAGCGACACAAAGGCGTATTTCCATTTTTGATTTGGGTATGTCAGCTTTACCCATTTGGAGTTTTTGGGTACCTTGATCTCCGTAAGCTCGATCTCTATAGTTTTTCCCAACCGCACGGCAGCTGTGCCCTCTGGCAGCGTTGACACCCATCCCGCGCGCTGCCTGCGCACGTGCCTTCCTCGCCAGCCGGGGCGGGGCGAGATAAACACGGCCATCCTCCGAAGCACCACCGTCGACGGCGTCGAGAATACCGGTACGTCGGAATAAGAGCGACAGGCTCGGCTCACCTGAAGCAAGCAACAGCTATTACCGCTAGCAGCAGCTTTCTTGTGTCTTTGCTGCAGCTTGTCTTTGCCCGGCCACTTGAGGCGAGCTTGCAACCTCTATGGCACCTTCATCATTACTGCGGGCGGCGCTCGACTGGAAGGACAAGTTGCAGTGCAGCGCCATCGGGCCGCTGTGAGAACGCCCGGTCCGCCAAGATGTGGCCACAGCGGAAGAGCGGCGAGGACAGCCTGCTTTAGTCGCCACAACGCCAGCAATAAATGTGCATGTAGTCAGCGGAGATCGACTTGCTGCCACATTGCTTGGCTGTAATAGCGACGACGATCGCCATCGAAATGAGCTGTCCACACGGTCTCCGCTACGTTGGCCTCCGCCGCTTTCTTGAACTGCAGCCATGCTGGCGTGGCGTGACCAAGGTTTATCTTTTTCGCGTCCCGCCGTGGCGACTATAGGTATAGCTTGGATAGCCGTCCGGCAGGCAATGCCAGCCACATATCTACGTCCGCCCTGGCAGAATAAGACGCATCGCCATCTACGCGGAGCCTCCGCCGGAGGTGAGTCAAAGGGTAACGCACTCATTTGAGAGTCTTTACGGCCACGTGTTGCTCGTTTTTCTGTTTGTTTGCAAGGCGACAGCGGTTGTGCTGCCAGCACGTTGCTGCAGAACTGCGCTCGACAAAGAAGCACCGCCGCAGTTGTGCTTCTACCAAGTTGCCTTTGCCGCAGCGCTTTGAAATACAGTACCGGTGCTTGCTGAAGGAACTACCTAATGCAAAGCTTCAACTGTACTCGCCCGCAACGAAGCGATCGTGTTGACGCGTACGCCGCAATGCGACGACGAGCTCTCTGCTTCGTCCGACTGTAATCACGGTCTCCGCTGTGTGAGGCTCCCACTGGGAGCTCGTGACCCGCTGCACTTCGACCTCGCAGCACTTCGATCACGGCCGTGCTCGATGCGTTTGCTGCACGAGTGATCATTACGCGCGAAAAGAGAGCTTGCGTTGTTCGTCGTGGAGTGATCCGATCAGGTGTCGGTCGCAGCGAGAGCCTGCACATCGCAATGGCCGCGACCCTTGTCCAGGTGCAGGTTAATTAACCGTTAATGGTGCTGTGCTCAAGGCGTTGAGGCCGCATAGAGCGACGGACGCCATGTCTAACGTCCAGGTAGTTCTACACGATAGTGAACTGACGCAGAAAAAGCCAACGCGTCGAGCAGCTTTACACCTTGTTTTCGTCAACGAACGCTTCGTGGCCGTATCAACGTGTGTAGAGGCCATTGCTGGCATCTACAGATCAGCCGCAGCTTGTGAATTCGCTGTTGCATTAGCGCGTAGAGGCCAATGCTGGTGAGGACAGTGTGTCCACACCTGATACTCCGTGTTTGCGTTGCGCAATATTACTTCAACGTATCACTTTTGCCCAGTTAGAAACGGATAGAAACGAATAGAAACGCTGTTGTAAGCGGGTTGTACTACACCTTTGCCAGTGCAATACGAGACTGTGCCAGAGCAATGCGAGATGGCTGAAAGTAATTTACCCAAGATAGATATATTACGTATTTTAAATCACTGGCTCTAAGCAAACGAGATTGGCGCCAGAGCAAGCGAGATCACAGAGCCTCCTTCATTTCCAAATCTACCGCCCGACCATCAGCCAGCCAGTCAGCCAGCATGCCCCAAGCCCCAAGCCCCCAAGCCCAAAGCCGCCGCTCATCCACGACCCCGCCCCGGCGTACCGCGACCGCGGAAGAGCGTCAGCGCGTGCTGAACGCATACGAAGCGGGCGACGACTGGCTGACGGTGGCACGATACAACAACGTGTCCCGTGCTGCTGCATACCGGCTGTGCAAGTCGGGGACCCCAGCCCGCCCGCGCGAGGAGGTGCGCGCGCCAACTGCGTCAAGTGCACGGACGAGATGGTGACGGCGCTGGAGGGATACCTTGAAGACGACTGCACGTTGACGCTTGTGCAGCTGCAAGACAAGCTCAAGGAAAACTTTGAAGTGGACGTATCTACGTCCACCATTAGCGCGAAGCTTGTGAGCAAGCTAATTACGCTGAAACAGGTATAATCTTGCTGTATTTGCATATTGTCAACTTTACAAGAAGATTTATTTGCTAATTATTGTTTATTGGTATGTGCATGCAGATTCGTAAGGAACCATCTACATGCAACAACGAAGTGAATAAAGCTAAGCGTTTCACGTTTGCTACTGACCTCGTACGCCACCAAGCCAACGGAGAGTACATTGTGTACTATGACGAGTCCAACTTCAACCTTTTCTGCATGCGCACCCAAGGACGCGCCCCAATCGGAAAGAGGGCTGTCGTCAAGACGCCCCCGTCAAAGGGAAAGAATCTGCAGCTACAATGCGCAGTGTCCGTCGAGGATGGACTTGTGGTGCATCAGCTGCAGCGAGGTAGCATTCGCATGGACGTAAACGCCGCGTTCGTCAAGCGTATCTACGAAACGGTGAAGGCGTCCGACACCTACCGTGAGTTCTTCGCGGGCAAGAAGGTGGTCATCGTGCTCGACAATGCCCCCGCCCATAACCAAACGGAGGTGCTGTTGGCGAATGTGATTGCCGAGCACGGTGACCTTGAGCTGCTGCGCCTCGGCCCTTACTCGCCGATGCTGAATCCTATTGAAGGTAAGGGTGCCAAACCTGTAGCTACACGGTATGGTTTTATTCTAACGCTGTCTATGTTGCTGCTTTATTCAGGATGTTTTAGCGTCTTCAAGGCGCGCGTGAAGGCGTACTTGTCGCTGCACCGACAGCGCATGTTGTGCAGGGTGGGTATCGAACCATGACGGAAGCAAGGATGTCGCTGCTCGAGGATGCAGCCGAAGCGTCGATCAGCTGCATGAATCGCCACTTGGTCGTGGCGATGGCGCTGCATTGCCAGCGCGCTGTCGCGGGCGCGTTAAAGCTAGAAGACACGGAATACGGCGTTTAGTTGCTAATCTACTAAATGGCATCTCGTTTGCTCTGGCGATAATCTCGTTTGCGTTGGTGGCACCCAAAATAAGTTTTGTCTTTTGGACCCAAAAATAAAAAGTCGTGCACAATCCCGGTTTGCTTTCCGGGCTGTCTCCTATTGCACTGGCAAAGGTGTAGATTGCTTTGCTTAACTGGGAATCCCAGCGGGTATGTCACTTTTTCGATAACTACCCTCTTAGCTTCACCTAGTTACCGATACGCACGTTTCTATGCGCACCGGCGTCCGATTGATGCAGCCGCCCTTCACTGTTGCAGCTCGCACAGCCCCCACTTTTCGTGGAGACCTCGGCTTGATGACTTGACGGTCATTGACTTGTTTGTCAGCCGTTCCTGTTAATGCGGCCCGCCGGACGATCATCAAAACTCGGTGTCTTGATCCACGGCTCTGCTATACTTACAATTTCGTTTCCGCACTTGTGGCTCGACAATGGCCGGCCGGAAGTTTGTGTGTGCGCCATCCGTGTGAGACCTCGTGAAAGCAGAGTTGTCCGTAGATCAGCTTGGCGTCGCAGCGTTCTGGCTCTGGGCGTGTAGACTGAAGACTCGGCTTGGCCTGCAGCTTGGAGCAGACGTGGACGCCACACCGGACTTCAACGAGGAAATCCTCCGTCCAGACCCGACGGGCCTGGGAGGTCGCACCTCCGAGAGCGGAAATTCTCGAATGAAAGTTTCCACCTGTGATCGCGATCGGGAACGGATTCAAAGGTTCACCCATGAACCCATCAATAATGACAGTCACCTGACAGTAAAAATAAATTTTTAACGAGGACTGTCAGCTATTGGGTGACTTCCAAAAACAGCACATACGAGGAACCAACTGGCGCACAAGCTCGATTTTGGGATCGGTTTGTGTCATTGCTTGTGCGAAGTTTGTATTGTACTTGTGCGCGACCTGCCTTCAAAAGAGCACACATGTGTGGAATAGAACGACATATTTCTTCCAGTTTCGCTTTGCTGCAGCACCAGCACCACTCATGGGTCGCAACGTCCGAGCGTTCACAGTCCTGTACTCAGCTCAAAACTCACAAAAGAAGGCCCGCGCTACGAAGATGCTAGCGCTCTTACGCATGCGCTTAACAATGCGTGAGCGCAACTATCTAACGGCTAACGTTCTCATTTCACCTTCCAAGAGCGCATGGGCCGTCTTGTATGCAAGCCACGATGACAGCGCGTTTATGGTAACGGTGTCGCTCCCGGTCCTAGAGTTCAACGTTTTGCTGGCTGCGTTTTCAAATCACTATATGGTGAAAAGCGGGCCCGGAAAGCGTGGTCGGCCTCCTCGACTACAGAACAAAAACAACGTTCTAGCCTGCTTGCTTCATTTTCACTCTGCAGCAGTGGAGGCTAAAACATTATGTGAGCTGTTCGGCGTGCCACCTGCCACGCTGTCCCGTGTACTCAAGAATGCAGAGAAGGCGCTAAGCAATGCAATTCGCGACGTTCCAGCAGCACGTATCAGCTGGCCAACGTTTGGCGAGCAAGAGCGATGGGCTGCCATGGTTACACTCAAAGAACCGCTAATTCGTGGATGTTTTGCCTAGCTGATGGCAAGAATTACGCTGTTCGCGCTCCTACTGCTAGTGACGTGCAGAATGCGTATTTCAATGGTAAGCACTATAACGAATTGAGCGAATCGATGTCGCAGCTCGCTAGCTCACTCATGCTTATACAGGCTGGTTGCATGCTGTTAAAGTTACTGGCGTTTTGTGCTACGGGTTCGACGGGACTTTGATCTGGGGTCGCCACAACTTTCCTGGATCGTGGAACGACGGCGAAATGAGCCGTCGGTTGCAAGCACGTCTTGCGGATGGTGCTCGTACACTTGCAGCTGGATGTTGCGCAACGGATTCCGCTTTTCCGGTAAGCAACGATATGACAGGCAGGATCATCACGCCTCTAAAGGACGGTGATTTAGAGAAGTCGAGTCCAGAATGCAGAGCTGGGCTAATAGTGATGAGCAATGCAATTACAGCAATCCGACAAGCAGCCGAGTGGGGAATGGGATGCGCACTAAAGGTTTACCGACAGTTGCTACTGCCGCTACCTTTCGACCCACATCGGCGAAGTGTTCGCCTCGAGAACATTTATCACTTGTACAATCTTCGTGTACGCGCCACTGGGGTCAGTCAAATCAGAAGTGTATACATGTCTTAGAACAAATTTAAATGTAAATTGGAAAGTGAGAATTGAGATCTACCGATAAGTTCTAGTTCGTCTACGATTACCTCTTTCTTATCACTGTGCTACTTGACGACCTACTTCTCAGTGTCGTCCTTGGCCGCCTGAGCACCGAAAATCCGTGCCATCACCAACATCATCATCTGTTAATTTTGTGCGTCACGAGCAGCTTGACTCTGCATCATCTCCAGCGAAACTGACGCTCGCGTTCCTCACGCGCTTGTTCTCGTTCTTCACGTTCACGCCGAAGATCTGCTTCACGTACTGCTTGACGCTCGTCCATCATCACCATCACTCCGATCAAGCTCGGGTCTGTCCCTCCCATTGAAGAGGACGTATCAGATGCAAGCTTCTCCATCATTTTGTCCAAGCGAATACGTCTCTGAGCCGTTTGGCTCAAATAGACACCTTGCTGCTGGCCAGAAGTGGTCGTCGGTAAGGTTCGCGACAACTGCGCCAACTGCGTTGGAGTTAGACCCGATCTCGGAGTCGCTGTCAACGGTGGCATGGCTACAGGGCTGGAGGCGGCGATTGTAGACGCTGATGTCGCTGCTTGGGTGATGGTCGTACCAGCAGTTGAGGACACACGTGGATCGAAAAGCGCGGGCTCCTGTGGGGTCTCCAAAGAATCAAACTGACCCAGCTCAGTTTCATATTCAGACCTATCGTCGGAGTCGTCATCGTGCAGTGTGCTAACAGCACAGTGAGCCTCTATCTTCCGGAACGCAGTTTTTGCTCTTTTACCTCTGACGGACAGTCCGGGTCGCCCGTCGGCTTCCGTTTGTTCTTCAAATTCATGAACTTGCGTTTGAGACTGTCTCCGTCTCGGTCCGGCCATCCGGAGGGTAACTGGTCATTGTACGTCGACGCAACACCGGTCCACTGCTCCGAACCGAACGGTAGTATGTCTTCGACGATTCCAAGCATACCTGTCATTGCACGTACGTTGTTATTATCATCTCTGTTTTGGCGCGAGTCATAGTGAACGTACGGTCAAGCTCAGACGCGCGGAAGTTCTTCCCCTTCGTCTTTTTACCTCCTTCAGACATAATACCGGATGCTCAAGACGCTGGTTTACGTGGTCGAGTTAAAATTGGTACTGCCGACGGCTCACTAGGTAGATGTTAGTGGGTTCCTGACGTCTAAGTTGAACAAGAAGGCGAAACTGAGGTGTGGAGGCGTCCTCAAAACTGAGGTCTGAAGGCTTCCTCGAAACTGAGATCTGGCTTTATTTTAAGCAAACGCTTGTGCTTTGACACAAACTTGGTCAGACTGTTTTCACGTCTGAGCATCTCTTGTGCCGAGATTGTGCGAAGTTTGAGACGCCGCTTGTGTTAGACTTGTGCGAAGACACATGTTTCTGCTTGTGTGTATTTTGGAAGTCACCCATTGGCTGATCTGTTTTCAAGTTCAACTACTGGGCCGTTACCGATGTAGCGATGTAGCACGAATGTTGGCTGAATGTAAGTGGTTACGCATTACGCAGCACGCAGTGAGGGCTGTCCATCCCTGTTAGGTATTCCCAGTATAAAATAAATACGGGTAGTAAATGGGAGTAGTTGCGCAGCCACTCAAAAAAGCAAACGCAAGGCAGCACAGCACTAATGGCGCAGGGCAAAGGGTACCTCAAGAAGGGCAAGAAGACCGTGAAGAACTCAGGCTCCAAGCCGTCCAAGAAGGCGGTCAGCTACTCGCACAAGAAGTCGGCGGCCAAGTTCACCAAGAAAGGGAGTACGTGGCTCCGGCTCCTGCAGCAACTCGAGGCTTTTCTTGACTGACAATTGTGTTTGTTGCCAACAGACCCCACGACGGAGATCCGACGCGGATGCAGCGGCATGAAGAACAACGGCAGCAAGGCCGTCACGGGCTTCATCAACCAGAACCTGGAGAACATCATGGCCAGTCGCGTACTGCAGGCAGGCACGCAGCTGGCACTGACCGACGTGAAGGCGCACGGCAAGGAACGACTCAAGGAGATTAACCAACAGGCTCGCACCAAGAAGAAAAGCCGCGTGGCCCAGAAGCTGTCAGCGCTGGAGAAATCTATCAAGGATCAGGAGGAAGGCGGCTCCCGACGCAAGCGCCCCACGGCCGCGGCCGTCGTCCAGCACTCATAGATTGGCATGGCCACATTTATTCCTTCATGTTAGGCATTTTTTCAGGCAGTTCGTCGCCTTACTTTTTAGCTGACGATCTTGGGCTTCTTCTCTGTTGGTGGTGCCGGGGCCGCTGTTAGAATCGGCGTCAAGGGCGGCGTGGCCAGGCCTACTGCATCATCGTCTATCGATGCAGCGACGGCTTCTTTGATGATGGTAGTGGCGACTTCAATCTCCGAGGACGTGCAGGTTCGCACCGCCATTGTCGCTCCTACCGTTGCTTTCTTGCCCTTGAAAGTTGTCGAGTCCGGGAAAAGGTGTAGAAGTAGCTCGTCCGTGATGCTGAAGAGCAGATTCTTCACAAAGACCTCGTGCTGCAGGAACTCGTGCAGCTTTAGGGCTGCATTCTCGCACGCTGTGTCACCGAAGAGCGACAGGCTCTTGGAGGGAAAGCTGGCGAGGATGGCCTCGAGGCAGTCCTTGCGTAGAATTTGTATGTCGGGAGCAGGAGGCGCCACGTTGGTATCGTCTGGGTCAGGGAATATGTACAACCGCAGGTCGCCGATCCAGCCGGACAGCTTCTTCGGGTCTGTGAAGGAGAGGAATTGCCGCTCGAGCATTCGGAAGTGTGAGGCGCCCAGGAACGCCTTGATAAAAGACCTCGTCATTGAAAAATTTGCCGGCGCACCATGCCAATACCGTCGAACTCGAACACTTCACCTAGCACGGCAAACAGGCTCACCTCGATCTTTTGCAACACGCGCATCTTCGTCTCCTTCGAGTTGGCATCCGGCGCAATCCACCGGCCCTTTTTCCACTTGCCATTCTCAACCAACACCCCGCCAGCGTTCCCCCACCTTGGGCACCACTGGTAGAAGTCGCTGCAGATGGAGAAGCCAGGGTCTCGCCTTCCCATGACAACGACGGACTGCCTGCTGCGGGGGTAGAGCCGTATGCGTTCGCCAGCAAGAGGAACTTCTGCACAATCGAGCTCTGGCACAACGTATCGCACGCTAGTAACTGCTGCAAGAACTGCTCTAGTAGGTATAGCCGCTTCTCATAAGTTAAAGTTGCCGCCGGCACCGTCTTGAGAGACGGCTTGATGGAAGCGATCTCCATATAATCGACACCTCTCAAGTGGCAAGCCTGGCACCCCACTCCACACTGCTTCTCTTGCTTCTTTAGCTTTTCAGCCAACTGCTTCTCCAATATCTCGAAGTCGTGGAAGGTCTTGATGACACTCCAGGCGTATGCACTATCGTCCTTGACCTTGACAGTAATTTCGAATTTGTTGCTCCCAGCGCGACTTATAATTGGGCTCAAGAGGCTTGCTGAGTGTCCATGTGAAGATGAATCGCCAAAACTCCCAGAAGTGCTACCATTGCTTGGAGGAGAAAGTAGCTGGTGAGTAGTGTCGTTGACATTGCTACCGGCAGAAGTGTTGTTTGACGCGCTGGAACCGAAAAATCCGGTATCTCGCGTTCGCGTTCCTTGATCAAGTACTTGCCTACGTGGGCGTCTATACGCAGTTTGTACTTCTTCACGAGACGATCATAGCAATTACCGCACACACGAGCTTTCTTGGAGGTTTCCAGGGGAGGAGGGTATACCAAGAACGCGAAGAAATCCAAGCACGAAGCACACACACGCTGGTGGCAGCTTTGACAGCTTCCCGTGCCTGCCTTCGACGCTGGGAGAGCATTCAAGCAACAGAAGCACAAGTTTTCATCGCCATCTTCGTCGTTGACGTACGAAGCAGCAGGATCGTCGTCTATAGACGTTTTTGCACTCAGCAATTGTGCATCCGTCGTGGTTGATTTGGTGCTCTTGTTGGAAATGCCACGCCGCAGCGATGGGATGGACGCACGAGCCTTCATAAAAGCCGAGGTTTTGGTCGACGTGTGCTGTGATTCCATCATTCCCAACGGGCTGTCAGGCATCTCTTTGTCAAAGCTCTTTGATCGTCGTCTCATAAATGACGTTTTCATCACAGCCCCATTGTCCTTATTCTTGTCACGTGTCAGTGCATTGAACCGTTGCTTCAGCTTTCGTGCCCTACCCAAACCATTAGGGACTGTTGAAGATGACATTGGAGATGACACGCCAAAAGCAGTCGGAGTTACTGGTGGAGACGCTAGCGCCAGAACTGGGGTAGTTGACACCGCCGACGGACCCACCGCCGTCGTCGCACGGAGTCAAACTTCTTTTCCTTCTCGTGAAAATTGTCCTCGAAGGTCTTTGCATATTCCCACATAGAATTTGGTGATTCACTGTCCGATGACTCCTCAGCATCATTTCCTGCACTTTCTAATGCCCAGTCATCTTCCCAAATCCATTCCGACGACGGCAGTTCCTGCCACCTTTTGTCTGTTGCTTTCACCCATCCGTTCATGGGTACATAGCGCTCGGTCTCCCATACCCGTTCGAGCACACGAACTGGGGCGCTCGGTGACGTCATGCTTTGAGATCGCCATTGGCTAGACGGTGAAACCCCGAGCTCTTGGTCGAGTTCACTCTGCCGGCCTATGAGAGTAGGAACATCCAGGCACACGTCAAGTTTGTCAAGTTGCGACAATGCTCCCAGCACGGACCCAACAAGAGCGGCGTCGACTAAGAGGGCATAATTCTCGTAAAATAACTCCGTGATATCGGTGTGTGCGTATAACTCCGCCCAAAATGTCCCCACTAATCCCTTTTCAAGTGCAGATAGGAGCCATTGAACCCCACGTGTCGAAATAAATGACTCGCTTGGGCTGCAACTGGGGCATTGAGACGCCACAAACCTCCAGTGAGCATTGAACTTTTCGGCCCCAGGCCTATCTCGCGCAAGATACTCCCAGTAATACTGGTGGTCGTCTACATCCACATCCGAGTC
Organism: Phytophthora syringae; assembly: GCA_012656105.1. Lineage (NCBI taxonomy): Eukaryota > Oomycota > Peronosporomycetes > Peronosporales > Peronosporaceae > Phytophthora > Phytophthora syringae. The sequence continues at coordinate 164,073 of JAAKBD010000202.1, forward strand.
ACTTCCTCGGTCTGTACCTATGCTGTCACGGCTTGGGGATGCCACGTCAAATTTCGGCGTTGGCAATGAAGAGTGCCTTCTAGCCCTTGGAGACACTGGGGAGTTGACAGCTCTTTGCTATCAGTATCATTGTCATATTCTGAGGTTCGCGTCTTCGAATCATGATCGCGAAAGCCTAGCATGAACGCATCTTCCATCGCTGACAAAAGATCATATAGTTCACGAGAGCGCGCTGAGCTGCGCATCTCAGGGCACTCGTCGTGCATTTTCGCGTAAATCATCACTGCTTTTTCCAAATGAACAACTGCACGATCTCGCACCATTGCCATCTTCATAGCACCGCTCGCTGTCCGCGGGGTCATCTCCTCCTCCTCGTCACCCATCGGGCTAAGCAGCGGGTTTAACGATCCCACAGTTTGCACATAGCTCCGACCCCGATTGCTACCTGTCGGCGTAATAGCGCCGTCGTCAAATGACGAGGTGGGCGAGCTGACACCTGACTCTCCTCGTTTCCATGCCTTTTGGAATAGCTGTCCAGGCTTGCGAATCATACGTGCAGCAGCACCCGCACCCGCACTGAGAGGAGGAGCTGATATCGAATCCATTTGGTGGCTACCAAGAGTGCGGAAACGTTTCTTAACTTTGCCAATAGACGAGTTCAAACTAGAACCGATATTGGCTTTGGCGTTTTCAGATCGTCCATGTGTGCGCTGATACGGCTATTTTCACCGGTCATTTTGTGCGGTAGCAGCCCACCTGGGATTAATCCTCGCGGATTCACCATTTTCGCTGCCTTGGCGACATTAAGGCGATCCTCCATTACGAACATCGACGGCATAGCTTTCTTATCACCGGTAGTTCCAGCAAAAACAGCGCTACCGAAAGCAAACGGGTTGGCAGAATCGGTCCAATCGTCTCCTTCAAATACAATTTCAGCGGCACCAGCTGCAGCTGAAGATGCGGCGCTGGCTACAGCCTCGACCACAGCCTGGAAAGCTGCTTCGGCCTGTTCACCGCTACGCCTGCTCGCTTTATACAAGAAGCTGGACGTGGTCCGTAGTTTATTCAGCGTCAAAGTTGGCACCTTTCCGACCCCGTTGGCACCTGATGAGGACGTTGATGCCACCACATCTTTCTCGTCGACAAATGCCTGAAGACATGAAAGCACGATTTCATTGGCGTACCGCGGTTGTGCATACTCTGACAAAGGCTTGAGAATCTTGAAAGCCGTTACTTCACGAAGCAAGTTCATAGCGATGGAGACAAACAGGTTGGCATCTTGTTGCTGACCGAGTTGAGGCTTCAATTGAGTCAGAAGCTGTGTCGCTACATGACGAAGGTAAACCGCCTCTGCATTTTCGCCCACATTTTTCTTGCCAGTATTGCCACTCGTAAGTGTGTGTGAGTTGACTGTCGCCGGTGATGACGATGCAGCTCCAGATTCCACGCAGCCTGGGTGAACGAACCGTGATCTCTGTACAAACGCCGTAACATATTCTTGTCGCTTGAGCAGATTGGAGTCATTCTCGTCGCCCCCAAAACGCTTGGATACTCATCAGCTAATTGCGCGTACGCTTCTCGAAACCATCCGAGATGCAACCTCAGAAGCTCCAGACTCTTGGCAACCATCGTCAGCGCCTGTGACGAATCAATCTCCAGCACTCGCGACGACACCGCCCCCAGTAAGTCCGCCAACAGAAACCTGACGTCATTCGGGAACTCCTCATTCGGAGAAATCGCCTGAAACCAAGAGTTCACGTAGTCCTTCACAATCTGCTGTACGAGCGCCGCGACCTCCTCACAAATCTCGGGCGGTAAGCTCCAGGACGTGCGCAAGTGCGCCACAAGGGGCAGTCTCTTTAGTATCCTCAGCTGGAAGCCTGCGTCCGTCATGGAGCCTCCGGCGGCTGCTGCAGAGAGCGGATAGTCGGCTCCGAAGCTGCCGCTGCTCCTCGTGCCGCCGCCGAGCGGACCGTTATAGTTGCCGCTGCCCGTGCGACTGCGGTATCTGCTGTAAAACTTGAACTTGAGCATCGCCTGGTCCAGCAACTCCTGCTCCTTCTGCAGCTGGTACGAGCGCAGTACCCACCAGAAACTGCCGCTGCCCACGAGCAGCACCGCCAGCTGCAACAGGTTCGTGGCTGCTCGTAAGGCTGTGCGCAATAGCAGCATCGAAGCCCACGGGTATTGCACACCCAACAGCAGCGGCGTGAGCGTCAGGAGCCAATGAAGCGGCCGCATCTCGCTCTGAGTTGTGCAGAAACAGTGAGGTTTCCACAGAGAATGGGTGCGGAATGGGTCTTGCAGACTCGCGATCCGGCAAAACTGGGTGTCAGCAGAGAGCTCGGACGCAGGGGATTCCGATGAGGCCTCACGGCATGCACCCGACCCGCGTGGCCAGAGTTACGGCGTCGAGACGCCGCGCGCAGGAAAGAGAGAGATCGCCGCTTTGCTTTGCGGAGACGTCAAAGGAAACTGTGAAGCCAAGTATAGCAGCGGCGGCTCACTTGATTTTTCAGCCAATGAGGGATCGTCTGAATCTATGATTGGCTGAAAAGACTTGTCTCCGTCTGTGGCTGGCGGCTACCGCTCATTATCGCTGACGGTTCGTTATGAGTTTGTGGCGCGGGTCGAGTGCGCTGGCGCGCAAGGCGCTTCAGACTTCTTCGCGCACGTCGTGTCTTTCCACGGCTGCTGCACCCGCCGCGGGGACTGCGGCGGCGTCGGAGGCGCTGTGGTCGCCTGAGAAGAAGCGCACGGGGCTGCTGGCCGTCAAGATCGGCATGATGCCCGTGTGGGACCACTTTGGCTACCGTCACAACTGCACGGTGCTGCAGGTGGAGGAGTGCCAGGTGACGCAGGTCAAGACGGCCGAGCGCCACGGATTCAACGCGCTGCAGCTCGGCGTGGGGCTGCGCAAGCCCAGGAACGTGAGCAAGCCCGTGCTGGGCCACCTGGCCAAGGCCGGCGTGCCCGCCAAGCGCCAGCTGCAGGAGTTCCGCGTGTCCGAGGACGCTCTGCTGCCGCTAGGTACGACGCTCTCGGCGCTGCACTTTAACGCCGGCCAGTTCGTGGACGTGTGCGGCACCAGCAAGGGCAAGGGCTTCCAGGGTGTCATGAAGCTGCACAACTTCGCAGGTCAGCCAGCCTCGCACGGTAACTCCAAGACACACCGCCACATGGGATCCACCGGCCAGTGTCAGGACCCCGGCAAGGTGTTCAAGGGCAAGAAGATGCCTGGTCGCATGGGCGGCAACCGCGTCACGCGCGACAACCTCTGGATTGCCAAGATCGACGTGGAGCGCAACCTCATCTACGTCAAGGGCAGCGTGCCAGGCAACAACGGCGGCATCGTCCGTGTGACGGACGCTCGCAAGAAGAAGCCGGAGGCGCCGCTTCCATACCCGACTTTTGCGGCGGCGGAGGGTGCGGACCTCCCATCGGAGATCATGGCGCCCCACGGCGAGAGTGACCCGTACGACTACGACGAGAACTAGAGACGAGAAGAAGAGTCGAACAACGCGAGAGGAGTGCCGTATTTCGGTCTGTGAAATCAAGCGTTGTTTTGTGCCATTGTTCGTGTTTCAAGGGGTTTGATGTACCTGTTGGTGTCGTGGAGCTTTCTATCTACTTGTGCCGATGTTGATATTCGACAGTACGCGCCAAGGTTGTTGCTGCCGCACGATAATGTACTCCAACACTCCAGGTACGATGGCGAAGATCAATTTGTTCACTGGCAGCCATTGGGGGGTCAAGCTGTAGCAAAATGCGTGAACCGATTGGTGGTGGCTCCGTGTAGGTGCTTGAGCTCACGTTTTCGCTTCAGCATGAAGATCAACTCGTTTGTCTAAAGTTGGTTGCGTCATGTTGCAGTCAAACTATTTGCAGGAAATGGCTATGACAACTAGAATGCCCAGCGATGCCTGCGAGGAATTCTTCCCTTGACCAGGAGCGGCGCAAGCAGGCGCTGCGAAAACGATTAACGCTGGACTTCCAGCCGCTCCGGGACACACTTTCCAAGGGGCTGGAGCTGCTTGTAGATGTGCGTGGCTTGTCTGAGTGTTCAAACTTGAGCTTGAAATCACACAACTAACCATCATGTCATGACGTACAGCCAGAGGCAGCAGTCTGCTGCACCGCGACAGTGGAGGGCTTTTGCACTGCATTGTTCGCAGTAACCATCAAGCAGCTCTCAGAATCGCCGGCAGCTCGTACAGGACCGCAAGACACCAAGATCACCGTATTTCACCTGCAAGTAGCTCTTCGCAGCCATCCAGAGTTGGCCGAGCTATTACAGCGTGCCGAAAGTGCTCGAGCAGCACTGGAATTCTTCCTGGATGACGCCACCTCTCGCGCTCTCTACGAGCGGAAGCTCATTGTAAGTCGCGAGGCCAATCACCTCCCAGACGGTTCAGCACATTCACGGCATGAGCGCGTCGACGAAGGAGCGAGTGCACGACGCGGGCGAAGAGCCGATGAAGAGGAAGAGCTGATCCGGCGGCATGAGCGCACCCGGTCCGAATGGCAGAAGCGTGAAGATGACCCGTTCTCTGAAGTGGACTTCGCCATGGTTCTCAAGTGCGTGCACCCGGCCTTCACACTGTCCTACAACGCCACCATGCTTCTAAGTGCACTCGTGCGCGAGCTGTTGAACGAGGTTTGTGCTCGAGCGGACGTCGATGCACTGCAGCGACGACGGCATCCGCCGGAGCTGTTGCTCGAGGATCTGCAGGGTCCGCTGCTTGAAGTGTTCTGCGGGGTCTCGACTGGCAAAATGGATGCATTCGAGGGGAGTTCGCTGCCCGACATGGGCACTCTTAGCACACAGATCACCAGGACCGCGACCGAATGTCTAGCGCGACATCGGCTGCAGTCTCGGAATGGGAAGACACTCTCGCTGCACTTTCGCGTTTACCAGCCTGGCAGCAGCTCGGCACTGCAGTCGCTGCATGTGCTATCGGACGTGGCGAGGGACGCCCCGTTCACGAAGCTGCTGGCCAAGATACGCAGAAAGTGTCATCTTCCGGTGAGCGTGGGCCATCGAGGCGACTCTTTCAGCGACACTAGTGGGCAGGGTGAGTTCATTGCCGTTTATCGCGCTCACCAGGTGGAGCCCACAGCTACTCCAGCCATGTTGGCCATGCCCAACGGGGCTGTCGTGTACCTCGTGGCACGCCGGTGGTGGGACCTCACTCGACGCACGGAAGCTCGACGTGGACTGCTGTCGTCGCAGCGGCCCCAGGACGCACTGGTGAGATCACTTGTGACGGACACCGAGTCCAAAGTGAAAAAGGAGCTCCGCGCCGCTGCCTCCACAGGTGACGAATCGCCGCTTCGGATGAATATGAAGCGTGGTTTGGTTGGCAATGCCAGCAACAGCTCGCTGCTTTCATCGTCGAGTATCTCGATCGGTTTGACCAAGAGCCCGTCTCGGCTGCAAGCCACCGAGGAGGAAGACAGCCTTTCAGTGTTGCTTCGCGAGCGTGCCGCTGCGAGACGCGAGAAGGAAATTGAGAAGCGTCGAGTCCTTGCCACTGACAACAACAATAGCAGCAATGAGTCGGATAGCAAGCAGCCAAAGGCACCGCAGGGACCCAACAGCCAGCAGCCCTTGGAGTCGTTGGACGAGGCGTGGCTCGAGTTTGCGGCGCTCACCAAGAGCGTCCGCGTGGCCACCGACCGTCTGGCACGATGCTTGGCCGACACCAAGGACGCGGTGGGGTTCTCTACGCACCAGTTGCAGGTGCTGGAGGACGACTGGCAAGAACGCGTGCATTCCACGGTGGAGCTGACGCGCCAGACGCGAGCGGCGCACCATCTCGCGACGCGGATGCTGACCCACGTGCAGCTGCAGGGAGCTTTGCTCAAAGACGGTAGCAGTTCCTCCACGACGTGATGCATGTATAATAGCTGTACTACAACATACCAAATGGTAGTGGTCTGTCAAATATTACGTGTATTGATCGCACTGCAACAGCACATATTGGCTAAACGATCGGACCAGACTTCTTACGGCAGCAGTCTGGGAGCTCCATTGCCTCGTCATTTCCTATCGCATTGATACCCAGTGTTTGTAGCGCGCAGCATGGCGTGGCTCGCATATCTGGACGAATACCGCCGCGCTCTGAGCTCCCGATGGGGATGCAGAGGAGCCTCGAGTTTGAGGAGGAGCTGCGTCGCCATCAGCAGTTTCCGCATGGTCTCATGAGAGCTTGAAGCGCGACGCGAGACGAGAGATGAAGCAGTGCTGCGAATCAGGCGATTCGGTCTGTGAATCTAGCTCGCTGTGATCTTATTCCCGGCTGTGCTCTCACCAATACAGCAGCAAGTTACTGCCCAAATTTGCAAAGTGCGTCGGCTCGGAACATCCAGTGGCGGCGGCAGGCCTGTCCGGCCGTATTTGCCGTCCGTGCTCGCCCTATTGCAATGCAGTTTGCATGCACGACGACGAGCGGCGCGGCGATGTCTGGCGCTCACCGTCGCTACGGAGCCTGTCCACGCGTCGAGGTCGAGGTCAGCGCTTCTGAAAGACCACCTTGGCGTCATTGAGCACGACTGCCTCCAAATTGGAGGCAAGCAGCGCTTTACACGTACAGGGCCCAGCTGTGATAGTGACTTATTTTAAAATACACGATGAATACGGTTACAGCGCCCACCACAGGTGTCCACCGACTGTCCACCTGTCGTCACACCACCCAACGGACGAAAGTGATTGCATCCAGCAACAGTAGCAGCTGGCAGCTGTGGTTGACGCAGGACCCACGAATCCAGCAGCGCCGTGGCATGATATCAGTCAACTAGGATAGCACTTGACTGTAGAGAGAGAGGCAGACGATTCTATTTGGTCAGTTTATCGACGACTAGATGTCTGGTAGATCCTAAGTCTGGCTAGCAACGCCGGTTCCGACGATCGGTCCGGTGGTCGCGCGAGACTTGTTCCTGTTGGAGCCTTCTCTGTGGGTTGTCGCTCGAGTGCCTGTTGGCATAATAAGAGTCGAGTCCCCTTTATGATCTTGTCTGGCCGTCTCCTCTCGCGCTTCGCTATCGCCGTGAGCTGCCTCATTGCCTGTCTCCCAGTATGATTGGACAGTCCCTTCTATCGTGACTTCCTCATCATGAAAGACGTTTCGGTTGCGTTGGATCCATAAGCAGGGTATACAGATACTGCACAGAATCCGCCACATTCGCGTCCACTCCGTCGTGATTTCCGCTTCCTCGTCTGGGAACTCTCTCCTCAATCTGGCTCGTGTTGACTTCGACATCGCTGGTGCGGTTCGGTTGGCACAATTGCTCTTGAATCTCGTCAGGTCGTCGAGTCCCCATCGTTCTCCAGTCCAATGACAGACTAACTTTTGCCAACATGCCGCAGCACATGGGCACGCCCAGAGGATGTGTTCCATGGTTTCTTTCGTTCCAGCAATTTGCGGCAGCTGTTGTCCATTTCTCGACCGGCGAAATACAAGTTGAGTTGTCGGAGCGTTGCTCGATAACAGACCCAGACTTGGTACTCCGTTAACTCGTTGTTGTCCGCCCATAAGCGCGTGGGGGTCTGCTGCAGGGTTGCCTCTTGCCATTCGCTGCTGCTGGCCGCTTGTTGAAGCCCTTTGACCACGCTGGCAATCGATACCCCGTCGCCTCGGTACCGTCGGAATACTTGTTTCTTTATTGCCGCTTGGACATGCTTGTTCGCTATCGAGTCTGGCACGGTCCACGGGAAGTCGTGCAGCGTCGGGTGAGCGTTGAAGACTATGTTTCCTTCCCGCTCTCGTCGTTGTAACTTGCTGATGTCCGCCGCCATGGTCGCGTCCGCTGCTGTCGTGTTGCCTACGCCCAATGAATCCCATCCGGCCATTGTACCAGTTCGAAGCTGGCCATGCCCTTGTTGTCCGTGGTTGGTTTGTCTCCTCGAATCCGGTCGCTTGTTAAAATAGTCCAGGTGTAGTCGAACTTGAGTTGTGCGGATGTCTCCTCGATGCTGAGCTCCCCACTTGCAGTTGCTCGCCTATTGCCAGCCTCGGTGCGCTGCTGATGACGGCCAGGCCCCACCGGCGCAACATGGGCTGTCGATGGCTGTGGTCGTCCTTCGTCGGGATTTGGATCGTGTAGACATTGGTCCCTGTTCGTTGGATATGTAGTTCTGCCAGCGTGCAGGTTTGAATCCTGTCATACTTCTTGCCGGTGAGCATCTTGCCTGTTTGGTCCAATATCGAACTAGCACTTGACTGTCAAGTGCTGGCTGGGTGCGAAGATAACCGGCGACACTCCCAATCTGCGGCGCAGAGATCACAACTGGTCAAGGCGGTGTATAAAAAGGCCACAACCAGCCTCGAAAGCGTTGGAGGAGAGCGAAATGGCGCCACCGCTCTTGCCTCCACCCGGAGGAGGGGGCAAAATGACCCTAAAGCCTCGAAGGAGGTTCGGGCTAGGACGGATCTGGCGATGGACAACGGAGCAGGGGAGAAATGAGAAGATTGGTCCCAAGACTCCACAGTACCCGAAACTCAGCCCTCTCAGCAGTCAAGGGAGGGGGACGAAGCGGAAGAACAGAGGAAGGCGGAACAAGGGGAAGGAGAGCTGCGCGAAATGGACCAAGGGGTGAGCAGTCCGCCAACGTGACGGAAGATCAAGTGGCAACATCGAAGGAGGAGAAGGCAAGACCAGCTCAATGTCAGCCAGAAGGGGAAGGCAAAGTAGAGCCAGGGCCAGAACCTGAACTACTCAGAGCGACAGCGGAGGAGATGTTTGAGGCCTTAGTGGCGGACATGGTCAGCTCGCCAGGAATTGGACAGGTGGAGGCATGGCGCATGACGATTCGAGAGTTGTTTGCGGCAGTGTATACCACCATCACAATGCAACATGCAGCATTGCCAGCGACGCGACAGCGCTTCCCAACGCTCACAGGAGCAGAAGTAGCAAGTCTATTAAGCTTGTTTGAGCAAGTTTTCGTCAAAAGTGCCGGAACCTACCAAGACTGGGTGAAAATGGCGACAATGATCACGAAGGAACTCCTCACCACAAAGTGGGCTTTCAAAGAGATCGCAAGTTGTTAAGTCAGTACAAATGGGTTCATGCGCCCGTATTGAACCAATGGACCAAGGTCATTAAACACGGAACGACTACGCCACAAGTCGAATTAAACCGGTGTATGAGGATTTTATGTTCAATCCTTCGAAGTTCTCCAGTGAGGAGATCATCAGATTGAAACCCTCTGTGCAACGTCACTGGCGGCGTCCAGCAGATACCAAGTCAGGGACGGATCTGAAGATGAGTGGGCAGTCATTACAGGGCTGGTAGAAGGCAATGTAGCCTGTCGCCGCCTACCAGACTTCATTCGGCAAGTGCTAAAAATTGAGGAGAGACTTCGGCTGTATAGCACCATCCAAGCCCAAGTCGAAGGAGAGCTAGTGTTGCAGCTGAACAAGAACAGAAGCGTCAAGCTTAGTCGTCAGTCCACGAAGGCGATCACGGAGACTATCCTGGAATCAGCAGAATTAGCCAGGGTTAACTTATCAGCTCTTCATCAAATGCTGGGCCAGACCAAGACGATCAGCTATGACCAGGTCACAAAGTCGATCCACTTCTATTTCTTCACCCGGGATACAGCGCAGCGACACAAGGCAGTGCAGGTGCCGTATCGTGGAGGAGTCTATAGGCTGCAAAATGCTCATCAACCTGAGAAAGGGCCAATCTGGCAACGGCAACAAGGGGTAAACGGGGGAAGGCAGAGTAGAAGAGTGGAGTATACCGTACAGCTTCACAATCTCACGCGGTTCAACGACATTGGACGGATCGCAGCTTTTCTTCAAGATAAGATCTCGGTGGACTTTGAATTGGAGGATGTGGACACTAACACTCCAAACTCCCGAACATCGACTATATGGAGTCTCACGTTCAAGTTGGCTGGATGCCCAACTTTCCTCGACGGAATTGTGCGCATACTCTGGTTCGGAACGACTATCATAGTGAAACACCCAAATGTGAGCTACAGAATCCAGTGCCTCCAATGTGGAAATCTAGGGCATACACTAGCCAGATGCAGCTTCACGGATGAACAACTGCGCGGACCGGGTGCTATAGTGGTAAATGAGGGAGACATTCGAGAACTTGACGACCTGGCAAGACCTTTCGCTAGCCTAGAAGAGATCAAGAAGATGGCGAAGCAGCGGCTTGAGCTGCAGAAGACAGCAGAGACAGCAGCACAGGCAGCAGTCACGCCAGGTCGACAAGGAGTCACGGTCCCAACTGGGATCGAAGACAAGGCACGAGCGGAGACGATGGCCGGAAGTGTTCCCCAAGCAGAACAAGGTGCTAAATTTGCCCATATGCAACCAGAGCCAGAACTTCAGACCAAACAACCGTGGATCAAGAGCGCACTACAAGGCGGTAGAACGCTATGGGCACATGAGCCAACCATGCAAGCGAGGAAAAAGCGAGTACTGGAGCCTTTCAGGCTCTGGAGGAGGACGAGGATGACCAAATCGGGAAGATGGAGGCAGATGCAGAGAAAATGCAAAAGTCAAAAGCTGAGGTGGTAGACCTTACTACAGAGGATCAGGCAGAGACCGGTCCGGTCCAGCCAGTGCCAGGAGATAAAGAGCGGAGGACAGCAGGACTTGCTCGAGGTAAAGCCCCCAAACCAAAGGCCCCGTCTTGCTGATGCACAAGCGAAAGGAGCGCAGCACTTTCCAGAAACTAGTCAAAGTAGCATCAACGACACAGAGCGCACAGCTGCCACTGGGCAACCGATCTGAAAATGAGCCAAGAAACATAGGGGACGTAGAATACCAGTTAGGAGTTCGAGCAGTCAACACTCCAGCGACTGGAAATTGTATGGCAATGGTCATAGTGCAGTCGGCAGCTGACGCTACGCTGGACGGCCCGGAAATGACGCTCGAGAAGCTGACAGCGAGTCTGAAAAGGGGATAAAATTCACAGGCCTCCTCAATATGGAGGACCAACTCGCGCACGATCATCGAGTTAATGTCCTCGCGAATACTAGACGAGGTTGGGTTGGTATGTCGCGGACGGAGTCAGCTAACCAGATGCGATGGTTTTTGAATGACTACGCTAAGAGCTCCTCGGATCGAACGGTTGTTGTGAGTGATGACACTTGGGGTGGTAGTGATACGATGGGTATGGCAGCGAATTTCCTGCAGCGAGAAATTTACGTGCTACAGCTGACGGACGAGCAGCCACAGAAATGGTCTGCCGGAAGTACAAGCCCAATGCGGTTACGCGCAATCGAAAGGTTATTGAAACTGCGAAGGAGTACACATTGTCGATAATGGACCTACTGGACGAGGTAACGGCAGCCATGATCGAACACCCGGAGCGACCGCCGCTTTTATTGCAGTATTGGGGTCGACACTATTCAGCCTTTATTCACTCCGGAAGAGCAGAGGGGCTTCCAGATCTTGAGGACGACGAGGAGGACACCGGCACAGTGAACAACAATAAGGTCGCGGCAAGAATTCCTGAGCCGTCAGCCTCTGCAGAACCCAAGACGCCGGAACGAAAAACCCAGAAGGACGTGCACATGGAGGAACCCTGGGACCCGGAAACCTGGGAGGGAAATGTGGACGAATTGTGGCAGAGACTAGAAGGAGGATCTGCGCATCATGACTTGAAACGAGAGTTGTACCAAATACTCACGACGGCAGACCCAATGCGCTATAGGGAACTAATCACGTTCCTAGCCACATCTGCAACTTTCTCTCAATTCCCGAACAACAAAGCCTGGCTGAGGACGTACGAGGAGCAACGGACAAGACGGCAGAACGGGCTATCCTGCAAAAGTACCAAATCTCCCTGCTAATTCTCCAAATGTGGAAATCGCAGATGCACGAAGCGGATAGGGAGGCGACCCACAAGGATCGGCTAGGCAGTGAGGAGGCAAAGTCGCACAAGACAGCTCTCAGTCCGACGAGAGCAGTTACTGCCCGAGTAGTCAATCTCAGGAGAGCAAGGAATACGCGGCGAGTTACGGCGCTCATCCTCAAGAAGGAGGCCCGAAGAGTCGGGAGCTAGTCATACAGGGCCAGGCAGCACCACCAGCACCCCGAATACTCCACCGGCAGGCGCTAGGGCACTACCGATGCAAGCAAGGAAGAGAGGGCATATGCCGACTCCAGTCGAGCGCATCTCGACCGGAATTGTCGTCAGGAACAAGCATAACGCGGCGACTCTCAAGAAGGGAAGGAGTGACGACGTCACCAAACAACTGACTTACAATGACGACGACGACATGGACAGCTCGGACTGGGAAGCAGCGTGGGCGGCGTTGGCATCCGAGTGGCCCTATCCAGAGCGGACACCATTCCCGACGTCGCAAAGTACAACAACGGAGTGGCAAAGGTGGCTCGACAAGCCCCTGAGCACCTATTGTGGCATGTCAAACGTTTTGTGTTCCCTGGGCGGCTCCTACAGATACTGGACGAGACAGTATTTATTCAGTGGACGGTCGAGAGCAGACGCGAATGTTTAGCGGAGGGTTTGGAGCGATACCGAGAGCGAATTATGGACAAGCCCACACAGGAGTGGCTTGATCGTTGGCTCATGAATACGCATCATCACAGCAGTCAAACCCGTTTAGCGCCACTGGTTGATAATGCTGACGATTGGAAGCAAATGAGGGAGCACGAGTATGCTGGAAATGACATTCTGAAGTTTAGCGATTCCAAGCGGCGAAATCGAATGAGTCAGCATATTCTGTGTGCCCAGCTACATGATCACGAAGTTGCCGCACTATCCGGTGGGCAACCAGCAGCGTCACAGACTTCAGCCAAACTCAGAGCGCATTTCAGATTGCTACGGACAAATGGGAGGTACAAGAAAGCGTACTACAATTCAGTCAATCAGGCTGATTGGAGAGCGATCGAGGGTTTCTTCACTTCAGAACTACAACATTCTGAAGAGAAGATGCTCATTTGTTATTAAGGGCAACCCTGAGTTGCCTATCGCGACGCAGTTACACGGGTCAGTAATTGCGAACGCGGACGCCTACGGGCGTTATCAAGTTCTGACTGGACAATCAGATCCGACCAAGCCGGCAGCATCACAGGCGATGACGGCGGACAGGGGAATTGTAACACAAAATGTGCTGGGCTTCAGTAAGGAGAAACGGATGAGCTGGATGGCTGCATGGAGAAGGACTTCGGTACGAGAACGACCACTTGCATGGTGTATCCAGGAGACACATGTGGCAACTCCAGAAGAAGCCGAGAGATACTTGGAGAGGTTTATGGGGGATGCGACTGAACACGACGCACGCGCGACTCTCATATTGGAGCACCGGATCCGCAAAATCAGCAGGAGTGGCCATCTTGCTGACACCAGCAGCTGCAGCTCAGTCAACAAGCTGGAATGAGGAGATGTGGAGTACAAGATCGATCGGGGTCAATATCAACGGGATAGCAGTGCTCAATATCTACGCACCCAATAAGCGCGGGGACCGAGAAAGCTTATTGGAAGGCCTGAATCGGTGGAAGATGCCCAAGGGGAGCACTATACTGCTAGGAGATTTCAACAGCGTCCAAAGCCCTCAACTCGATCGCCTGGGGAGAGGTCGGCACGCCGGAGACCCCGGCTCTAAGTAGCCTACTTTACGCCAACAAACTGACGGACGCACGCTTGGTGCGAGATCATGCCGAGGATGAGGAGGCTGATGAAACAGTAGACCACTTCACGTATTGGACTACAGAGCGGGCGAGTCGTATCGACAGGTTTTACGTACCAGAAGCATGGGTGCCGCAGGTTCTGTGGGTCTCAGCGAAGACACCGCCTCAATACTCGGATCACCAGGAAGTGGTACTTCACCTCCGGGATCAGGTGCAGGAGAAGCCGCGACGTCAACAATCCCGTATATCATATCCGATCAAAACTAACCGGCCAGAACGTGTGATTGACGAATTACTGGAGGACATGGATAACATAGGAATTGGACGTGAGACTACGACGCGAACGTGAGACGCAGACATAGTTGAATGTACAAGGTGCATACGAGCAGTCAAAAAGCGCGAGAAACAACGGCGAAAACGATTCATTGGGATAGTTAAAAGCGGAAACCCGATACAGTTTTTGACGAGAAGGCAGTGGATAGCGGCGAACATCGAGGAGATCCGAGAAGAGCACATGGCACGAGTCGGTGAGCAGCTCCAGAGGACAACAGAGCGATTACGATGGGCGTATAAACGAGTAGCAGATTGGGATCGAGACCAGAAGGTCACAGAAATCCAAGCTCGGCACGGAAAAGCGTTCAGCAGAAACATGACCACGGCGGACAAATTCGCCTCGGAATGGGCACCGATTCTAAGTTATAGTCATCGCACTCTACCGGTTGAGGACCTGCCAACAGCGTTCACTAAGTTCGCGACTATCCCACCGGAGCAAACAGTGAATGACCGGGATAATGAGCGTCTCCTGTGGACCATTACTGAAGCAGAGGTACTCGCGGCAATCAAGGAACTGAGTCGTCACAAAGCAGCGGGCCAAGATGGACTGAACAACGATTTCTACAAAGACACGGCAGCACTCATGGTTCCAGCAATGGTGACGGTCTGTAATCAAATACTTTCCGGGGAACCCATGCCGCAGTCATCCCTAGACGTGCTCATCATCCCGCTCAGAAAGAAGGGAGACTCGGATGATGCCATGGATTATCGGCCGATCTCGCTCCTACAGACTAGCTACAAGATATTCGCTAAGGTCCTAGCAGCACGCGTGCAAACGCTACTCCCGCGGGTAATTAGTGACTCTCAACAAGGTTTCGTGCATGGGCGGCGAATGCAGAAAACAGTTATGATGGTGATGGCGCAGCTTTCCTCAGCGACTACGGAAGAGAAACTCGCAGCGGAGCTCAGCAGATGTATTCTGCTCCTAGATTTCTGAAAGGCCTACGACACGGTGGATAGGGAATTCCTGTATGAAGCGCTAAGACGGTTTGGATTTGACGAACGCTTTATAGCGCTCGTGCGGCGTATGCACACCGGACAACAGGCAAGTTTTCTAGTGAACGGACTCATGTCTGAAGCGATTCCAGTACGATCAGGCATCCGGTAAGGTTGCCCTCTCGCGCCACTCCTGTTCTTGTTAGTGGTGGAAAGTTTAGGTCTGGCGCTGAAGCAAGACCCCGCTCTCCAAGGACTCGATGTCCCAGGTCACGATGGACAAAGCCACCTATTTTCAGCGTTTGTAGATGACTCAACGGTGTTTCTGGAACGAGCACACCAAATTCCGCGAGCACTATCGACTGTGCGTTACTTTGGGTGTCTATCGGAGCTACACGTCCCGTCTGCGAAGAGCAAGTTGATATTCCTGAACAAAGTCATCAGTCTGAAGCAGTAGGAGGTATCGACGTGATACCCCCAAATGAGATGACGAGGTATTTGGGATACGAAGTGGGGACAACCAGTTGACAAATCGGAATTGGGCGCTACGTATACGAAAGATACAACGAAGGTTGCTCACGGCGACACGAGTCGCGACCAGCGTGAAGAACAGAATCCTCATCCTGAACTCGATTGTACTGCCTTCACTACTATTCACAGCGATAGTGTTTGAACTACCACGGTGGACTGAAGTAGAGCTCCACAATCTTTACAAGCAATTTCTCTGGGCACACGCGACGACAACAGAGAAGAGTCGGCATAAAGCAAACCAGGGTTTACTATTGACGCCACGAAAAACGGGAGGTATTGGTCTGGCGGCAATCTCGGTCGCAATCAAGACGCAAAGAATCAAACATGCGATCAGCTGGCTAACCCAGCGACCAGACAAGTATTCTGCGGCCTGGAGGACGTGGGCTTATAGAGGACTACGAGACACAGCAGGGTCGCGTGTATCACCCGCGCAGGCATTGAAAGAGCGCCAGCCCAAACACGACGGTCACCGGGGCAACAGCTTCAACAAGAAATCAGAGAGTGGATGGCACCCACAGAAGACCAAGTAGATCAAGTCAATCAACGCGTGCAGGAACCCTTCGAGGCACTGCTGAAGGACGCTACGAGTAGGTGGGAGCAGGATGAATGGATCCTGTCGTACCACCAGTCTTTCCCGGGTAGGACCGGAAACGAAGACGTGAGACCTGAAGAGATCAACAGATTTTGGGCCGCGTTCAATTGGAGTCTGAATCCCTGGATACGTGACCAACAGGGCAACATGCTAGACGGGCGCAAATTCAACGGAATCGAAATTTGCACCATCGAGGAACTCAACATTCAGCGAACTGGACCGGCTGAATTTGTTTTCCAGTTCCCAGGTACAAATGTCGAAACGAGTAGGCATTCCGGGGCAAAGTTGAGACAATGGGCGACAGCGCTACTGTTATCATCGTTCGACATCCAAATCGGTCAAGGAATGGATGCAAATCCACCACTTACGATGCGTCATACGCCGGACTTCGTGGAGGAATTCGAGGAAGCTGCTGAAGGCAGGCTGTATCGCGGGGAGATCAAGGATCCCACAGGCACAGACGACAAAGTCATACTGGAGCAAAGGGAAGACGGATTGCATTGGGCATTCCACGGCAAGATCCCCGAGCTCAAGGAGGACTCGGAGCAAGACACAATGTTGAGAAGGAGCAACTCGAGGCAGAAGGTGTAGTGTTTGAAGCTCATCCCAAGATTCACAGGTTTCCCTGGAGTGTGCCCGACTCGACACCAAATCATCGAGTAGCCAAGGCCATCGGGAGACAGGCTTTCCTGCGCAGCAAACGCGACTTAGTCCGGCCACTCACGGTGCTGATTGATCGTCTCGAAGACAAAGCTAAACATGAGGACTGGCAGCGAGCATGCCTCTGTCAGACGCCACGACAAGTCTGGGATCACAGCAATGGGCTCACAGCATACCAGGTGTGGACGGGATACCGCGTAGCCACGCGGCAGCTCAACCTGCACTACGCGGACAGGAAACTTGACAACAGTTGTCGGAAGACACCCGGTTGCGCAGGGAAAGCTGAAACGGTTCGACATCTCTTCTGGGAGTGTCCAAGCGCACAGTCGATGTGGGATAAACTCGTCAGTCAGTGGACCGGCGAACATGCTACCAGACAGAGAACCCAGCAATTCTTTCAAGCCTGTGCAAGTCGACAAGCACCAGCCATTCCACGGTATCGGCAGCGGACGATCGAGGAACGTTTTCAGGACGACTCGGAAATGGCAGAGAAGGAATGGCAGCGGATATGGCATATTCTGGCTACGATGTGTCAAACTAAGCTGTGGCTGGACCGGAATGCAGTCGTGTATCGAGGGAAACCATGACAGCGACTGGGAGCACAGGGCAGTACTGGCCAGCATACGCCAATTACGAGCGCTAGCAAAGCGAGAACACCGGACGGTAGAGACGGGCATCCGGGGAGCAACGCTCAACGCATGCATTATATTGCTGGAGCAAGAGCCCAGAGGGTCTCCCATTTTTCAGGGGACCAGCCACGATTAGCCACCGGGTACACCGACGGACAGAATGCAACTGCCGACAAAATTAACTGCCAGTCAGCGTAAAAACGTCGTAAAACGGGCGTGCACAATAAAAAAGGCGTAATGGTAAAAGACGATGTGCATAGCTGTCTTATTACAGTGCCCGCCAAATCATTAAGACCCCGATTTGGCGGGACACTTTTGGCAATATCTCGGCTTCTAGGCCGAGTTAGGAGCTGCTACTTTGATATCTTCTCTCTATTATGCGTACGGAGACGCCACTTGTCTTAACAACTTAGATTTCAATGTATCTGACAGGGCTGGTATACAAAATCAAGGTTTTGGCACCACATTCTTTTTATGATGGAAAAAGCACTTTTATGAACAGACCATACAAACTTCTATATTAAAGGAGTGCTGGTCAAAATAAGAAGATGGTTGGCGGAAACGAAGATTTGGCTGGAGGTTACTGAGGCTGTGAGCCTTTCATTTTTAAATGGGCCACGGCAAGGCCCTCTCCGAGCAAGAGCATTGGTTTATCGTCGGGCTCCACGACGGAGGCGTCTCTCTGCACAAGATCGCTAGGAAGACAGGCCGGTCCCGTACGTCCGTCCGTAACGCAGTCAAGGCGGAGCGGGGACCGCAGGAAGACAGCGGTGGAGAGCGAAGAGCTGGGCGGCAGCCAGCCCTAACGGAACGAGAGCTGCGGCAGCTCGTGCGTGTAGCGGCAACAGGTGAGTTCTTCGCCGCCGAGCTCAAGATCAAGCTCGGCATCAAGGCGTCCGTGAGGACAATCCAGCGGGTTCTGCAGCGTGTGGACCATCTTGTTTACACCAAGATGGACCGCACGCTCCCCTCACGGCGGCGCACAAGGCTGCCCGCACGCAATGGGCGGAAGAGTACATACTGAAGCCAGGTAAGCTTGTCACGTTATGGTTTTACTGCAATTACTTACTCTAACAATTTTTTTTATGTAGACACTTGGATTCATACTATTTTTTCAGATGAAAAGAAGTTTAATCTAGATGGTCCTGATGGATTCAAATATTACTGGAGGGACATGCGCCAGCCTGCACAGTCGTATTTGCGTCGCCAAAATGGCGGAGGGAGCGTCATGGTGTGGGCGCTTTAGCGCAGCAGGTAAGAGTGAGCTGGCCATTTTGCGTGGGCGTCAGAATTCGGGTGACTATGTTTACACGTTATCTGAATATCTACTACCTTTCGCTCACGCTAACTATGGTGTTGATTTTGTATTTCAGCAAGATAATGCTTCGATTCATGCCTCGCATGAAACCAAACAGTTCTTGCAGGAGATGCAGGTGAACACCATGGTGTGGCCAGCTCGCTCGCCGGATTGCAACCGAATCGAGAACGTCTGGTCGGCGATGGCGGCCAAGGTGTACGCACATGGTCGTCAGTACCAAAACGTTGCTGATCTAGAGGCTGCAATCATGGCTGCATGGGACGCCATTCAGCTAGACTACCTGCTGAAGCTAGTGGAGTCCATGCCTCGCCGCTGTCTAGCGGTGATCAAGAAGAAAGGTGGACTGACTAAGTACTAACTTTTAATATAGAAGTTTGTATGGTCTGTTCATAAAAGTGCTTTTTCCATTATAAAAGGATGTGGTCTTAATAATTTGACGCTGGTGCCAAAACCTTGATTTTGTATACCAGCCCTGTCAAATACATTGAAATCTAAGTTGTTAAGACAAGTGGCGTCTCCGTACGCATAATAGAGAGAAGATATCAAAGTAGCAGCTCCTAACTCGGCCTAGAAGCCGAGATATTGCCAAAAGTGTCCCGCCAAATCGGGGGTCTTAATGATTTGGCGGGCACTGTAATACCACCACCACTGAAAGTACAACGAGTATGTCAACTAAACAGAACTGAAGTAAGCGGATCCCCAAAAGCTCAAGCTGAGGAAGCTACACGTGAAATCTGAAATCTGCGATGATGATCGGAGTTTCATTTTCCTTTAGAGCGTTTAGAGACCGGCGTCCATGCACACGACCGGGTCCGAGTTCGCCGCAGAGCTTGAGGTCGAGTTGGCGTCCTCGGGGATGCACTTGGTCTTGGCCAGCTGACTGAACCACTTGGCCGCCGGACGCGCGATACGGTTGAGGCCCGAGGCGTCCGGGGTCACGTAGTCCGGGGAGCCAATGTTGGACGGGAAGTCGACGTAGTACAGGCCGAAGCGCGGCTCGAACGACCCCCACTCGTAGTTGTCCAGGTACGACCACGCCGTGTAGCCGATGACGTTGATCTTCTCCTCCGTGACGGCCTTGTACACCTGCTCCATGTAGCTCTGGTAGTACCACAACTGGTCCTCGTTCTCCACCTCCTCGTTGCCACACCAACCGTTCTCCGTCAGCAAGAGATCCGCGGACGGGTCGTGAGCACTCACCCACTTCATGAGTGCGAGGTAGCCAGGAGGGTAGGCCTTGAACCAGGCGCAGTTGAGGTCACCGGCACTGTTGCGGCTGGAGTTGCGGTAGCCGTCGGGCGCGCGGCTGTCGTCCACTCCGCGGTCCTTCGAGTACCCGAGTGCAAGGCTGTCACAGCTCATCTGGGAGGTTTCCGAGTCACAGTCGGTGACGGACTGCGACGCGTAGTGGTTCATCATGAAGAGGTCGTACGAGCCCTTGACCAGTGCGGACTCCTCGGCCGTGAAGGTCGGAAGACGGTCACCCACCACCTCGCGCATGATGGCCGGGTAGTCGCCCGAGATCAACGGCTCCAGGTACCAACCGTAGTCGAACTCGAGAGCACGTTCCGCGGCCGCCACATCGGCGGCGTTGGTCTCGTCGAGCGGGTACGAGTAGAAGGACACCAGCACAATACCAATACGCGCCGTGGACCGAACCACACCCGAGTCACGGAGCTCACGGAACTTTTGCACCGCCTTCGCGTGCGAACGCATGACATTGTGGGTCACAATGTACGTGTTGACCTCCGAGTCGGTGAAGCCCGGGGCGTGTACACCCGAGCCGTAGCCGGCCGTGATGAAGGAGGACGGCTCGTTGAACGTCGTCCAGTAGTCGAGTTTCTCGCCAAACTCCTGGAAAACGAGCGTCGCGTAGTCTACGAAGTGGTCGATGATGTCCTCGCTGAGCCAGCCCTTGGGGTCAGCTCGTCCTGCAGCGCCGACGGCAGGTCCCAATGGTACAAGGTCAGGATGGGTTTGATGTTGTTGCGCAGCATGTCGTCGATGAGGTCGTGGTAGAAGGCGATGCCCGGCGCGTTGGCCTCCATGCGACGTGTAGCGTTATTCCACGTCATGGCGCGCGACCAGGAGATGGAGAAGCGGAAGGACTGCAGACCGTCCTCGGCCATGAGTTTGATGTCGCTTGGGTAGCGGTGGTAGAAATCGTCGGCCACGTTGGCGCACGACAAGTTCTGTTCACGGCAGAAGTCGTCCCAGATGCTGGTGGTGCGACCGCCCTCTTCGTACGCGCCCTCCACTTGGTACGCGGCCGTAGCAGAGCCGAACATGAAGTCGTCGGAGAAGCAGCGCTCTTCCGCAGCAACGGGGCTGGCTGACACTAACAGTGCAGCGATAGCAGCAGCCGCACAAGGCAGCAAGCGACGCAAGA
The DNA here is from genome assembly GCA_012656105.1 of Phytophthora syringae. Taxonomy (NCBI): domain Eukaryota; phylum Oomycota; class Peronosporomycetes; order Peronosporales; family Peronosporaceae; genus Phytophthora; species Phytophthora syringae. Next base: position 185,077 of record JAAKBD010000202.1, read on the forward strand.
GGTTCATGGGGAGGTCTGCGTAGGAGCAGTGAAGTTGGCGACTGAGCTCTGGAATGGCACGAGCGGGTGGCAGGAGGCGACATCCTCACTTGCGTGGAGGGAAGTGCTTGCTTGGCTGCTTGGCTTGCTGGTGGGGATGGAGCAGAGCCCGTGGTCTTGGTTGAACTTGCATAGCACGCGTATCTGCAGCTTTCAACCGGACGATGGAGGTGGTCCCTCAATAACGCTAGGACTAATAACGTTAGATGACCGGGAATGCCTTCCTGGTGTATGGATAGGACTATGCAACAAGATTTCTTGAGCACTGGTGATGGTGAGTTCCCTCTTGACGACGTCGACACTTGCGCTGTATTCGCCCGACCTCAGCGGGTATGGTACATACATGTACATGTACCTGTAGCCCAACACGAGTTTAAAATGAGCAACAAGAGGACCCCGTCAACTTCAGAAACAAGCTCTAACGTTACAGAATGCATTTTCGCAGCCAAAACATTTCTTACCCATTCTTTCAAGGCGGTTGCATGAGCAATTGATGCGTGGCTTGGATTAATCACGCAGCGAACCCTCCTGGAACGGACACCTGAAGAGCACCGATTTTGTAAGCTTCAAACTTCAACCACGAACGAAAAAAATGTAACGTTATTATAGTGGAAATAGAGGATGTTTGAAGTGGATTTTGCGGCCACGAGAATACATGTAGATGAATGGTTCCCCGAAGTGTTTCTTCATCACATTCTTGAAGTCACTCCTCCACCCACTCATGTATTGTATTGCTGAGAGAAGTTGGAGTTGCTCACATCGCATCGCTGACATACGGAGCCCCAAGTTAATTCTGAACATCAATCGCTATGATACTAATGCACACGGGGAAGCTCTGGATGCGAAAGAAATGGTTTTGAGGTTCGTTTTTGCTGGTTCCAACAGTACAAGGTGCGCGAAAGACCAATGAAGTTATCGACACGATTTCACCGATTGTGTCCTCCACCCATTTCTTCAAGCAACATTAATGGGCTCGGATAATCACAAGCAACATTCAGTTTTTAATTTCTTTTTTGACACATTTTATTTGATATCGCAGGTCACTGCTGCTGATCTTACTAAGAGATGGACTAATCGTTTACAGATGGATGCACGCATACTAAATTTCGGAGTGAATCGCGAGCATTTGGACTGTAACAGGTTTATCTAGTTCTACATTTGGTTTGGGTATTCAGAGTATCAGACACTATTTTAGGTTGCCTTTGTGTATTAATTATCGAAGCAAGTTTGGGCTGGGATCTAAAATCCAGAAAACTGTTGGTACAGTACCAGCGTTCTTAGTGCTGGACAGCAGAGCCCAGCTCCACCACGCCTGTTCTTAAAGTTGGTCGCCAGGCACGAATTGATTTTGGCACGCTGCTTCATCTTGTATGCCCTTGATACTGGGAGATGAGTAGCGAAGCTAGCTACAGTACATGTACAAGCATCGGGAAGCCCAACGAGGATTATTTTGGCGTCATCTGGGTCACAGAATACCTGTACACGTGGGTCCCCATTCCTGGTTGAAGTTTGAAGCTTACAAAATCGGTGCTCTTCAGGTGTCCGTTCCAGGAGGGTTCGCTGCGTGATTAATCCAAGCCACGCATCAATTCCTCATGCAACCGCCTCGAAAGAATGGGTAAGAAATGTTTTGGCTGCGAAAATGCATTCTGTAACGTTAGAGCTTGTTTCTGAAGTTGACGGGGTCCTCTTGTTGCTCATTTTAAACTCGTGTTGGGCTACAGGTACATGTACATGTATGTACCATACCCGCTGAGGTCGGGCGAATACAGCGCAAGTGTCGACGTCGTCAAGAGGGAACTCACCATCACCAGTGCTCAAGAAATCTTGTTGCATAGTCCTATCCATACACCAGGAAGGCATTCCCGGTCATCTAACGTTATTAGTCCTAGCGTTATTGAGGGACCACCTCCATCGTCCGGTTGAAAGCTGCAGATACGCGTGCTATGCAAGTTCAACCAAGACCACGGGCTCTGCTCCATCCCCACCAGCAAGCCAAGCAGCCAAGCAAGCACTTCCCTCCACGCAAGTGAGGATGTCGCCTCCTGCCACCCGCTCGTGCCATTCCAGAGCTCAGTCGCCAACTTCACTGCTCCTACGCAGACCTCCCCCATGAACCTCTTGCGTCGCTTGCTGCCTTGTGCGGCTGCTGCTATCGCTGCACTGTTAGTGTCAGCCAGCCCCGTTGCTGCGGAAGAGCGCTGCTTCTCCGACGACTTCATGTTCGGCTCTGCTACGGCCGCGTACCAAGTGGAGGGCGCGTACGAAGAGGGCGGTCGCACCACCAGCATCTGGGACGACTTCTGCCGTGAACAGAACTTGTCGTGCGCCAACGTGGCCGACGATTTCTACCACCGCTACCCAAGCGACATCAAACTCATGGCCGAGGACGGTCTGCAGTCCTTCCGCTTCTCCATCTCCTGGTCGCGCGCCATGACGTGGAATAACGCTACACGTCGCATGGAGGCCAACGCGCCGGGCATCGCCTTCTACCACGACCTCATCGACGACATGCTGCGCAACAACATCAAACCCATCCTGACCTTGTACCATTGGGACCTGCCGTCGGCGCTGCAAGACGAGCTGACCCCCAAGGGCTGGCTCAGCGAGGACATCATCGACCACTTCGTAGACTACGCGACGCTCGTTTTCCAGGAGTTTGGCGAGAAACTCGACTACTGGACGACGTTCAACGAGCCGTCCTCCTTCATCACGGCCGGCTACGGCTCGGGTGTACACGCCCCGGGCTTCACCGACTCGGAGGTCAACACGTACATTGTGACCCACAATGTCATGCGTTCGCACGCGAAGGCGGTGCAAAAGTTCCGTGAGCTCCGTGACTCGGGTGTGGTTCGGTCCACGGCGCGTATTGGTATTGTGCTGGTGTCCTTCTACTCGTACCCGCTCGACGAGACCAACGCCGCCGATGTGGCGGCCGCGGAACGTGCTCTCGAGTTCGACTACGGTTGGTACCTGGAGCCGTTGATCTCGGGCGACTACCCGGCCATCATGCGCGAGGTGGTGGGTGACCGTCTTCCGACCTTCACGGCCGAGGAGTCCGCACTGGTCAAGGGCTCGTACGACCTCTTCATGATGAACCACTACGCGTCGCAGTCCGTCACCGACTGTGACTCGGAAACCTCCCAGATGAGCTGTGACAGCCTTGCACTCGGGTACTCGAAGGACCGCGGAGTGGACGACAGCCGCGCGCCCGACGGCTACCGCAACTCCAGCCGCAACAGTGCCGGTGACCTCAACTGCGCCTGGTTCAAGGCCTACCCTCCTGGCTACCTCGCACTCATGAAGTGGGTGAGTGCTCACGACCCGTCCGCGGATCTCTTGCTGACGGAGAACGGTTGGTGTGGCAACGAGGAGGTGGAGAACGAGGACCAGTTGTGGTACTACCAGAGCTACATGGAGCAGGTGTACAAGGCCGTCACGGAGGAGAAGATCAACGTCATCGGCTACACGGCGTGGTCGTACCTGGACAACTACGAGTGGGGGTCGTTCGAGCCGCGCTTCGGCCTGTACTACGTCGACTTCCCGTCCAACATTGGCTCCCCGGACTACGTGACCCCGGACGCCTCGGGCCTCAACCGTATCGCGCGTCCGGCGGCCAAGTGGTTCAGTCAGCTGGCCAAGACCAAGTGCATCCCCGAGGACGCCAACTCGACCTCAAGCTCTGCGGCGAACTCGGACCCGGTCGTGTGCATGGACGCCGGTCTCTAAACGCTCTAAAGCAAAATAAAAGTCGCAGATTTCATGTGTACGTACTCGTTGTCACCGCATACACGTACCCAAAGTATCAAAACTACACGATTCGTTTGCTATAGGAGGCTCGAACAGCTCGGTCAATGCAAACCAGACATGGATATGTAGCCATGTTGGGTGGTGTCGTGGGCGCCATCCGTTCCGGCGAGTGACAGTACGTCGAAACGGACGTCCATTGCACAAGTGGATGGAGGTGACCAAGTTACGTGGAGACCTGACGCAATGTTGGCTGGCAGAGACTTTGGTGCAAGTTCTGGAGCGGGCAGCTACGCAAAGTCGACTGCAGTCGCACGTTGTGGTCTCGTTGGGAGATGCGACGATCTCAGAGCAAGGAAAAGTGCTGTCGGTGTTGGTGAACGGATTTGTACAGCAGAGTGGGGTGTGCAAAGCAGCAGCTGAAGGTGGCTACGTTCATGTTCGTGACGTGGTAGAGCTGGAAAAATGGTCGTCCGCCCAAGCTTTGAGTGTTTCAAGTAGTAGTTCGACTGGTCTGATGCTTGTGGTGTACGCACCTTCCACAGATGAAGTTGCAAAGAAGCAGATTGATGCAATTGTTCAAGTGATGACCAAGTTTCAAACTGGGTTACGGCGGATTGTGGTGCTGGTAGTGCACAATCCAGATGGACTTTGGGTTTATCAGTGGAAAGTAGAGCGGTGGACAGCTCTTCCATGTATCGTCTTGAGCACATTGGGGGCAGAATGAAAGTGAATGGCGACGGAGCTTGAAATGTATTGCTGAGCCGTTAGATGCTCTTCGAGATCAATGTGGATGGCATTTCGTGATGGAGATTGTCCGCTGGGCCACCGGAGAAGGAACAGAGTTTTTCGGAGCGGCTCGAGCGACGATGTTCTCGTCTATCAACCAGTTGCCATTTCAGCTTTTGCTACTCGTGTTGCGCTGGAGTCACTTTCATCCGGAGCTTGTTCGTGCGTGTGCCAAAAGCTTCGACGACAAACGCTGCTGATTCCTCAAGCGCGTGTGCGGCATGAGCTTGCGGAATTGGAGAGGCGGGAAATGCAGCTTTGGACCAGTGTGTACCCGTCTGTTGACCTAGGAGAGAAGACTGCGAATCATTTATGCAAGCAAGAGCAGACAGCTTCGTCGTTGTTTACGGACACATCGACTCGGTCCCAAGTACTGTCACCACAGCTCGAGCGACTGTCGAAGTGCTTTCTTTGGGACACCCAGAAGCAGTTTTACAAGGACCAAGGCATTCGTGCATGGAGTTCGGGTGCGATCCCCTTCGGTGTCTCCAGCAGCTCTTTCCTCGCCGCAGCGTACGCACGCATCACCGTCGACTTCTTGCTGGCCAACGCTGTCTGTGTCAAGCCTTCTTTTAAGGAGAACGGACCCCCAAACTGCTTCGTATGGGAAGCTGCTAGTGGCTCGTGCAAGTTTTTGCACTCGTTCATGCTTCATTTCACGGACCTTGTGGACGCAAACGAAGAGTTTACGAGGCGAGGCATTGTTCCACTGGTTGTAGCTACGGATTTGAGCGCACAAGTTCTGGATTCACGACGGCAAATGAAGTGCTTTCACCAGTTTATCGAGCGGGGGCAGTTAGACTTCGCACTCTTCGACACGCACGACTTCGTTCACGGAGATTCCTCGAAGAGAAAAATGTTGGAGCTGGCACACGCTCAACGCCAATGGCGAGTCGGCAGTGATGGACCCGTCGCACTGGTGGGGAACTACTTTCTAGACTCGCTACGCGCTGACATTTTTACAGTTGCAATCCAGCAGACAGCGGGGTCTGCGGATGTTGATGGTGTCGTAACCCAAGCGGTTCTTCTCGATAGAGATACTTCCAGCATTGCCGACATGGATATAAGTCTTCGACCACTTCTCGATCCGAAGACGCACGCTGTCTATGAAGATAGTCGACTGAATGAGACGCTAGTCCAGGTACTTGAGTACTTTCAGTCGGGTGCTACTGTAACCTCTTCTTCCGCCGTACCAGCATCATCCACTGGCTTGGTTCTCTTTCCAGTTGAAGCGTTCGAGTTCTTGTTGACGTTAGTTGATAAAACAACGTTCCCTGTGGCCGTTCTGGCTGGTGATGCGCGGTTTTCATTTCGAGACGCCATTTCAAGCGCATTCCTTACGGCCAGCACTATTGAAGGCGAGTCCGCGTTGGAATCCACCGGAAAAGTGAGTTTGGAGCTACCACAACTGTCACCACATCCAGACTGTTTCTGCCTTCCAGTCGACTTTGAGATCTTCAAGCTGTTCTTTCAGCACCTCAGCAACAGTACAAAAGACATGTCGGCTATCGCTCAAGTGGTCTCTGCACCAGCTAGCGACACATTTGACGTTTTCTTCGCGACGGTCAAACCTCGAACAATGAACTCTGCAAGCACAACCTCGAACTCGCTGCTCACTAGTTTTCGACACCAGTTTGGGCGGTTCACACCAGGAGATTGTGATTTGTTGTGGGGGATGATGAGCTTCGACGATGGTGCGCGCTGCTTCTCTATGGATACTCTTCTCGCTCTCTTGGCACAAACTGGTTGGGACTTTGACTTGTTTGCTGCTTTGCATTGGGAATTACTGAGCCGGTTACGGCAGCAAGAAGTCGACACGGAATCGGAGAAGTACCAGCAACTTCTGATTGAAGCAGGGGTTAAATCGTGGCGGACGTTTTACTACATGGAACAGCAGAGTGAGACGGATGTCACCACTCGTCTTCAACTGGCACGCTGGTTTTATGGTGAGAAAGCCTTGAAAAACATTTAGACACTGGGTTAGTACTCACTTGGTGAGTGATTGTATCAACAGAACTCGAAGCCTATGACTCCGTACTGGACGTGTTGACGCCCTGGAGAGATGAAGCTTACCAAGACATGAGCTCGGCCGACATAGGCGTATTTTATCTTCTTGGGGTGAGACTTTGGATCTGATGGACTGGTGCATGTTTTCCTGTTTGCTAACTTTTCCGTTGTGTTGGTAGCTGACAAGTTTGAGAATGGACGAATACTGGACTGCGCTCTCTTTTTCCGCCTTTGCGCTCGCCTAGCTCCCACGAAACTTAAATTTCAACGCCAAGTGGCGCGAACATTGCTGGCTCTGCAGACGTTGAGGTCCTCATCAAATAGCTCGAATGAATCGGATGGAATTTAGCGACTATAAGCGACGAAACATGGGCTGGGAAGTCTCTAGCAATGGGTTTAGGTAGTTAGTATTATCTCAAAACATGAACAAATTACATCTACATGTACACGCATGTCCCGCTATATAGTTCGATCTCACCGCTTGAGTGGGTCTATCCTTCAAGGCTCAGTTTCTTGGCGTGGTAGTCTTGGACAACTTTGGCACACGACTTCGCTCCCTCCACAACAACAATGAGGTGCTGACTGTGTTGATCTTCGTTAAACATTGTTTTCTCTCGGGCCTAGCAGTTCATACAACAACCAAAGATAATTGTCAGATACTTCCAAGTACAAACGTACAAAGTGGTCAGAAACTCATCGTCCGTACCTTAAACTCGAAGATGAGCGAGTTGTCCATGTCATCCCGTTCGGTCACCTTCACCAGTGTTGTCAAAGGCCGCCAGTCTTCAACCAGTGCGAACCCCTCTCGCGTAGCTGCCATCGCGTTTAGCACGATGACCAGTGACGGTGTGATGACGAGCTCCCGCTCTCCTAGTCGACTCAATTGTTGTTCAGAGTCCTCGTCCTGCTCCTCGAACTTGATCGCTTGGTAAAATCGGAACTCTTTGTGTGCATCGCTGGACGAGGACTTCCAGCTTGCTAAGTTTACATGTCGAGACAGAGGTAGTTTCAATTCGTCCTCTTCGTCTTCGTCAATGGAGTCTTCCTTGTTACTCACTGGAGCTTCATCAGGTTGGGCGTCAACTTGAGGATTATTGGAGGAGCTCGAGCGCCGTCTCAGTCTGGAGGCTACAGCTACAGCTTTGTCCAGAATAGTGCTTCCTGTGCGCATCGGTGCGCTTTGGGGCGCCGGTGGATTTGGAGCAAGCGATGGATACTTTTTCCCCGTACCGTTTGTAGATCGTGTCGACGATGTTTCACAGTCCTCGTCACTAGACGAGCTGTCCACCGAGGGTTTATGAACAGTCCGAGTACGGCATCTCGCGCTTGATTCACTGTAAGGACTCCACTTATTGTCCTCTGTGCCGCTGCGGATGCGGAATAGGTAGTGTGTGTTCGGTTGCAAGCCAGTGACCGAGTATTTCAGTGTCTCGGCGCTAATGTCCGGCTTCACTGTCCACCACATCGCAGCCAAACGGTCTTTCACGTACTGGATCTGGTACTTCGTTACACCGGTATCATTCACTGGATCCCACGTCACAATAATCTCAGAGTTTGATGCAGGGACCACCTGTAAAATCTGCGGCGCCACGGGAGCAAGCGATGACGTCGTTGAACTGTTAGCAGTGTTGGTGCTAGCAGTAGTGGAAACCATGGAGCTGATCGAAGTGGCGCTATTGGAGTTGGCGTTGTCACTGACACCTCCACTTGGTGGAGCAATTCCATGCGAACTGAGGAATGCTTGAACCATGGACTTAGCCTGTTCCTGAAACGAAGGTCCGATTGCTTCAACAGCAGATTCGGGTAGTCGCTCCAGGACTACATCACCAGCTGGAGTATTTTCAAAGGCCCATATACCGTCAGCATCGTCATCCGCTTCTCTTGTGCCGTTGTGAAGCAGCATTAACTCGCCATCGTTGCTTTCGTATTCTTTGTCTTGATCTGCGTTGTCATCAATGCTGCCAAACGCAAGTCGGACGAACACTTGATTTGAACCCGGACACACGAGCCGCTCTGATCCTCTGATCACCAAACCTCTGTCCAGAATAATGTCTAGTTTTTCAGCATTGAAGTCGGGACGGCGGCGTGCTCGTAGCGCAAGAAGTACGCGGTAGAAGAATCGCCCTCTCTCGACATATTCGGGGCAAACACCAGGGAGGAAAATTGCTGCTGTCACCTCTTCACCACTCACAGGTGTCGGTGTCAAGGTACCCGACGCGACCACTGCCGAGCCAGTGGTCTGAACATCCAGAGTACGCATTGAACCACTCGACAAACTGTAAGGTCCCCACCTCTGGCCATCACCACAACGAACACGGAACACAAGCGACTCACCCTGATCAAGACCAACCATAGTGCCATTCGTCTGGTCTGTGATGCCTGTTGTATCCACCTCAGCTGTCGTCCCCTCCTGCTTCATTGTGATGGGAAGCCAAGGGTTGAATTCGTCACCAGATTGCTTTGCAAATTGAAGTTGATACCGTGCCATCGCTGCCGGCACGGCTTTAGCAGGTAATTTGTCCCAGGTGATGCAGATCGAGTGCCGCGTCGCGCTTACTAGCGCTGGTGGCAGTGGCGGAACAGCAATAGCATCGGATACGGTAGAATTTTTCTCCTTCTGTACGCTTGGAGGGGTAAGAAATCGCAGCAGCAGCGGTCGAGAGGCTTCAATTATAAGCTCAATCACTGTGAGAAACGCGATATCCTCCAAACTATCACCATTGATCGAAACGAGAAGGTCTCCGGTGCTGATTAACCCAGTCGCAGACGCCTGGCTATCGGGAACCACGCTGTCAACAACAGCTTGATATTTCTTGGATGTTCGAGACTTCTGGAACAGGATCCCAATGGGTCCTTCTTGTAGCTCAACACCAGTCGTTTTCACACTGATATCTTTCGGAGTTTCATGCGATTTCACGCACACTTCAACCCACCCCTCCTCACTAGCAACACTTCTCTCTTCAGTAGCATCGAGTGTCTCGGTAGATACACTGCTGTTGCTCCACGCAGTCGAGCTCGAGGTTGATGATACCACATCTTTGGCAGCTGCCTTCAGAGACATCAGACGCTGCGATAACGATGATACAGCAGAGCTTGTCGTCATCTTGGTCTTCGATTTCGTCTTTTTCATCACTTCCATCACTTCGTTCAACGTTCCACTAGTCGGAGCCGAGGAAAGAGGCGCCGCAGTTGTCACGGTACGGTTGCTACTGGTATCGGGGACCTCGAGGCGTGCACTGCCAGTAATTTCGATCGCAAAATCATCTTGTGATGGTGCGCGCGATCGATTCAACCCCATCTTAGCAAACAAGTTGAATCCTCCAGAAGTTGACAAGCTACCACTGGAGTCTGACGGCGCCGTCTGATCATTTGTCGGTAGTGGGAACGGCGACGATACAAGGAGCTGCTCCTGAGCGAAAGTATCCATGCTTCGGATACTTTTCTCCAGCTCGTCAAACCCTCCGTCTAGTCGGCTTACATACTTAAACCCCTTCTGCAAGAACATGAGCACGAGTCGTGTCACTGATACGTGCTCCGCGTGTACCTTGGCAGCACCGCTACTCCCAATTTCGCTGGCTAGTGCGCCAGGCTCTCCAGGACTCTGTTTGCGGGATAAAGCCACTGGTCCCGTTGGGGGTGGCGTCTCGCCGACGACATCCGCTGCTACAGTAACTTCGATCGACTTTTGCACTTGCTCTTGGGTCAGATGCTTGTCGTTCGAAATGACTCTAGCCAGACGAACGATTGTGTTCAAAGCAGACGAAGAGCGCGTGAGCTCCGGGGCTGCATCAACGGATGGTCCAACAAAGCAGAAGTGGCAGCCTTTCATGTGCGAAAATCCCTTCATGAGCCCGTCCAGCGCGTCTGGTCGTCCCATAATGCTCGGATCAATGTGGTGCGAGAGGCTTAAATGTGATTTGTGGTATTCCTCGGCTGGTCGGCAGTCCAGCACAATAAACTTTAGTGCCGTCGAATCATCGCCATCGCCACTTTCTGGTGCATACAACAGCGGTCCCTGATCCTTTTCGGGTGATATCAACGGGTTTAGCGAATCTTCGGCATCCGCAAGCTCCTGTACAGCCCGTGCTGGTACCCGCTCCTGCTTGGCTGTCGTCTCCAATCGATCCAGTAAATTACGCACCAATTCCTCGGGATAAACCTGCAGACTGGAGCACGCGTACAACTGATCGAGAAATGGCACCATGGCATCCGTAAATCCACCGTAGCACACGGAATACAAATCTCGTTTAAATGACCTCGGGGTCATCTCCGAAATCGCCAACGCGCTCACACAAACCTGTTCCAACTCGTCTCTCGACCCAAAAGTGAGCGAGCTCAGCACCTGCGGCAGCATCGCAATGTCCGCCTCGAACACCTTCTCGCGGTTGGCCGCCACCAGTGCGTACGCCACAAAATGCAGCAAGTACGGATCCTCCTCCAGCAGGAAAAAGTCCCACAAGTAAAACACAAATTCAGGCGGCAGCGACCTCGCAAAGAGCGTCATGAACCACGGCGTGACGTAAAGTTCCGGGGTCATGTCATGTTGATCCAAGAAGTGGCACAGCTCTGGGTCATGATACAACATCAACAGCCTGTACAGCTGAAAAGAGCATTGCAGCGACCGGAACTCCTTGTCCACGAACACGTGAGGCAGAAACCTGTCAATAAGAGCGTAAAAGCACTGGAACACGACGCCCTCGGCCAGTGGCACGTGGTCGTCACTGCCGTCTCGCCGCTCTGTAAGCAGCAGAAACGGAGCCAGCACCTCGTTCATCCCCTGCTTGTACCGGATGCTGCGGCACTTGCAGTAGTAAGTGAGCAGCTTCACCACCAGCTCCACCGTCTCTGGCTGCTGGAAACGCGGCTCATTTCCCCGTGTACGTGCGGCGTCGGCCGAAATGACTCTCTGGTTGTCCAGATCTTCTTCTACCTGTAGAATGCTCTGGTCCAGACTCAGTCGCTCGCTGTGAGCAACGCCCAAGAGCTCCTTCCACACTGGAGAACGGAGTTCGGACGGGACGCCACCCAGTGAACGACACGTGACGCCGATGACGAAGTGGTCGGGCCGTCGTTTGTGCATTTCGTGGTGCAATTGGTCGTGCAGCTGGCTGCGTGCATGCCGTTTTGTGGCAGGAGGAAGAGAAGGAGAATGTGCTGCAGTGTTGGAAGCAGATTGCTCGGCGTGTAGAGAGGCGATGGAGGTGAGAGAGGTGGCGATGCATGGAGACGCGTCTGTACAACAAGTGGGTGGAGTTGGGGCGCTGGGGCGCCGTCGTCGTCGCCTGAGACCTCCATGAGCGAGACGTTCGCTGGCGCTGGGAACGGTTATGAAGGTGTCTCTACCAAAAACTGATCTGGGGCATTTGAAGCGGGACAGAGAGATGTCACTATGAGGACTCGGAAGAGTGACGGGTCTAGTAAAGTGCAACATGGGGGACATGGCTACATTTTACCTGCGTGGGCTGGATCACGTGGTGTATACGTGCACGGTGCCGTCTGCTAGAGTGAGTTTGCCCTGGCCATTGAGTGCGACGTGGTTGTTCTCCCATTGACCCACGAAACTCTCGCCGTTGGAGAAGAAACCCGAGCCAAAGCCCTGACGTTTGCCTTGGACCCACGAGCCATCGTACAAGTCGCCACTTGCATACTTGCAGAGGCCACGTCCATGCGGACGACCTCCAATACACTCACCAGTGAATTTGCTGCCGTCCGGGAACGTGATGGTCCACTCTCCGTCCACGGGCTCATCGCGACACCACTGACCTTCTTTGATGACCCCCGAGCTCCCGATCGTGAGAACTCCTGCTCCTTCACGACACCCACGACGCCATTGGCCTACGTACCGATCACCTTGAGGCGATATGAAGGTACCTTCACCGTCCTGGAGATCATCTTTCCATTGTCCTGAGTATCTTGATCCGTCGGCGAAAGTGGCGTCACCCAAGCCCTCACGAAAACCGTCACGAAATTCACCAGAGTACTGCTCTGTCTGGTATCGTGCCGTTGAGTCAGGCAGCTCTTCTGCAATGGGGGCGAGTAGCTTGCCAACACCATGCTTTTGCCGCGAAAAACTCTCCTTGGTAAATGCTGCCCTCGGCATCTGTGTATTTGCCGGTCCCGTGGAAAGCATTCGCCTGCCAATGGCCGCTATATGTTTCACGTCCACCGCTGATCACACAGTGACCGTAGCCACAACGCTCACCATTCGCCCAAGCACCATCGTAAATAAAGTCCTTGGACCCAGAGGTGAGCACTCCACTGCCATGGCGAACGTTTCGGGCCCATTGCCCTTCGTACGTGTTACCCGTGGCACGCTCGATGAACATGCCGACCCCACAACGATATCCGTCGTTGAATGATCCTTCATACACGTCTCCATTTGGGTAGACATGTCGATGTACTCCACTCGTCGGATGTGAAGCCGCTTCTCCATCTTGTTCGTTCTCTACTACTGATGCCGAACGCTTTGGCGACGGCGAAGGCGTGTTTGATGACAGCGAAACGTCCACAAACTGAGAACGGCCAGCCTTCACGAACACACTATGTTGCCATTCACCCTCGAGAATTGTGCCGTCAGGATTGACGCAGACACCGCGACCTTCTCGCAGACCGTCAACCCAGTTTCCAGTGTATGCTGCCCCGTTAGCAAATTTGCACGTCCCCTTTCCGTGTGGCTGTCCACGACGACAAGCACCTGAATACTTGTCGCCGTTTGCAAATGTGATAAGCCACTCGCCATCGCTCACTTCGACCCCACGCTTCCAACTCCCCTCGCGAGTTGTGCCGGAGGTTTTGGAGAAAGAAACACCTTGGCCGTGACGCAAATTCTGCCACCACTGTCCTTCGTATCGATCCCCGGATACCAGAAGGAGCACACCATTTCCGTGTCGCCTGCCTTGCTCGAATGTACCAGAGTATTCCGACCCATCGGCGTAGTGGCAGGAACCGATCCCATGAAATGCCCCATCTTGCCACTCTCCAACGTACTGCACGACACCTCCCATTTCACCAGGCCTAGTACTGGCTGGCTTTGCGACTGTTAGTTTACCGGCTCCATGCATTTTGCCTTCCTTCCATTCGCCGTCAAACACATCAGCTTTGCTATTCACATAGACTCCTCGACCGTGAAACTGGTTAGCACGCCACTGACCTGTGTAGCTCTCTCCGCCGCCTGTACCACCTCCTCCTCGACGCGTACTATGCCCCTGCCCACAGCGCATGTTGTGTTCCCATTCGCCATCAAAAATGTACCCTCCACTTGCTTTAGAAGTCAGCATCCCCCTCCCGTGGCGTTCGTCTTCAAGCCAGGCGCCATCATACTGATTACCTGTTGCACGCTCCAAATAAATGCCATATCCCTCGCGCTTGCCTTCCACAACATCACCTTCGTACTTGTCGCCATTTGGGTATGTGTAGGTTGTATGACCTTCCTGTGGTGGTGGCCCCTGCACTCGATTTGAATCGCTTCTTGTGAGTCTCCGCTGCCGTAGTGCGTGCTCTAGCCATTTCGAATAATTGCTTGTAGACTGCCACGAAAGTGTCCAACTCCAGCCATAGTCCGCACAAAATGCAGAGCGAGGGTTGTGAGGCTCCTCTTCATCGAAGTGGACTAAACTTCCAAACACCGGGGCCGCAATCTCTTCAAGCATCGAGCGGAATGAAGCTGGAAACAAATCACTCATGCCGGAGCTCGCCTCCGTGTCCTTTTCATCTTCATTTTCGGCATGACGGCTGGCTGCCAGTTCGGCGTTTAGTAGTTCGTCGAAGTATGTGCGACACTGGGCCAAGACCCATTCATTATCACGACTTCGCTGTCCAATTATGCGCATTTGCATGGGAGCTACTGGGTCCGTAAAGCGTCGTGTCAGCCCGTCACCCAACGCCGACGTCTGTGCACCAAACGCAAAGGCCCTTTCACTAGTTGCTGTCGGGTGAGCTGTTACCTCTCCCTTATCTAGATTCAACACAAGGTCAAACCGTGCGTCTTTGTTCTTCAGCAACGACAGACTGCTCGTTCCAAGCAAACACCCTCTCCAGCAGTAACATCGTTCCCTGAACAACACGGCTGCACAACAAACACGTCCTTGTGCTCTTGCAGAAGATAATGAGCTAGTTGCGGCGGTAGCATCGCCAGTAACGCAATCACTGCAGCGGACGCCGCACTTGCACTAGCCGAGTAGCACACCACCCTCCCTTCCAGCAGCAGAGCGTGCAGGGTCGCCACCACATCACTCCCTCCGAGACGTCGAACCATCGCTGCGCACGGCAGCAGTCCATCTACCAACACCTGCTGCTTCTCCAACGTCTTGTAAAACCGGTCAATCACCTCAACATCTCCGTCTTCCTGGAAAAACTCCGTCGCCACAACTCGTAACTGCGCTCTCAGTGCTCCAAAAGACTGCAGCGACTGCATCCTACCTGACCGAATTAGCAGCATCAGGAACCGTTGCTGCTTCCTCCTTTCGTCGTCATGTTTGTGTCTGCAAAGGCGACACCCACCGTATGATGGTCTTTTTCGTTCCCATCACTTCCTAGACAGAAGAAAACCCCTCCACTTTTTGTAGCAGCATCTGCCGCTTGCATCTCCCGGCTGAAAATTTCCTCCTCTTCGTCTTCGTCTCTCGAATCTTCCGCCAAAGTGTCGTCGTCTTCATCTTCACGTCCGAAACTCAAGTCACCGCCATTTGTAGCCACTGAGACGTCAATGGACGCAGCCAATTGCCGTCCACAGGTTATGAGTTGTTTTCTATTGATCTCCGAAGCTTCAGAGTCGAATGGGGGCGAGAGAACTCCACTTCGTCTGATTCGGGGTCGGTATCAGCTGCTTGGACCGTATTTGCGACGCTTAGAGACGGCGTCTGGGCCTGAGACTGCGCAGAGATACGCACGACGGCGAGGCAGAGCACTTGAGGCAGCGGCACGGCTGAAAAGCTGCTGCTGGAACGACTAACGACGCGTGGACAACCGCCGTCACCTTCCTGATCCTTGTCCATCTTTGTTGTAATTTTGCGATTTGGTGATTTGGTCTTCGATTTAGATGATGGATACATGTTTTGGTATTTAGAGCACAGATTTTGAGCACTTCAACATGGACAGAAAGGCATCAGCGGAGAGCTCTTTTTCCAGCGGAAGGTGTTGGACGGCGCTTTTCCATAGCTTTTCATTGTCAATTGCCATTTCGACTGTGATGAGGAACGAGCCCATAATGGACGAAGAGGAAAGGAAGTCGTTCGACATCTTCGACTGCCAGAGCGACTTCAGTCGAGACTGCTACGCCTCGATGCACACTCCTCCTCCACCAGGTCCTTCAGTGTTCTGTGGTGACTTCCTCCCTCCTTCGACCAGCAACTGGACTGGGTTGTCGTCCCTGCGCCAATCCGCCATCCTCGGAGAGCAAAAGGCGCAAATGCCGTTGCTGATCCGTGTGCGCGACGCGCGTGTCCTGGCTGGAGCCGTCGGGTTCGTGTCGGTGCTGATGCTCCTTGTTGGTCTCTTCATGAGTGGGGTATCGGTCGGCTCTCGCAACTCCGTAGCGTCGGTGAACGAGCTCAACGAGTACAACTTCTACACGGGCTCCGTGGCGGCTGTGCTGGCTAAACCGTTCGAGATGGCACTCGCGTTTTTCGTCCCGGTGCTGAGTCTTGTGCTGTCACCCCGAAACAGCTTGCAGAACGACTCGGTGGCATGGAGAACGCTGCTTTTCTGTGCCCAAGGAACTCTCGTCGCACTGCTCACTGGGGCATTCAGTACTTTGAACGTGCAACAGCTGGATCCGCTTGTGGTGCCTGTGATCGTTGCCTCCGACTTGTCGTCGTCCTCAACTGCGTCCGAATCGACTTTGTTGGCCAGCGACTTGGCATTTTCGCTACGACCAACGGATGACACGCTGTTGCGCACCGCATTTTCCCCGGTCTACGTGAAAGCGACAGAGAGCACTTGTCAGGGTCGTGGCGGGTGGCCCAATATCGCGACAACCTACGCCTTTTTCGCGAACGACTGGCTGGTGGACTTGTTGCCGGACGGCCATCAAGCTTCATCTTTTCTGAACACGAGTCTCAGCGAGGAATCGGCCACTTCAGCTGTTGGCAGTGGGAACGGAGCAACCTTGGACGTGTCTTCAGATAGTGCTTGGAACGCAAGCCTATCGGGTAATCTCCTGCTGTACGCGATGTTTTTCTCGCAGACACTGTTGGCTTGGAACGGACTATCGTACCTTGAGAACAGCTCTTTGGCGCAATTTCAAGATGATATTGCCTTGTGGCGAGAGGAAGGTGGCGAGAAAAATGTTTCCGAGTCCGACTTCAAGCTTGCAGCGACCACAATGCTGCGAGATGTGCTCAATGAACAATCCGAGCGCCTCGGATTGGCCTTCGACACCGCTGCAACCTTTTTCAACGCGTCGCACATGGCACTGTCCACAGATATTGACTTTGACGCCGTCACGATCGAGATCCCATTTGACGAATCCGCGATTGTAGACAATGGATCAATTGCTGCTTCAGCTTCTGTCTCTGGCTCCAGCGGGAATTTGCTCTACAGTCTCAACTCCATTGCTGACTGCGGTGAGTCGGCATGCTTGATTCCGCCACCAGGTCAGTCCTTCTCAGCAACGGCGACGCTGGGTGATACCAGCTACACGCAATGGAACGCTGAGCCTCAAATCCAAGCCTTCACTGCGTGCATTTTCGAGGATGGTACGGAGTTTATGACGGCGAATTACCTGCATGGCGCCACATGCCCTCGCCGCTCCACGACATCGTTCTTGGTCTATAGCTTTGCCCGTCGGGTGGTCGCCGACGAGGTGACAGTCGAGTCGTCCAGCAACAGTTCTTCGCGCGTCGTCACAGTGACGCATATGCAACGCTACCACACCATCACACTTGGTCGGCTCTCCTGGCAATCGCGAGACTTGTCCGAGCAGTTCAACGCAGACTGCGGCATCAATTCCAACTGCACAGGCATCAGCTTTCCCTGGCGAATGGCAATTCGTCTCTATCAACGAGACACCTGGTGGTTGGAGAGAACTTCCTCCCCATTCACTCGCTGGGCGAGTTCGATGGCCTGTACTCGCGGTGGACGCCGCTGGCGATGTTGACGACGCCCAGCGACATGCCAGGAGACCTGCTCTTCCAGCGCAACGTCCGCACCAGTCCCAATAACTGGCTGGAGGACCTCGACGGACTGTGTTCCACGAGTATTGACGTGTTCGCGACCCAAGTGGCGCAGAACCGCTGGTACATGAGCTTCGGACTGCAAGAGGCCTACACTGCGGCGCTCTTCCTGCTGTTCCAGAACGCGGTGGTTCGACAAGAGACGCAGAGCGTCGACGGATCTCGAACGCTCGATTTTGCTGGTAGCAGCACGCACGTGACCCTGGAAGCTCGGATTCCACTTGCCTCGGCGCTGATTTCCCTCTTCGGCTGCGTCGTTGTGCTGGTTGGAGCGCTGTGCATTGCACTCGCCGGTCGCCGTACAGAAGGCGCGATCCAGCGTGATGTGGGCGTGGAAGAGATCGCCAAGGTGCTGCTGGTGGACGGGCGATTCCCGAGGCTCTTTCTGGACTGCACACTGGACGACCCGGACGATAGCAGGCGTCGCCCGCTGCACTCCTTTCACATTAGTGCGCTCGTGCTGCACCAAGAGGAGGTCGGCAGCAGCAATTCGGCTGAAGGTACGGGCGTCTTCGTCCGGTACCCACCGCTGACAACAGAAGGCACTGGAGGTGGACGCGACGTCTTCACTTCAACTTGAATGGACAGGACACTGCAACGTCAGAACACGAACTTGTTCTACGTTGACTGCAACTTCAGAATAAGAACACGAACTCCTTCTACGTTGACTAGGAGAGTGCCATGCACTCGGTTGATTGCGTCGCCGGTAGAGTGACGGCCTGCAAATCGCCTTGCTTCCAGGCCAGCCGGTGCGTTTGAGTCAATCCCGTGGCACTGTCCATCGTCAGCTCGGAAGGGGCGACACTAATGGGATCGACCTTCCAAGACGCCACCGCCGCCATATTCCTCATACCCCTCTAAACCTGGCGACCTATATCCGTCTACTGTACTGCAAGGTATATTACAGCATTCCCTGGAACCTTAGTTCGCTTTCCCCATCACCCTTCGGCCGCAACAATCACTCCCATACAAACACCAAGTGTAACAACTGGCCATAAGTCGTACTTAGCCGCACCGCCACCTTCCCGCAATTGGCCATCGTCCGTCAGTTGGGTAAAAGCCCAGGCAGGTCAAGAGCTCCATGTCCAGCAGCAGCAGTCCGACCACCGCGGACTACGGCAACGTGGCGCTGCTGTACGCCAAGATGGTGGCGCAGGTGCTGTCCACGCTCATGAGCGCCTTCGTGGGCTCTCGCCACGTGCTGCAGGTCGTGGCGCTCAAGAAGCAGGAGCGCGCGGCGGCAGCTGCAGACACCCATGCTGGCCGCGGCCGACCACCGCCGGCGCTTCACCGCGCGCAGCTGCGAGTCCGACGTCCCCACGCCGCCGGCGCTGCTCAACCTGTCGGAGGACGTCCCCACGACCAGCGGACACACGACCAACAACACGAACTCGTCCGACGACTTCCGGCGCAACCGCCTGGCGTCGGCGCTCGTGCGCGAGCGGGAGAACGCGCTGTACGCGCCCATCGGCGGACCCGACCTCACGACCAACGAGAGCGACGACGACCGGCCTAGGGTCTCTGTGGCGTCGCGGATCCTGCGCGTCATGTGTCTCACGGACTTCATCTTCTCCCTGTCCGGGGCGGTCGTCACGGGCGTGGAGCTGTGGGCGCCCAGCGCGGCCGACGGGTTCCAGCTGGTCTTCTGGGCGCAGGCTCCGCACTGGTGCTCGCAGGTCGCGAGCTTCTGCTGGGTGGCGACGCTGGCGCTGTACATCGCCAAGCACCGCCACCGCGCGAGCTTCGACGTGGCTATTGCTCACGCGATCATCTGGATGGTCGTGGTCTTCTACTGGGTCTTGGAGCTGTACTCCAGCTACTACGAGACCAAGGGGTTCGTGAACGCCGCCAAGATCATCTGGAAGGTCATGGCCGTGTGCTGCTTTCTCGTCATCACGTTCTGCTGGCTCAATTTCGCTAGAAGGTGGAGGAAACAGGAGCGGAGGAAAGGCGCGTACGTGATCTCCAAGCTGGCGTCGTACACCATGGCCTTCTTCATCTTCGTGGGGCCCATCGTGATTACGGACTTGGCTCTGGGACTGCACAGTGTGGGGATCGTCATGGATACGTGTTCCGTGGTGCTGGCCATGTGGCCGTTCGTGAACGCCGTGATTTACCTCACCAAACCCACGCTGTGTCTCAAGATCTTCCAGGCCAAGTCGAGTCGCAGTCTGCGTGCACAGTATGATTCGGCTGATGGACAGCACAATAATGCACTGAACAGACTCGGTAGTCGGCGGTTTATGAGCGGAGGCGGCAATGGATCAGCTGGAAATGCAATTATGTCGGGTGGCCATACAGGTGATACAGGCCAGAAGCTGCTCATGTCGCCGTCGCATCACGAGCTCAAGGGGTTGGAAATCGGCGAGAAGATCGGCGAAGGTGTGGCGGTGGTGTATCTCGGCAAGTGGCGTGGAGCTAACGTTGCTGTTAAAATGAAAGCTGTGCTGGCTGCGCTGGAGAGCGCCGCGGATATTGTGGAATTCCAGCACGCTTGCAATGTGGAGATTCAGGCTGAAGCGGAAGTCATGCGCGGGTTGTGCCATCCGAACATTGTGCTTTTCATGGAGGCTGGCTTCTACCGTGGCTCGATCTGTATTATTTCAGAGTACTGTGCTCGTGGTTCGCTGCGTGATGTGCTCAAGCAGCAGCAACCGGAGGTTAAGGACTTGAACTGGCCCACGAAGCTGCGTCTTGCACTGGGAATATCCCACGGCATCCAGTACTTGCACAATGCGAACCCACCAATGATTCACCGCGACCTGAAGTCTCCTAATGTGTTGGTGGACGACTCGTGGCATGCTAAGATCGCGGATTTCGGTACTCTTCGCTTCTCAGAGATTGTGTCGTCGGCTGCGCAGCTTCAGTCATCCCAGGCAAAGCCTAGGAGCTCTGCGAAGATCCCCGTGGTGGAGATGACGGGACTTGTGGGAACGACGCGCTGGATGGCACCGGAAGTTATGCGGGGAGAACGCATCTACACAAGCAAAGTCGACATCTACAGTCTCGCACTTATCCTGTGGGAGATTATCGAAGGAAAGCTGCCATTCGAGAACACGCGATGGAACCACGAGGTCGAGGACTTTGTGCTGAAGGGCGTTCGCCCTAATATTCGCTCAGACCTATGTCCGCTGCGCTGGAAGCTTTTGATTGTCACGTGCTGGCAAGCTGATCCTCGCGAACGGCCAACGATTCAACAGGTTATCAACAGTCTACAGCGGATTGGACGCGAAGAAGTGTGGGACCCAACGGGGCCGCGCTTTACGGGTGTTAGCCAGCTTGGAACGTCGATGTCTTCATCGATGTCGCAGTCTATTTCGTCGTCAGTGTACCTGGACTCACCTACGGCCATCGGGCCGATCGGAGGCTTTGATCGACGTAATTTCATTCTGCAACCCGCAGCTCTTGACGAAAACCATGCCAGTGAATCCGACTCAGATGCAGAAAGCTTCGCAGAGGAGTTTGCTTATGTTCCGACGCTCGAGTCACTTGCGTCTCCTGCGATCCTCGGTGAATCGAACGCAAGCTCGGGTAAGAGTTCCCGGCATTCTCGGTCACGACGTGGTTCCATGGAGACTGCCGCTAGCAGCCGGTTAAGCGCAGTGAGCAATACTAGCAGTACGGTGAGCATGGGCGTCAATGACAGCGGGTATTATGGCTCAAACAGCATGGACCCCAGCGCATCCTCGCTCAGCGTTGGCTCACTTCATGGCAGTACCAGCTCGTCAATTAGCGGTCGCTCAATGGGAGCCTCTCGAACGCCCAAGACCAAAAAAAGCGCCCCGAGTGGCGACGTCGCACGGACACTATCCAGGAAACTCAGTCTACGGATCTTATCAACGCGCCACCACACACGTTTGTCGAGTCCTCTCCGAATGGGACTCCGTTCATCGTCAATATTTAATCGGGCCAGCTGGAACTCGGGTGGATGTAAGGTATGAGGCAAGAAGCTTTTGCTTGGCCAGCTAGCTCATCATGTTTGTTGTTGTTTTGCAATGTGTGGTGCTCCATTATACACCGCTTTTTCCTACCATGTTGTTTTCTTCATTTCTTCTTCTTCTTGCCGCCTCCTTTCTTACCCTTCTTTTGCCCTCAGCTTTGCGTGCGCGGTTGAGCTGCTGGAAGATGCCACCTGGGAGTGAAGCATCGACCAAGAAGGAAAGCAGCTTCGCGTTCTCCTGCAAGAACAAGAAGCCAGGGTCAACAGCATGTTCTGGTGGGGTAAGTTATCAAGCAAAACGCAAATACCGGTGCGAGAGCTGGTAGCAGGATGTGTGCACCTTCCGGCTCAATCAAGTTGAAGGTGAAGTCCACATTTGCCAGAGCTTTGCTTCGAAGGAGGCCGTCGCAGAAGGCTGTGAGCGCCTCAATGTTCTACAAGACACAACAGAAAACATCAGCACCGACGTTGTTCATCATCATGGTACATTTTGAATGCCGTACATTGCGGATGCCATTGTCCGACAAATTCAGTGTGACCAACCGCTGGGAACGAGCGAGTCCAAGCGAGAGGTGGTGCAGACCCTCGTCTCCTATCGAGTTGCCCCGCAAAGACAGCGTCTCGACAGCGCAGCTCGGCAGACTGATAAGCTGTGCTAGCTTGATACAACCGTCTGGCCCGACGCCACAGTAGTCAAGATGAAGTTGCTGGCATACGAAGAACCACGTTCGTTTCAGAACACTGTTGACACGAGTAGCCGACGAACTGGTACAAGACGCACCTTCAACGCGGTGTTATTGAACAGACCGCCGACAAGAACGCCCACGCCTGCGTCGCCTACATCTTGGTTGTAGTCGAGATTGAGCGTGAGCAGTCCAGGTGCCTTCTGCAGCGCTAGCACATCAGCCAGCGCCCTGCACCCGTCCACTCCGATGCCACAGTCGAGCAGCTCCAAGTACGCAATGTTCACCCCGATGTAGCTTGCAACAAGCTCGCCTACAATCCATCAATACGACGTTAGTGAGAGCGAGCGTGGCCCGAATGCAAATGAGCCAAGACGTACAATTGCAGCAGCGCCTTCGTTGCCGATCTCCTGTTTCCAAATGCGAATGTAGCGCAGCTGGGTGTACGGCCCGTTCGTGATTCCTGGGCCTGCACCGTGAAGATACTGTCAAGGGAACACTTTACCTACTTCTGACCCAAGTGGATCGCAATGCAACGAATGTGGAAAAGGATATCATAACGGCTATCGTAAGTGCACGAACGCCTCCCGGGCCGAGGGTTCCGACGTCTTCGCCTTCCAGAATGAACTGCCATGGACTCACTATCAGACCATGTTGTTGTATTCAACGGATACTGCACTCACGTTCACGAGATCGCCATCTTCTTCTTTGCCGCGGAAGAGCTCGTTCACGTGCGGATTCGCCTGGATGCCAATGGCTCTTGACAAGCCAAAAACCAGTCAGCAAACGCTGTCTGTAGAAAACCTTTTTTAAACCACTGAATGCTTTCTAACTTGCAGGCTTTGCCGTAGTTGGCCGCGACGATCTGCCGCGTCACGACGTTCTCGTCCACGACCGCAGCCTTGGGCTTGGGTTTCGCCTTCTTGCTCATCGGTCAACTAACTAACTCCCTGAAGCGACGCAAAAGACTTTTGGCTTGCGACCATCGAAAAGCAAAACTGATACCGAAGACATTTGTTTTCGACTATCCGATATTATATTGAATTTTGCAGGCTTCTTATCAGATCCCCATTTACAGCTCTCCATTCCCTATCGTAGTTTTCTCCCACTTTATACCTCAACTATGGCTTTCCTATTCTCTTCATTAGGTTCCGCATCTAGTTGAAGCGCCATTCGACCTCTCCCCATGGCGTCGTCAATGGATCCGCCGAGCGACGTGTGGACGCCCGAGACGCCCGTCATCATCGCCGCCAACCGCCTGCCCGTGAAGCTCTACAAGAGCCCGTCTCAGGACCCCCTCCAGCCGTCCAAGTGGCAGGTGCAGTGGGCGGGGGACCGCATGATCGAGTCGCAGAATACCTTGTCCCACTACGAAATCTCGGAGCGCGCCACCATCAAGTTCGTGGGCCGCGTGGCAGACGTGGACGTCCCTCTAGAAGAACGGCACGAGGTGGAGCTCTTGCTCAAGGAGCTCAACTGCTACCCAGTCTTCCTGGAGGCGGAGGAGGCCAAACTGTACTACGAAGACTACTGCAAGCAGACGCTGTGGCCCACGTTCCACAACGTCGTGGACGTCTACAGCCCCGTGGACGTGGTGCTGGACGTGGACGCCCAGCAGCAGCTAACCCCAACCGCCCAGTTCTGGAACCCGGGCTGGCAGAAAGTGGCGTGGCACGCGTACGCCAATGTGAACCAGTTGTTCGCGCACAAAATTTGTGAACTGTACGAACCGGGGACGTGGTGTGGGTACAGGACTACCATTTGCTGCTGACGCCAAGCTACATTGTCCGCAAATTGAGAGCGGCCAACGTGGGGCTGTTTCTCCACGTGCCGTTCCCGTCGTCCGAGGTGTTCCGCACCTTGTCAATGAGAAAGGAGCTGCTGCGGGGATGCTGAACGCTGACCACATTGGCTTCCACTTGTTCGAGTACGCGAGACACTTCATGTCGGCGTGTCGACGCATTCTGGGATTGAGCTATGAGCCCATTTTGAGGGGCAGTTGGGGATTGACTATGGAGGACGACGGGTGGCCGTCACGTGCAGTCACATGGCGATTGATGCACAGCGGATTGAGGAGACGCTGACGAACGGAGATGTGAGGGAGATGGTGGTGGAGCTGCGCCAGAAGTACCGAGACAAGAAGATTTTCGCGGGCTGTGATACCATTGAGAGGCTGAAAGGCATTCCGTCCAAGATGCTGGCGTTTGATGGCTTTTTGTCGAGATGTCCGGACTTTATTGGAAAGGCGGTGCTGGTTCAAAAAGGGATCCATCGGCGTGGAAGGGTGACGGACTATCTCCAGAGCAAAAAGGAGATTGAGCTGGCGGTGCAGGCCATTAACAACAAGTATCGGGATGTCGCGAAGGGTGATGTGGTGGACTACGAAGAGGTAGAGGAGTTCCCGTATAAAGAGCGGGTGGCACTCTGGCGCGTGGCTGATGTACAGATCACAACGGTTCTGCGCGACGGACTCAACACCACTCCGTTCGAGTATATAGCCACCCACAAGTACGACACCGGTACCTGCATTTCATGATTTTTTATTGTTGCTAACGTCTCGGTCTGCTTGCTTTTTGTTGTTTTAGAACTTCACCTGGCGTTCTCATTATGAGTGAGTTTTCTGGTAGCAGCCGCCTTCTCAGTGGGGCATTGACCGTGAATCCGTGGGAGTTGGACCAAGTAATCGATGCTCTGCGAGATGCTGTTTATATGCCAGCAAACGAGCGCGAGCACCGCCGCAACTGCGACTTTCAGTTTGTGTCGGCAAATCCTCCACGGCGCTGGGCCAAATGCGTCCTCACAGATATCGTAAACGCACGTAAAAAGAGGAGTCCTTTGTCTACATGGGCACAGGATTCGGTCTGGACTTCCGTCTGATGGAAGTCAGCTCACAGTTTCGGGTAAGTGCATGGCCTCCTGTAATGTTGTAAACTGCTGCGTTGCTGATCGAAATTCTCTTGTCGTGTATTTGGTTTAGAAATTAACGGAGCAAGAAATTGCACCTGGGTATCGAACAAGTACAAGCCGCGCAATCTTCTTGGATTATTATCGAACGCTGGCCCCCGATGTATCGACACTGATGGGTGTGCGGTGGCCCGACGTACCCCTGAGTGCACTAGCCACACTAGAGCAATTGTGTAAAGACCCTCGCAACACCGTCTTTATCGTAAGTGGATGCAACTGTGACCTTCTTACCCAGAAGTTCGGCGGTGTACCAGGTCTGGGACTTGTAGCAGAGCATGGGTATTTCATCCGACCCGCTGTACTAGGCAACGACGCTCGCATAGGGCGACCCTGGCAACGACATGGAGATACTTTGCAGGCTGAAGGCGGCCACCAACAATGGCGTGTCAAAGCAGAGAAAATCATTGAGCTGTATGTCGATCGAACGAACGGTTCATCTCTCGAGTTGCGGAGGAGTGCGGTACTGTTCCGTTATGGCAAGTCCGATTTTGATTTTGGTGCACTGCAAGCAGCAGAGCTGAAGGAGCATCTGGAGGGCGTGTTTGAGGTGCGTCTGCAAATTCCATTTTTGTGATAGAATGCTGCGTCATGAACTAATTCACGGAATCCTGTCACTGGTTGATATGTTTAATAGGGTTGGCCACTCAATATTATTCAAGGCAAAGATTACATCGAAGTGCGACCCGAGGGTGTTGGCAAGGGCAAAATTGTTGGCCACTTGCTGAACAAGATGCGCGTAGATGGGAACCCGGCAGATTTCGTCCTCTGTATCGGCGACGATGTGGCTGACGAGCTCATGTTTGATCAACTCAAGAAAATGGCTGAGCACAGCGAGATTTCAAAAGGTTCGTGCACCACTTACAGCAATTCTTCAGGAATCTATCGTTATGCTAACGTTGGGCTTGTTTGTAGATAAAGTGTTTACTTGCACGGTAGGCCAAAAACCTTCCAAAGCTGAATTCTTTGTTGACGACTACACCGACGTTATTGAGTTACTGAAGTCTCTAAAAGTGGTCGCCACGAAGGTAAGCAGGAAGGTGGCAGGACCTGTATTGTTTTATCATGATTTCTAACTTTTGTGCTGGTGACGATTTGTCTTGACCAGTCCAATCGCAATTATTCTCTGTCGGACATGCAGTCTTTTGTGCGAGACACACGCCCTTTCCTGTCATCGTCGTCACACGGCAACGGTGTAGTCTCGAGGCATGCAAGTTCGGATTCCGTGATTCGAAGAACATCAAGTCGTCACGGTCTCTACAGTCACCTGTAAGTGGCTACTAACCAGACATGATGGTACAGTATCGATCGAAAGCTAATTCATGTTTTTTTATATCTGCCAGAACGCCTGTAATTGAGGACCAGATTGTGTCGGACACGGGAAGACAGAGCAGTGGTCGTTATCCGTCGCCCACCCGCCGCAGGAACAGGAACAAGTGGCTTAATCGTCTGCAGCAACTTGGCATCGTTGCCATCTTAGTTGGTATACTTCGGTGGCGCAGCGGTGTCAAGAATCCTCACGAAAAGAAGATGCTCATGTATTTGGTGGCCTCACTCGGGATCGCCTGGTCTATTCAGCGTTCTCGTTCCAAGCCAGGCAAGTAGAAAGGAATGAGCTCCCGGACAATAAGGTGACAATTGCATTGTATTCGAATCAAATTGAACTGATGTATTTGCTTGATCCAGTGAGCTTGGTGCTTCCATTACTGTGCAGGAATCAGACAGTGATGCCGTTCTCGGCGCCCCACTTCTTCATGATGCGCACGATGTACTCGACCTGCGGGTTGTTGTTTGCTTTGAGAATGCTGAGCACCTCTTCAAGCTCCACACGGGTTGCTTTTCCAGCTACCGCGCGCTGGAAGACACCGACGCAGGCTCCGCGCTTCCTCCCAGTACTCCGGGTCCGGATCAAGTCGCTCCAGGATGTCGAAGGCTTTGGCGGCGTACAGGAACTCGCCCATTTTGTAGCAGTCGTGAGCGATGAGCTGAAGCAGGTTGAAGGAATCGTCCGAATTGTCGAGCTTGAGATACAAGTCCCAGGCCGCCGACGGGTTGTGATTCAGGATGTAGCATCTCGTGAGCCAGCTGACGTAGCAGTAGTCGTGGCGATACTCTTCCTGCTGCACGCGAAGCAGCGTCTCAAGCGCTTCTTGGTGCGATCCAGTGTTGCAGAGCGCCACGCCGAAGTTCCAGTTGAAGTCGTCTTCGTTGTACAGGTACTGCTTGATAGAGTTGAGGTAGATGTTGACATCCTCGAACTGCTTGAGCAGGTAAAAGCACGAGGCCATACACTGACGACCGGGGATCGTATCGCACTCGGTCGGAGACGATCCTACCAGTTGGAAGTACTGCTGAGCTGTCTTGATATGCTGTCTCGACGATGTGGACTGGCCCAGCGTGGCATGCACCACCCCTTCAGTATATACTCCTGCGGCGTGGACGGCTCCACGTCTTTGATGAGATCGTACGCTTCCTGCAGCTTGTCATGCTTGAGATAGTACACGACAAGATTGAGTCTCGCTTCGGGCAGAGCGTCCACGAATTGCGGTAAGACCCTTAGAGCGTTCTGTCCATCTTCAAAGACAACCATGTTGTGACTCACGAGATCGTTCTGCTCGATGTTGTAGCCTCTGTCCGTGAGCGTCTTGACCTCATCTTTCGCTGCAGCTCCATTGTACAGCTTGAACTGGTTGCACGCCTTGACGTTCACAGCCACGACGCTGTCCGGGAAGGCCTGCAGATACGCCTGCATGATCTCGAGCGACACGTCGTAGTAGTCGAGCTTGTAGTAGCACATGGCTACATACACGTTCAGCGCGATATCGTCCCGGTTCTCCAGCAGCAGCCGCTTGTAGATGTCCGTGGCCTCCTGGAAGTGGTTGCGGAAGTAGTGGATGGCAGCAAGCGACAGTTGGTCCTCCTTGGAGTCCGTGAGTTGCTGGTGATACACTAACAGTTTGTCTTCATCTCCCACTTTGTGTGCACAGTGGAAGAGCAGTCGGTTCTGCAACTGACCCGCGGGCCCCTTCTCGGCCTCCTTGGCTGCTTCCTTGTACAGTTGCAGGTAGAACAAGCAGCACCCGCGGTAGAGGAAGATCTCGGGCGTGTCGTCCACGTCTCGAAGCTGCGAATACGCGTCCAGCGCCCGTTGGTAGTTGCCGAGGTGGAACGAAGCGTAGGCGAGCCACAGCAACGTCTTGCGCTTCTCTTCAGCCTTGGCCGGACCCGAGACGCTCGAGGCATCGTCGCTTTTGAGGTTGAACTCGAGGATCGCGGACGCCCCGGTGAAGTCCCTCTTGGCCACGCACTCCTCGACCGTCGGCCCCTTTTTCGTCTTGACGCGCGCGATCTCCTGCGCCTACAGAGCACGAAAAACACATCAGTTGCAACGTCCCTATCCATCGGCTAGAAAGCTCCTTCGTACCTTGGCGCGTTGCGTCTGCTTGGGCTTGGCGACGTACATGGTCTTCTTCAACCTGATCTCAGCGTCGCTTCACGATCGAATGTAGCCATGTTCTCTGGATATTTATATCCAGAGTCTTAGGTGGGTTCCAGACCCCACATAAATCCTGTATAAACACATTTTTGAATACTTTTGTAATTTCGTGATAGTCTATTGCATTTGAATCGCGAGCTAAACGGACCTAATACTTAATAAATGCCCAAAACCTATACCATATAGGGTGAATGTTGACCCAACCGGTGAAGAACGACATTCGCGGAACACGACAAATGGAGTAACATTAGAGTGACAATGGAAAGATGTTATGCTGTCCATCGAATGGTTCCGGGATGCCTTCGACTTCTTCAATGTGTCCATGACCATCTCGGACCTGGCCGATGAGTTGGGCGAGGCCTAGATGGACATCACGTGAGGCATCATTTTCCTGATCGTGCTGTGCTCGGTGAATGTACCCGCCAGATTAAGTTGCAGCTGCCACAAGACAATTCGACTTCTTCAATGTGTCCATGACCATCTCGGACCTGGTCGATGAGTTCGGCAAGTGATCGACCAAGTTATCGCTTACCGGTATACCTGCGAATACATGAGCATATTGACGCTAAAGGGGGAACAAGACATCATATCTGTCTCATACGATGTACAGCAATCCTTGTCCGGTTGGATTGCCGGTTCCTAACAGTTACTCAGCGAATAAATGCTAAGCTACTCCGTCTTGGACTTCTTCAAGGATCTGGCCTTGTCAGGTTGCTCCCCAAGAAGATCCTTTTCGGCCACTTGACTTTCCACGGCGTCTCGGATGTACTTGCGGGTTCTGGACTTCTTTGGTTCCTCGAGCAGAATGCACCCCACGCCCACTCGAGCCTCGTCGACGCCTTGAATAGCCCTTGCAGCTCTGCGTTTCTTTTGCGGTTTCGGTCACAAGCCTCACTTTCCCGGCAAAAACTACCTGGTCAACTTACACCCATTTTTGACGTCACTGGAGTGGAACACCTAACGCCGCGATGCGAATTCAAAACTCACAAGCGCAGCGGTTAGCAGGATTATTTATTAAATTTCCAGAGCCACATTTGGATGGCTGAACAGCTCACTTTCGAATACAATCCATCTGATGGAGAAGAAGTAGAATAATGAACGACCCGCAAGAAGTGGGGGGCTACGAATCGCGAGGGTCGCCAGAGAAACAGCTCGCCGTAGACGATACGTTTGGCGACCTCGGTCGTACCTCGGTGATGACAGCTCCAGGAAACGTACAACCAGGTGACCACTCAGTTGTAGTAGTTCAAAGGCATTATGCTGCAGCTGCATTTAAAGATTGCAATTCGAGCCATTCTAGTTGCCGGTAGCACTCATATTGATCGGTTGCGCAAGTTCTGTGGGTAGGCATTACCGACAAATTACCAGTAGTTTTTACAGCTGGCGGGGCACGATGGTAACCCAGGTTACCGCCAAACGTTTCATATGCAGGGCATGGAACGCAAGTACAGACATCCCAATGAGGCTGATCCTCCCATGCCTACTAGAGCAGACTTCTTGTTCGACTCGAAGAACATGACAACTACATCTGCTCATCGTTAGAGAAGTGCAATACTATTCATTCATTTTGCTGCAATATCCAGAGCTTCCCGGGCAACGCACGGCATTAGTCGATATGATCGTATCAGTTTACGTATCCCCACACCAACTTCTTGTAACCACTCCACTCCCCGCTCTTATTCACAAGAGGATCGAACAGAACCAGAATGGGTCGTCGCGAGGAAGAGACCGCGGCTCGTCGCCACGACCGCCACAAGGCGTCTCCGAGCCCGCTGCGCGGAGAGGAGGACGAGGAGGCCATCCGCAACAGGCTGCGCGAGTCTGGCTGGAGGAAGCGCTGCGCCGACGGAGAAAACGCGCCGGCCGCAGAGTCCCTCCTCGACAAGGAAAAGGCGCTCGACAGGCCGGAAAAGAGCTCTCCACGCGCACCCGACGACCGCCGAAGTGCACGGGCGTCGCGGCGCTCCCGATCCCCGGCGGCGCGACCGGGAGCGCCGTAGTTCGCGCAGGAAGGCGTCGGCAAGCAGACGCCGCTCGCCGTCCCGTTCGCGGTCGCCCGCGTCGCGCTCCCGCTCGCGCTCCCGGACCCGTTCGCGGTCCGCGGGTCGGCGCCGCCACCGCCACTCGTCGTCTTCGAGGAAGCGGCGGTCGTCGCGCTCCAAGTCGCGCAGCAGGGACGCCAAGCGCTCCAAACGCACGTCGTCCCGGTCGGCGTCCGCTGCTAAGCACAAGAACTCACTGAAGGAGGAGAAGAAGGAGGAGAAGAAGAAGGAGGGGAAGGACGACGACGAGACGGAGACGGAGAACGAGGACGTGGAGAAGGAGAAGAAGGACGAGCGCCACAAACCCTCGTCGTCGTCGAGGAAGAGCCGGCGGTCCCGCTCGGGCTCTCCCAGTTCCCCTTCGAGGTCTTCGAGACGTCGTCGCCATCGACGCAACGCGTCGCACTCGCGCTCGGCTTCTCGCAGTCGACGCAGTCGTCGTGGCAGCTCTCGCTCTCGGTCCCGTTCGCCTAGAGATCGTCGCTCTAGAGGGCGTGACCGACGCCGTCGGAGATACAGCCGCAGCCGCAGTCCCAGTTACAATCGGCGTCGCCGTCGCACGGCCCGTTCGAGCTCCAGAGACCGACGTCGCGAGACGAACAGCTCTCCAGAGCCCCATCAACACCCTCCTGCAGCCACGGAAGCTGCTCCCCTGCTCCTGTTGCACCTGCTAGTGCAGCTCCTGCCCCGACTGGAGTGAACCCGACCATCACGCAGTTGATGGCGCAGTACCCGACCATGAGTCTTCAGGACATCATTGCTAAGATGCAGGCGTCCAATGTCACGATGGCCGCAGCAGTGGCGCAGAAGCCGGCGAGGGAGTTGTACGTGGGCAATTTACCGCCGAACGTGACGGGTCCCCAGCTCCAGGAGTTCCTCAGCACGATCATTCAGCAAGTGGGGCTGACGACCCAGCCAGGGAACCCCATTGTGAACACGTGGATTTCGACGGATGGCCACTTTGCGTTCTGCGAGATGCGCAGTGTTGAGGAGTGCAACTTGGCTCTCCTGCTGAACCAATTGTCGCTGCTGGGCCAACCGCTTAAGTTTGGCCGGCCGCGGAGCTTCATGGGACCTCCTCAGCAGATGCCCACGATTTCGGCACGTGCACAGACTGCGCTTGTTAACTTGGGATGCACTCCGAACCCGGCGTGGTTCGCTCAGTCTGATGTATCGAGCATTGGATCGGAGGTTTCGGCTCCTCTTGCAGACGTATCAATGTTGGGAGCGACGTTGGCTGCGACTTCGGTGACGGCGGTGGCGAGTGCAAACGGAGATGCTGCTGCATCGCCACACCGACTGATCATGTCGAACATTCCTATCGTGTTGGCGGAAGACCAGGTGAAGGAGCTGGTGGAACCGTTTGGCGCACTCAAGAGCTTTACACTCGTGAAGGATACGGCGACTGGGGTGTCCATGGGAAGTGCTTTGTTCCAATACGAGGATGACGCTGTTGCTTCTCAGGCGGTGGAGGGTTTGAACGGGCTAAGTATTGGTGGAATTCTGCTGTCAGTGCAACGACAGCGTCCTGGGGTGGCAGCCGTTGGAGCTCTGTCGGTTCCAGTTTCCAACCCCGAAGACGTGCAGAGTCCTGTCCTGAAAATGGTGTGTTACGCGAATCATTTTACTTGTGTTTGGGGCCTGATACTAACTACCTGCACTATGCTTGCTTGTTGTTTCTACAGGCAAATATGATTTCTGTGGATGAGCTGAGGGATGACGAAGAATATGCTGATCTTGCGGAAGATGTAGAGGAAGAGTGCAAGCGCTTCGGAGAAGTAACCGGCATGGAGATCCCGCGCCCGAAGGTTTGTTTGACCAAATATTTTCTATGTAGTGACAGTGTACTCACGTATCGTTGCTGTGTGGGAATGGATAGGACGGGGAGACGTCCCCGGTTTGGGCTGCATTTACGTGCGTTTCGGAAAGGAAGAGGACTCGGTTTCTGCCTTGAAGGTATGTCGATACAATATTTGCGCTCTATCACGGAAGTTCATTGTTGTAATTGATGTGCCATGTTTTTGATAACCAGGCTTTGAACGGCCGTAAGTTTGGCGGAAACATCGTAAAAGTGACTTACTTCCCCCTGGACAAGTTCGAACAGCGCGAGCTTTCCTAAGTGCTACGAGGACGAAGGACACGAGACATCCGGTAGTACCAAGTTGCATTGCCTTTCCCTATTTTTTTCTTTACGTGTGCGAAGAACATGCTGAGTCGAACTACGAATATTTCCGGTGGACTGACGATTGCGCTGCTATGAGCACGCAGGAAGGTTTGTACGGTGAACGTCCTCGGGCGTTGCCCGGAAAGCCCAGCTCTAACCAAAACGTGATGCCGCAATGTGTAGATCGAATCCAATGAACTTGGCCTTCAATGTTGTGTGTGCTGAGCTTCTCTTTGGAACTTGTGCCTAATTTGTGTTTTTGTTGTTGTTGTTACTGATTCTCGTGCTCATGTAGAGGCGTTCATTTTAACAAGCAACGAACAGAGCCCACCACATCAACGTGTGCGACCTTTCTCGGTCGTCTTGATCCTGGCTGGAAATTCACACTTGATCGTCGTGCTATGGATACACTACAGTAGATTCTACAAGCGAGCAAGAGGTTTTGTGGGGATTAACTTCTGTTCACAAGGTACGTGTGTAGGAGAGCAATTTGGTTATTCGCGTTGTAGAAAAAATGGGTTAAGCCTCAATACCAGATTGGCTTACGAGGTGCTCGCCGATGGTTTGAGCATGTCGGAGACTTGCCTCTATACTAACTTGTCGAATGCTTTTAAAGTGCGTCGTACTGGTACTGACCTGGCACCTGCGTGACAACCCGCTTTGTGATGCGGTGATAGTACCGTTGCCCGCCTTGAGCGTAGTCGTAAAAGCTCTCCCAGAGACTCCCGCCGTTCTCGTCGAAGTCTTTTCGTGGTAAAGCAGGTGATGATTGGGCCTCCCAAGACCATCTTCATCTACTTCATCAACTGCAACTGAGGCGGCTGGTCTGTTTGGTTTGGTACTTTCGCTCACCATGGAAGTGAATGCCAAAGCAACAGCAGGAGAAGATGAATTTTCAGCCACGGCCGCAGCAGCGAGTTCTCCACCCCAATCTCCTGTAGAAACCGGAACGGATCGTGATATCTCCCACATCATGTCCTGGTAATTGTCGCGAGGCCCCAATGTCTCGAAATCGTAACCTCTTGAAGCGTCTTGAAGGACGTCTGAAGGCCAAATGGATGGGAACTCGCCGTCTCCGTAGTCACGACGTCTTCCGTAGAAGTCAAACAGCTTTCGCTTGTCGTGCAGCCGCCGTTTGCCTCCCCATGGACAACGTCGTCGCACTATGATTGCCAACACGAATTAGCCGTGAGTGTCAGCCAAGTACCAGCCTACAAAACAACGTACGTGATCGCAGAAAAACTCGGAGCACGTAGCACACTCAAAACTCGCGCTTTCTGGTGTTTCTAGAGAACAACAAAACATGTAAGTTGAGAAATTCTTACTACGTAGTGTACCAAAGCAAGCCAAGGAACTAACTCACCACATTGAGCGCAGGTCGGGCGAGCAGTGAGCGAAAGTAAATCTCGTGGTAAACGCCAGCGAATTTCCCCATTGACTTGGTTCTGTAGTGGACAAACAAGCACTTTTTCAGGTGAACTATCCGCTCAAGTGATGACAATCCAGACACGTACGTAGTAAAATGGAGCTCCGTAGCCTGCGCCGTGCTGGTTGGAAGTGTCGACGAGTTGTTTCCAGCGAGTTCGTTGCGACTTTCGCTCTTCGCGAAAGCGTCGGAACGCTTGACGTCGTCGCCAATAGCACTGAACCAGTGTGGACGCCCATTGTTTCATCTCTTCCTCACGCTGTTGCACTTCCAGCAGTTCACGAACGATGTTGCGAGCTCGACGACGCACAAGGAAGCTTCGTACAGCGCATTGCAGAATTTTGCTGCTTCAGTCCGTTGCTGGTTACGAGCTCGTCGTGCTTCCGACACGATAGTCAACGCCAATCGATTGCGTCTAGCGTTCCAGTGTCTCTGAAGTCGACGAGCTGCTAGATCCTGTTCGCGACGCTGCTTTGCCAGCGCTAACAACCCGGCAGCTTCCCGTCCTCGTCGAGCTCGGAAAATGGTCTGGAGTTTCGTGGCAGCAATTTCGCGCTCGAGAATCGCGTTGCGGCGTCTCAAGACTTCATGCCACGCACGCAAACGCCGGAATTGCGCTTGAACTCGAACAGCGCAACGCTGTTGAAGCTCGCAGAAAAGACGCTGCTGCTCGCGGAGATCCCATGCGAGTTGTCGCGCCAAGTGGCCCCGATAGCGGCATTGAATTTGTATACTGGCAGTGCGTTCTCGCCTGGACCGAGCAAGTTTCTGGGCTTGCGTCACGCGCAACTTGTTGCGATGAAGTCGTCTCCGAAAACGACGCTGCACCTTAATCGCAGCTTGAGATTCGCGCGTGAACTCGCGTCTTCGCCTTGCAACAAGTCGACGAGCTTCACGCCCCACCAGCATTACGCGAAATCGACGCTGGACAAGAACCGCAGCTTGCAACAATTGCTTTTCGTAGATATCGTTCAGTTCATTGTGCGCTCGTCGCGCTTGGCGAGTTGCGCGATATCGACGCTGAATGAGCGTCGCGCAATGCTCCAGATGCGAGACCTTCATCTTGAGAATTAGCGCTTCTCGTCGAGCTTGCCGGCCACGCCAAATGCTCTGGAGTCTTCGCGCGACAGCGTGTTGTAAAGCTACTTCTCGTCGTGCCAGTGCGTGTCGTCGTGCTACTCGAGCACGAAAGAGATTCTACATGGAGTGCAGTGCAACGATTAGTTACCCGATCAAAGCCAAGGACTTTAAAGTTGCGGCTCACCTGGATGCACGCTGCAGCCGCCCACGACCTGCAGAACTCCGCGACAAAGCGCCGATCCTTAGCTCGTGGAGCAGGGAATATACCTACCTGCGTGTTGCTTCCAGCTTGAGTACCAGCCGGAGGCAGATGCAGCTCCCCAAAGGTCCAAGAGGAACTGAGACTTTGCAACACTCGAGCTGACACACAACAGCCGTGGACACTAAGCGTGAGGAGCTGTGGACATGCAAACGCAAGTCGCGCAATGGGGTCTTGGGTAACAAGTGGACACCCTGCCAGCACTAAGTGAGCCAGCTTTGGTCTCTGGAAAGCATCGCAGAGCGCGTTGATTCCAGCGTCCGAAACCAAACGACAACCAGTCAAGTCTAGGAGCTCCAGTTGATCTGCTCGAGCACTTGCAAGATGACGAACGCCAGTATCTCCCACGCGATCGCAACCAGAGACGACAAGTTGCGCTATTGCGGTCCCGTACTTTGCAATCGCACGCAGCATTCGATCATCGCAGCGACGCACCCCGGAAATGTCGAGTCTCGTCAATTGCTGACAACCTTTAGTACAGCAGTGAGTGCTACCAGTGTGATGTCAGGGCACGCTTGCAGACTCAGTCGACGTAGGGCTGGACAATTTCCCCCAACAGCTACCAGTGCACGCTCTTGAAGCTGGAAACACCCACTCAGGTTGAGATCGTGAAGCTCGGAGCATCGACTTGCAATGGCGCGGAGGCCTTCAAGACCGAAATCACGGTTGCTACCGTCCGACACGAGGTACAAATTTGCAGCATGCAGCAATTCAAGCTTCGAGCAACCTGCAGCAAGAAGCCGCAAACCCACGTCGGAGATGCCTTTCACGCCGTTAATCCGAAGAGTTCGCAGCTCGGAGCATTTCGCTCCCAGAGCTGCACAAGTTGCGTCCGTCAGACCAATTGCACCAGTGAGATCGAGTCGAGTAAGCTGCGTGCACTTGGACACCATCCATTGCACTCCAGCGTCTGTAAGCGCACGGCTACCAGCTAGTGACACAACACGCAACTTCGGACAGAAATCTCCAAGTGCAGAGCACGAGGAATCCGTGAGTTGTTCGCCACCTCGCACCCCAATGGGCCGGTCTAGCGATATGTACTCGAGGTGTGGACTGTGTTGCGCAATTCGCACAACACCTCGGTCCGAAACTTGTACACATCCACCGAGCTCCAATTTGCGCAAACGCGGGCATTGCGCTGCTAAGGTTTCAAGCAATGCGTCGCTCACTTGAGAACAGCGTGAAAGGTTCAGGTGTGTGAGTCTTGGGGTAGCGTACAGACAGCGTCGAAGCACCCAGTCTCCCAGTTGTGGACAATCTGCAAGCCCCAAGTGCGTAAGTGAAGCACCACAATGATCCACCAAAGCTGCCAATCCTGCCCCGCGAACGCCAGAAAGAGCCGAGATATCCACACGCTCGAGATGTGGACAATACTCGCCCAACACACGCAGAGCTGCGTCTGTGACTTTTAACGCTCCTGCGATCGCCAACTCGTGCAACTTCGGGACAGCTAGCGCAATCGCTGCCAATCCGGCGTCCGTGATGTTGTCAGCCCCAGTCAACAGCAACACCTCGGTTGTCTGGTTTCGAGCATCGGTGTATGATGGAGCAAGCTCTTCAAGCTGTAGGAAGCTGCCTCTGCGTGGGAGTATGGCCTGCAGTTTCTGTGCCTTACGACTCGTACTGGCCAGTCGATGGTTGTGAGCTGCAATACGCCGCAGAGTCCGATCGGTGACAATGACGCTCCAGCGACGCAAATCCACTCGGGAGCCTTGCAGGAGCTGGAGCGGAACGTCCGTCGGTGCTGATGCATTTGTGGTGGTTTGCTCCGGGCCACTGGGAGAAATCAACTGCGCTACCTGCTCCAGAGCCGCAGGTCTCCCAGCTTCGTGAGAAGTTCCAGACCGACTCGGCGTCAGCTCTTCCTGGTTTGAAGAGACTTCAATTGATTCCGGTTCACTACGAGACACCAACTTTCGAGTAACCGGGAGCTGCTCGAGTTTGATGGTGCTAGCTGGCTTTGACTTCCTGGTGCGCCGTCGTACAGCAAATTGGGCATTTTTCTGGTTGACCTCTGGAAGATTGGCATCAAGTGGAAGTGGAGTCTCGGGCGTACGTCGACCGCTCTCGCCTTCTGTTAGTCTGTGGTGAACGTGCTACCAGTTAAGACACCCGCTCACCTGCAAAGAAAAACAATGTTTTACAGACTTACGGGGTGAGTTGTCGCGACCGCTTCTGACCACGAGGAACAACTACCCGACTGTGAATCGCTCGTCGATACTCGTCCAGCAGCGTCATGTTCGACACGATCTACCACTGCGGTGGGCAGTTGCAGCGGCGTAATAATAGTTGAAGTGGACCATCAAGTTGTAGGAACGGATCTGCACGGTGCTGACTTTGGACGTGATGCTGCAAATGTAGACACATTAACTGCCGCAATTTGCGGTGCATTCTGGTTGAGAAGAGTGGCCATTAAGTGTCGCTGCCCGTCGTTCGCAGGTTTTACCCGACGATGGTGGACGGTACGAGCACTTGAAGGTCTGCGGTGGCATATCGGAGCACTCGGCTTTGGACAAGCAGCTTTTCCAGGCGACAGGTTCGTGACGGAGTTCGCAAGTGGCGCTTGGAGCACCGCAAGTCGAGCTTGGCGCATCAGTGACGCGCTCGAACACCGAACACGATCCGGCGTGGACTCATGGTGCGATTTCTTGCGCGAAGAAGCAGCTCTCGCTGTCTGCGGTCTCCGAGTTTTTGCCAGTTTTGCATCCAACGCTGCATTTCGGTCTACCAGTGACTGCAGCACGAGCAATTTAGTCAGCGCCTCGGTCGCTGGATCCACTGGCGGTTTGCGGCGTCTTGTAGCAGCCGCTCGCTCGCGTTGTTGTCGACGAGCACACTCGAGAACTTGCGCTCGTCGATCTGCATCATCTTTGACGGCACTTTCGTAGTGGCTCACAAGCTGCGCGTACTGAGCTGGTTGGGTCCGCTCCAGCGTTTCAAGATGGCGTTGCGCGTGGCTCGTTAGCACTGCAGAGTGAAAATCTCCTGCTGCGAGTTGCGTGACTCGAAGACCCACAAGTGAAGTCACAAGATGTGGCAGTGTGTAGATTTGCGGGCAGGAACTCAAGCCGCACTGACCCATTTCATCGTTCCCCCATGCGAACAATCGACCGTCAGGAGACGAAGCCAGTGAGTGGAGCTTCCCCGCTGCCACTGACGCGATGTTTAAGGGTGGCAATGCAGCACTGCGAGGCAAAGACACTGCGTTAAAATACGCTACACGGGTGGGGACGAAGCGATCGCGACAGTCCCCGACACCCAATTGACCGCTTGAATTGCAGCCGAAAGCGTAAAGTTCGTGAGAACCACCGACAGCCAACGTATGCGCTACACCACAAGCTACGAAAGTGCATTTGATGCCTTCAACTGGGAACTTCACAGGAGCAAACCAAGAGGAGCACTCGTCTTCGGAATTTGGTGCGTTTTCGGGGTTGGCACGCACAACTTGTCGGCCGAGACGACCGTGTTCTCGCTGTCCACAGGTCAGCAGTTCACCACTTAGAAGAAGAGCTGCGGTGTGTACATCACCACAAGAAATCTGCACTACCCGTCGACCTTTTAATGCCAGAACTTCCATCGGTGAAGCAACCGAGTCAAATGTTTGTTCGTGGATGTTTAGACCGTGGCCGAGAGCGCCACTGCGACCGACACCCCACGAAAACACATCACCGTCTTCAGCCAGCGCAAAACTATGGTTTGCACCACACGCAACTTGTACAATACGCTTATGCAGTAGAGAGTGGATAATTCGAGGGGAGCTCGACATGGTTTCAGGATCGTTTGGCCTTTTGGTTCTCGGTTCTCCCAAAGTCAGCAGATATCCCTGCTCACTTGCACCCACGACGTGTCCGTCCCCACAAGCGACGTCGAGCAGCATGCGACTTAGTGCGAGATCCGTTCCGCTATCGCGCGAGTTTCGACTGCTGGTACCAATAGCTGCAGCTTCACCTAACGCCAGCATTTC
This sequence comes from Phytophthora syringae, assembly GCA_012656105.1. Lineage (NCBI taxonomy): Eukaryota > Oomycota > Peronosporomycetes > Peronosporales > Peronosporaceae > Phytophthora > Phytophthora syringae. Next base: position 224,845 of record JAAKBD010000202.1, read on the forward strand.
GCCGTCCTGGTACAACACAAATGTCTTGTCGCCGTGGCCTGTGAGTTTTACCAGAGCATTGCTGTGGTCTAGAGCAGCTCTTGCGGCTGTAGCTGGCTCGTCAACCTTTGAATTGGTAGTCATTGCCTTGACAACTGCAGCAGCTGAAAGCTTTCGACGCGATGGCTGGTGCGCTGCTGCCTGGTTCGCAGCTTCCACAGCTGCAACTGCTGCCATCGCTCCTGGTGCCATAGGCACCAGAATGGAGCATCGAGCGACCAGCGGTCGAGCTCCAAATGCACTGCGTCCTAGCTCGACTTCGGTGAATTCGTGCACTGTCTGCGGTTGTTTTTCTTTGGCTGGTGCGAAGTTGCTGCAGTTTTTCCAGTGGCAAAGAGACAATAGCCATCGTGAGGGCTTATTTCAGCCTTCACTGCACCGGGTAAGTGGAGAACTCGTCGCCCGTGGAAACGCGGGTCCAGACTGCTGGTTGTATGCTCGATAACAGCAGCAAACCCTCGCAGTTCCTCGAAAACGCCGCCATTTACGGCCGCAATTCGGAAAAACTGCGGTTCGCGCCAGTTTTCTAGTGTGAAAACGTGCAATGCGGGGAGGACTCGTAGCCCTGTCGGTAGATTGACGGGTGACACCGTCACCGGTTGCTCCGGGGCGTTCGAACAACCGAGCGTCACCGAATAAAACGCAGCCATTCCGCCCACCGTCACCGTCACCGAAGCTGGCATGAACACGACGCTGGCCACGCCTGGAGTGACACCAGCTCGACGCATTAACAGCGTGTAATTCGGCTTGGAAGCTGGAGGTGAACGACCTTCACTACGGTTTGCAGACTTGGGCATGGTCTTGATTGGGATTAACAGCAGACAAGCAGAGCAGGACAATGGTGACTCGGGTGGCTAACGTCAAAGTCCAATTATAACGACCTTCACCAACGCTACCAAGTTGAAACTTGCGGTGATTGAAAACTATTCACGCTGTTCGGGTCGTTCTTCTTCGGGTCTGCTATGTCACTTTAGCGGTGGGTTTTCAAGTCGTTGAGCAGGAAGCTCTGCATGTTGTCGCCAAGCTTCTTCATGCCAGGGACCTCCTTGATCGATTGCAACAGTATCATGAGCTCGTCGGCCGGTCGCCGCTGTTTCAATGCGAAATAGGCCTTGTAGCCCCCAAGGAAGCGGTCTTTCTTGGTATAGTACGCGTCCGAGAACCGAAGCCACTGGAGAAATGCCGGGTTGTCGTCGAGCTTCGCCCCTGCCTCTCCAAGTCGAAGGAGATTGTAAACGTCGAGTGGGTCCTTGCGACTTGACAGCCACAGTTTATTCTGCGGCGTCTTGACCAACAACTTGACTTTCGTCGAGATCTTTTGGGCGAGCGTCGCAAGTGTTGATATATCCGGAATGGAAGCTCTCTCCTCGTTACCACTGCGCTTGATACCATCCGAGTGCGATCTAAGGAGTCTTGTGGTCACCGCTACTGCATCCGAGCGCTTGGTTAACTTGGATACGGCACCTTGGTCTACCGGTAGGTTGGTTGGTTGCTGAAACAAAATCCGAGCCAGCAAGGAAAATAGCAGCGACCAGCAGCATAAAGCAGAGCAGACGCATTTTGCGGTTAACCGTTCGTTCCGTGGGGGTTGGCGAGTGCTCTTGGGTACTTGAGTGGAGTTTTGAAAGTGTGCCCAGAGTGGGAAAATTGGTCTGCGTCTCAAGACCTACTTCGTAACGCATCCAATGCACACTGTACGTCACAAACAAAAAACAATTTATGATGACGAAGTAGGCAAGAAGGTTTCGTCATCATTGTTTTTGTTTGCTTTCCTCATATCGTAGTGCCAGGTACACAACAATGAACTGTATAACTTGTACACCGCTTTCGAGCAATAGCGGTCTACATGTACCACCCAACACACTGCACTGGAGCTCGACGCCAGTGCCTTCGTGCAAAGCAGACTGTCAGCACAATCACTTTGCCAGGAACCACTCAGCACTAAAAAAATGAAAATCTGGATACGTTGCGACTGTTTTCCTTATTTTTTCGTCGAAATTAGAGAACTGTGACTCACACCCGTCTGTGATGTATAAGAAAAGTTACGCTGGGCACAAGGGGGGTACGACGGTCCATACTAGTCATAGCACAGTCTTCAATACTTGGTACCTCGGGTCGCTCCTAGGCGTCTTCGCGTCAATTTTCCACCATTTTGCCAGCTGATCGGCCTTTACACGCTGCATTACCGAACAGGTGAACCTGCATGCGGTCACCAAGCTTCTTCATCCCAGGGATCTGCTTGATCGATTGCAAAAGGATCGCCAGCTCGTCCTCCGGTAGCTTGCGGAATAGGCCATGTGGATCGCAGAATAGGGGCCCTTCTCGGACCGGTACAGCTCCGTGTCAGTGGTAAGCGAGAGCTTGGCTATCTTGGAGCCTTGATCCAGCTCAATCGCGGAAACAGAATCAGTCAGAGCCCGTAACGAAGATAGCCGTGGCTAGGAGCGCAGACGCATGTTCCTGTCAACCGTGGTGCTCTTCGGGTCTTGAGTGCAGATTATGAAATGTGGTATTGAGCGGGAGACAACACCAATGCACGCTGTACGTCATCATCAATATTTTGCCATAGAACTTATGCCGTAGGTTTGCGGCCACCGGCCACGAACGAGTCATCCTGTCGCCACGCGCAGTCCACATCGACAAACCCCGCGCTCTCCAGAGCCTTCAACTGTTTGAAAAGCGGCAGTTGGCCCACATGGTCCGCAAACACGACGTGTCCTCCCGGCCGCAGGGAGCGCCACGTCGCACGGAAGAGCTGGTCGTACGTTTCCTCCACCGACGCCTTCTTCTCCCCGTCCGCTTGTCCGTAGTGCGTCGGCTGCTCCGTCAGCACGTGGAACGCCAAGCAACCCACGACGAGATCTACGGGCTCCGACACGAACGTCGTCGTGTCACTAGCCACCGTCTGGAGCACGAACTTTGTCGTTGTGGACGCTCCAGTGACCACCGCGTCCAGTCTCTGCGCCGCCATCTGCAGCCTCTGGTCGGACGAGTCCACTAGAACGAGGTTGGTCGTCGGATAGGCCTCCAGCACCGCAGCGGACGCTCGGCCGCTGCCTGCACAGAGGTCGAGGACCGTGTGGTTGGCACACGGAGGCAGCGCCAGCACGAGCTGCGTGAGCATCTCCTTGGCCAACGGCAGGCGCCTCTCCAGCTGCAGGTCGTACCAATAGGCGTCTCCCCAGAAGCCCCGCGGCGCGTCAAGTTGGTGCTCCACGTGGCCATTGGCCTGGAGGTGGGCGATTGCACTGCGTCGGCTTTGCGCTTCTTCTGCTTGGGCTTGCCGCTGGACTCGCCGAACGGAGCGATTTAAGGGAACCTGTGATACACACGGTGGAAATCGAAGCCTGTCTAATCGGATAATCCCGGCCTCAAGAATGACGGTAGAATCAGAAGTCCCGTCCATTTCACATCTGAGAAAAGGTGCGGCCGCCGGACTCCTCCGGGTTTAATTTTGATACTTAAGGGTTCTCAGAGTTGGCCCTTCTTTGCCACATCTTTGGATTTCTATTGGCCACATAGACATGCCATGCTCGTACTTAATGTTCTGGATAAGGTACTCGTTTTAGCTCGGGCGGATTCGCTAAATGACTTGAGTTTGTATTGTGGCTATTTCGGCCCCATTCGGAAACCGCCCCGATTAGGCAGATTTAGGTGGAAAGCACAATACCTACGGTACGGCAGACGTCGTCGCTGGTTTAGGCCGACTTGTGCGCCAGGTAGGCCTCCAGCATGCTCGCGGTGGCGCTGTTGAAGCCCTTGACAGGCGCGTTCTCCGAGCGCGAGGCGCTGAGCTGCGAGCGCACCTGCTTGGCGAGCACCTTTCCGAGCTCGACGCCCCACTGGTCGAAGCTGTTGAGGCCCCAGATGGAGCCCTGCACCACCGTGCGGTGCTCGTACAGCGCCAGCAACTGACCGGCCGAGTACGCGTTCAGCTTCTGGAACAGCAGCGACACGGACGGGCGGTTGCCGGGGAAGAGCTTGTGGTTGCGCAGCTTCTCGGCACCCTCGGCCGTCAGGTCCTCCAACGACTTGCCGCGCGCCAGAGCATCCGGCTGCGCGAAGAAGTTCGACATGAGCTCGTCGTGGTTGGACACGGGCTCACCGGCGAGGTGCACGGGGTTCTGGGACTCGCAGAAGCCCAGGAAGTCGCACGGCACGACGCGGCCCTGGTGGATGAGCTGGTAGAAGCTGTGCTGGCCGTTGGTGCCGGGCTCGCCGAAGTTCACCTCGCCAGCCTGGAACGGAAGGTCCACGCCCTCCATGGTCACACGCTTACCGTTGCTCTCCATGTCCACCTGCTGGATGTGAGCCGCGAAGCGCAGCAGCGCCTGCGAGTACGGCAGCAGCGCGAGAGCCGTGGCCCAGGAATGACGAGTTCCAGACGCCGAGCAGCCCCATGATCACCGGCAGGTTGCTGCGCAGCGGGGCCTCAAGCAGATGCTTGTCCATGGCGTGCGCGCCAGCCAGGAACTCCTCCGTGATGTCGAAGCCGTACTGCAGGGCCAGGGGCAGGATGCCCACGGCGCTCGTGACGCTGTAGCGGCCGCCGACCCAGTCCCAGAAGCCGAAGATGTTGGCGCGGTCGATGCCGAACTCCTGCACAAGGGGCACCGCCGAGCTGGCCGCCACCATGTGCTTGGCGACGGCGTCGGCCTCGCTGCAGCCCTTCTTGACGAGGTCGTCCACGAGCCACTTGCGCAGCGTGCGGGCGTTGAGCATGGTCTCCGCCGTGGTGAAGGTCTTGGACACGACCACCACGAGGGTCTCCTCGGAGTTCAGGCCGCTCGTGGCGCGGGCGACGTCCACGGGGTCCACGTTAGCCAGGAAGCGGAGGTTGCGGCCCTCGGCCGCCGCCTTGGCCACGGGCTCCTGGCGCAGCGCCTCGAACACGAACTCGGGGCCGAGGTAGCTGCCGCCAATGCCGACCGAGACGACGTTCTTGATGGGCTTGCCCGTGGCGCCCACGAACTGGCCGCCGCGCACCTTGTCGGAGAAGGCGCGGATGGCGTCCAGCACCGCGTGCACGTCCGGCACGACGTCCTGGCCGTCCACGACGATCTTGTCCGTCTTGGGGGCGCGCAGCGCCATGTGCATCACGGCGCGGTCCTCCGTGACGTTCACGTGCTCGCCCGAGGCGATGGCCGCGAGCTTCTTCTTGAGCTCGGCGGCCTCGGCCAGCTCGAAGAGTAGGTCCAGCGTCTTGGACGTGGCGTTCTGGCGCGAGAAGTCGAGGTAGATGCCCTCCTGCTGCGTGCGCATGGCGGCGTTACGCGCGTCGTCGGCGAGCAGCTCGCGCAGGTGCGTGGCCTTGATCTCGGTGGCGTGCTCGGCCAGGGCCTTCCAGGCGGGGGTGTCGCTGATCATTGTGAGGGGAGGAGGTGAGAGGAGACCTGCGTGCTTGACGGCAAATAGCGGAATGAGGTCCAGGGGGAATGGATCCGATCTCTGACGTACTGGGGAGGGGTGTGTTGACAGGAAGTTTGTAAGTAACGAATTTGAAGGGGTATCCAAAAATTGCGGCGCATAAACTACCCGAGACATTAAACTGATGACGAGGTTGACGAGCCCAAGTTGGGGTTGCAGGCAGGTGTTGCCGCTGGACCATGATTGAATGTCGTTTCCAGCACTGAACAAGTGGTGGCGGCGAGCAGCCTCGGCTATTATATCGGTCCGCCATGGACACACTTTGTCGCTCGTGGCAGCGCCTGTTTGCAGCGCAGCAAGCGGATTGCAAAGACGTCTCGGCAGTGCAGCACCCCGTGCGAATACTCACGCTCCGGCTGCGACAGCGTTTGGCTCAACTCGCTCGCCACTTTCACAAACGCTTGGGAAGGCAACACGTGCCACGTGGGACAGGAAAGCTGGTGATTGCCATGTTTGTGAATCGACAATGCCATCGCAATCAATTTGGTGTACAGTCACGTTACTCATCCGACGCAGCACCACGTACATCGAAAAGCAGGTCTTGTTGCAGTCTCCGCGGAGCGATATGCCATGCCCTGCGGAAGCTATCATCCGGTCTGAGCAACAGTACACCTGCGAACGTTCAAGCTACCCGATTGGACCTCGCGCCCGGCCAAGGGTCACGCGGCCACTCCATTCGCTTTAGCGCTCCTCAAATTGTCCCTGAACAACGTCGCCTTCGCTACCCGAAGTGTCCGGCGCACAATCCTCGCTGCCGAATACACTAACAAACTAGCAAAATGCCGTCCGTGACGCTCCTGCAGCTCGTCCATGATGCCATCGCCTTATCCGCTTCCCATTCGTCAAAAACCCGCGAGCACCACTTTCCATTGGCTGACACCCGAATCCATTGCGACACACCAAAAGTCTCCGATACCCAAACGGCGCCAAGCTCCCATCACGCGGTGCTGGCAGAGGGGCGCAAAGAACGTCACCCAGTCCCCAACCTGCATCCGAGTACAAGAACGACCGACAGCATGAAGCGGCCGTCGCTCACCGCCTTCCGGTCCACGCAGCTGGTGCAATGGCGTCGCCACTACTTCGAAGGGATTCTGCGCTGGGAAGCGGCGCTGCGTCTGCTGTTCGTGCAGCTGCCCCAGTTCGCGTTCAAGAAGGTGGACAACGCGCGCACCATCGTCTCGTTCTTCTTCGTGTACGTCATGCTGCAGGCCCTGGCCATCCTCTGGGGTTTCTCTTCAACGTGGGGGCCGTTCTGGGCGAAAACATGAGCAAAATCATCACAATGCCCGTGACGCAAGCCATCTGCGTGCTGGTGGTGTACGTGTCGGTCATGGGCATCGTGCTGTCCTTCGGCCGCGCCACGTGGATCCTCACGTGGCAGTCGCTGCAGAACTTCCCGCTGATTCGCCGCATTATCGCGTGCGAGTGCAGTCCACAGGCGGTGATCCTCACCGTCGCAATGCCCATGCTGATCATTCTACCAAGCTTGATCGTCGTGCCCTCGCACTGCACCAGTGACGCACTGCACAACTTGCCGCCTGTTGTGCAAGTCATGTGAGGAGTCGTATCTCAAGCTCCTGACGGACAAACACCCAGTGTTCCAGCGTGCGCTGCGCATTTCTACTGCGATTGCGATCGTGCAGTTTATTCAGCTTTGTCTAGAGATTTTACCAAGGTGGCGGTCTGCACTGGCTGGACTTAGCACGGTCAAGACGTTCTTTTGGGCGGATGGTTGCTCGGGATGAACTTTTGGGCGGCTTGTGGACGGTGGAGTGGAGCGCGAGACACTTCAGTCTCCATATCACGCCGCTGAGTGACTTGACGAACTACCAGTGGGAGATTTTCGGCATGACGCTGCTTGTGGGGTGGATTCTCTGGTTTCTGGCAATCACGTGCTTTACGCTTCCCAATGTGAACGAGTGCGACTCGAACAAGAAGGCGCTGTGCGGATTTTTTGAACGACTCAAGTTTACGTTTGTTGTTGGTCAGGGAATTGTATTTGTCCGAGCATGTGTCCACCCGAGCATGGGGTTTGTGCATGCTCAGCTCGAGCTCACGATTATCAACTTGCTGCTGCCTTCGATCTACGTGGTGTCGCTCATCTGTCTGAGAATGGTTAGTCTTCTGAGCAAGCGAGCGATGTGTATCGATGCCCCACTGGCACTAGTTTTAGCAGGGCTTGTCTCGGTCGGGTCCAAGATGGTAGAGAAACCTCATGTGTTCGTTGTGGTGGGCCTCTTCCTGTTTGACCGCTTTATCCGGTCAGAGGCTGCTTCGTCGCTGAGCGAGATGGGGCAGACTCTTCAGCAAATGCTACAAGAACCCTCTACGGACAAGAAACACCCTCTTTTGGGCCACCGTGCGGCCAAGAAGTTTGTCTACATCGCTGCAGCCATCCTGCTGCTGTTCGTGGGAGTTATTTCAGGATTAAGTGTCCTCTCAGCGCTCCAAAAGAGTGCAAAGTGGTTTCCGGATGCTACGGCGGTCAAGTACGTAGATAACTCGATCCATATCCACCACACGGGCGTTGTCAAGCTTCACCTTGGTCTTGCGAATGAGACCAACTCAGCGATCACGGTGGATGATCCACTGTATGCAAGTTGCTCGAATCGGTGGAACGGACTAAGCTTGATCGATCTGGCCTTCTTTTCGGAGGCTGCGTACTTTAATCCCTTGTCAAACGACACAGCTCAGTTCATTTCGACCATTTTCGACAATGAGCTGGGAGATATTCACGTTCACCTGCCTAAATTGAACACCAAGACCGGGTCAAAACTCGACTTTTTGAGGCGCACATTCCAAAGCTCAATACCAGCGTCATCTCGGTACGAGGAACGGATATCTGGAGGTTTACCGATTTCGTGGAGGATGTCAAGATGTTTTTCGAGCCTTTGGTGTTTGACGTGCTATCGTCGATCTTCCCGACCATTAGAATCTGGCCTGATGTCACGTTCTCCACGTTGATTGAGCTGTACAGTGAGATGACGGGACTATTTGGTCTGCAGCACGAGTCCTGGTACTACCACGAGCTTCTGGAGTATGTTTCGTCCATCAACAACCGAAAGGTGGTGCTCACGGGGCACTCCATGGGTGGTGGCATTGCTCGTCTTGTCGGTTCGATTGTTGGGACGACGTCCGTCACTTTTTCGCCTCCCGGGGTTGTCCAGAGCTACAGCAAGTTAGTGCACCACATTGGAGGAATGTCGATGAAGGTCGACCGAAGAAGCTTGCACCATCGAAACTTCGCCGTGGTGCCGGAGTATGATCCGGTTACAATGATCGACGCTCAAGCTGGAATGACCCAAAAGATTTCGTGCGATACCCCGCATCTTTCGATGCAGTTGTCCTGCCACATGCTCGAAGGAACGCTGTGCAATTTGGTGGAGCACTGCGGCTCGGACAGGCAACGAATTTCGTCTTGCCACTTCGAGCACAACATTGCAGGAGCGACGGAAGATTTTCTCCCGATAGTGCTGGCAACCATCTCCAAGCCCGAGATTTACGTTTCTTTTGCGGTGACAGTGTCAATTATACTCTCCATGCTGCTTCGTCGCCACCATCGCAAGATGCGCACTCCTCTGCCATCGCCATCTCACCGTAGAAGAAAGAAAAGCAGGTCGCCTGGTCCTCCTCGGCCTTCACATTACGTTCGCCGCAAATCCATTATTTAGTTAGACACAACCACCATTATCTTCGACTACCAACAAATAAATCCGGAAGAGTAGACTCGAGTTGGTTCTGCTGTCGAGCATGTTGCTGTCGCTCTTTTGATTTGCGCTTCATCTCGCGACTTTGCTGAGCTCGTTGTTCAAAAACTCGTGACCTCGGCATTTCAACGAGTTCTGCTCCCAGGAAACCACCCGTAAATGCTTGATTGTCATTGTTCTCCTTGTGCCGCTGTTGACGTTCTTCTCTTTGGGCACGTTGCTTTTGAAGACGATCTTTTTCTACAGCCTTCAGCTCTGCACGAATCTGCTCGGCATGGTTGAGACGGCTTTCGGTCACATTTTCATGATTAGAAATTGGGGAAAGTTGTTGATTCTGCTGAAGAGGAGGGAGAGCCTGTCGTGGTCGAGTCGTTCTGGATATTTTTCCCTTTGTGCGCGTGCTTGAGCTTGTTCTGCTAGACGTAGTGCTTTCATGTTCCAACTGGTTAGATGTTGGTGTCGACCTACGCTCACTTGGTACAATTCCAAGCGAAAGTAGCCCAGGAATCGAAGGGAGGGTATTATCCTCCCGACGAGTTCGCACGCCGCCCCTCTTTGCTTTTGACACCTTTGCAGCGCCAACTCCAGTTGTTTGGACACCCAAACACTGCTGCCGAATCCCCAAAACGGAAAATAAGGGGTCCAACACGGGAATGGTACTTGATAGCACCTGTGCTTGCTCAGTGAAGACCTCTCTGGGCTTGTTTTTCAGCTGCAGATACAGCAATCCGGGCAGCAGTGCTTGATCACAACCTGGATAAGGGCAAGCAAACATTTGGGATAAAATCGACCTTGCAAGACAGCTCGTGGAAAACGTGCTACTCGCCACGTACAAACACATTAGACGGTTAATGACACCTATGAAGCATACCATCTAGGAGTTACGCACCCCACACAGCGCCGAATGCAGAGATGCTTTTATTCGGAGACTCTGAGCGCATAATGAACACGTCGCACCAGGAGCACCAAATGTACTGGTTTTCTCAGCAGTGACTTTGGTTCCTGGGACCAATTTCACGAGGTAGTCTTGAAGAGAGTGCTTGCCTCCTTGGTCCAGCTGCAGAAGTACATCATAGTCATTCGTTGATAGCTCCCGGTTTTCCAGATCTCGTATTAGATCCGAGGAGATAGCTGCTTGGGGTCGATTTGCACGAAATGCTGGAATCCACGGATCGAAAACGTTTTGCTTCATCACGAACGCGTGCTTTTCATGGGCGTTCGCCTTGAAGCAGCGCGCACACAAGTCCACATTCTTGCATTGAACACAGCGAAACCTTTCACATCGAATCGGTTTTGTCTTGCACTTCCTGCACGAAGCTCCTTTATGGACGTTCGGTGCTCTGTTGGCTGCGTCCATCTCTTTTCGCAAGGTTGTCAGCCCCGTGTCACCCCAATCCTGGCGACACAACGGACAAATAATGTTTTCTTTCGACTGCTTTCGACTTTCACCAAACACTTTCATGCACTCGATATGAAAATTGTTGCCACACCTACAGCAAAACAGCAAAAACAAAAAAGCATCAGTACCACATTCTCTAACCAACTACAATGTACAGTCCAGACCCTTTGCGGCAGAACGTGAGAGGTTGTGCGTCGTCCATGTCTTCCTGACAAACAGCGCACACTTCTCCCTCCACCAGTTCGTGTCTTTCAGCAGCAGCTTCTTCCGGTTGCGTACCTGCTGCTTCTTTCCGTTTCTTCACGTATGGCTTCGGAGTCGGCCGTGACGTCTCTCGGAATCCTCCTCCAAGCAGCATCTCAATCTGCCACAGTAGAACAAAGTCAACACTTCACCCCAAGACAAGACAAAAGCCCCCACTGTCGCCCCCACCTCCGAGTCAAGCAGCGACTTCTGCCACACGACGGGCGTCGTCGCCGGGACTCGCAGCACTTTGAGCATCACGAAGAGGATGTGGATGCAGATGTCGGCCGTGCCGCAACTGCAGCTCTGCAAGGACCCAATCAGCACCTTGTGCTTCCTCTCGCAGTTCTGCTCCTGGACCTACAGACAAAACGTCAAGCTCAGGCGTCCCCCCATACAAACAACGACACGTCTCACCACGTAGGACGTCGGGCCCGTCGTCTGCACCAGGTACAGCGTCGTGTCGAGCGTCTGCTGGATGCGCGCGGCTATTTCCTCGGACGCCTTGGGGCGGAACGGCAGCAAGCGGCTCATGGGCTAAGGGTCTTTTGCAGAGTGATGATCACTTCAACTTTCGTTTTAAACCCGCGGGATAATTGAACCCGCGGGTTGTAGCCATTCGAGCCCGCGGGTCCAATTGTGCCACTTGGCAGCAAACCACAACGAGACCCAGTGCAAGAGGATGAACGACCCACTGGAATGGTACTACGAGATTCCCGTCGTGTCGCGGCTGTACCTGACCGGGTCGTTCCTGACCACGACGGCCTGTGCGCTGGACCTGGTGTCGCCCTTCTCGCTCTATTTCAACTTTAACCTCATCTTCTTCAAGGGACAAGTACGTGGCAGCTGTCTGAAGGCGTTGATGTGTTAACACGGAGCTCTTAAATGGGTCTTTTGACGCTTGACTCGACAGGTATGGAGACTCGTGACCAACTTCATGTTCTTCGGGCTCTTCAGTCTCGACTTTCTGTTCCACATGTACTTCGTGTGAGTGAACGCGGTCTGTCGGGGGTCTTTTTTCGCAGTAGTTTCATGGCTTTCTTGTACTTTTTGCACTGTCAACAGCGTCCGCTACTGCAGATTACTCGAAGAGGGATCTTTCCGGGGTCGCACAGCGGACTTTGTGTACATGCTGCTGCTGGGTGCACTTGTGATGATTGTACGGCCACGTGGCTGACGCTGCGAGTGGAAATTGCTGCGGGTGCTGACGAGTGTTCTGCTGTGTTTGGTGTGGTTTGTTGCAGTTGGTGGCTCCGTTCGTGAACATTCACTTTCTGGGCTCGTCCCTGACGTTCATGATGGTGTATTTGTGGGGAAGACGCAATGAGCACGTGCGGATGAGCTTCCTCGGTCTGTTCCCGTTTACGGCGCCGTACCTGCCGTGGGTGTTGTTTTCCTTCTCCATTCTGCTGGGAAACAGCGCAACGACGGATTTGATTGGGATCATTGTCGGACATATCTATTATTTCCTGGAAGGTAAGCACAAATGGGGTGTGTTTGTTACCACTGCAGTTGACTAACTCTATTGATGGTATGGTCGATTCATGTGTAGATGTGTACCCCACGATCGCTAGCATCCGAGGCTGGAAGACCCAGCGACCCCTCGCGACACCGCGTATCATGTACGTGTTCAGCGCAAGCTCGACGCTTTTTATTGACAAAGTTTCTCACGGCTATTTTACTTTTCACGTCTTGCAGTCGCTACTTGTTCGACCCGCGCCCTGTTGTTGTTGATGGCGAGCAAGTTATCAATGACTTCGGCGAGGACCACCCCACATGGAGTAAGAATGACTATTGACTGAAAACAAGAAATCATTTTACAGAAGCGCGAATCTCGTCGATACTGACCCAGAGGACAGTACAACGTAGTAACCTCCGCTGCGAAGAATCAACAAGGAATGCAAACACCTTTTGTTTCGATATAAACTGATAATTAGATAACCCTGTAGACCGTTCCTGACAACGACTTCGACCTTGAAGAGTTTTGCTTTCTTCGCAAAACTCAAATCGCTGCTCACGTGACACGGCATAGATATACTGCTCTGTGCAGTCGGGGTGGTAGACATTCCATTCTGCCTCCTCACCAAGCCTCGCTGGCCGCCATTAGCGGAACCTGCGATCGCCGTTGATCCTCCGGCACCTGCATCATCATCAACAACGAATGTCGGTCGTTCTCGCCCCACTCATCCTGCGGCGAATCACCTCTCGGAGTGGAGTTGGCACTCGTGTCCGGTGATTTCTTCTGTGGTGCAGCAGCATTTGCACTACTGGTAGGAGGAGGCGTCTGGTTATTGGAGACAGCGCGTCTCAGCATGGCCGGCACGCCCATCACAAACCTCGACGCCGTGTTTCCACCCGACTTCACTTCTTCGTCCTCGCTGTTGTTGCCCCGACTGCTGTGCTCCTCCTCCGACGAGTCCAAAGGTCCTTCCGTCCGTTTCAGGTCTTTCGACCCCGCTCTGATGCGCATGAGCGACGGAATGCCGAACTTCCTGCTGTTGCTCTGCTTCGGCTCCTCTTGCTTCACGGACGAGTCGGTGCTGGAGCGAGAGAGCGACGGGATGGTCGGCTCCCGGTCGACGGTCGTTTTGTGGGTATTGGCGGAGCGTTTCAACGCTGTGGGGAGTTTCGTGACCGTGGACAAGTTGGACTTAAACCTGGACGCAGCCGACGCCGCCGCGGCTGAAGACGCCGTCGCTGACCGACGCAGCAGCGGGTTGGCGAACAGTCGTCGCTTGGTCTTCGCCATGGGGTCCGCTCTCTCCTGCGTCTCTTGAGCACTGAGCGTCGACGGAGGAGGAGCCTGTTGCGGTTGCTGCACTGGAGAGTCCAGCGGGTTGAGGGACGGACTGTTGTGGTCGCTGGGCATGGTGTCGTTTGCTGCTGGTCTCTGCACGCTGCAGCTCCTGCACTTCTTCTCGGCTTCTCCTCACGAATTGTGGGCGTCGGAAGACGTTTTCTCGAGTGAAGAGACCCGACTTGTTGGCGAAACGGGCAGCAAAAGAGGGAGGACCTGCAGTGCCTGCCTCGCCTTTTCCGATGCAAAATCGACTTTCTGGTTATTGTGTACGACAACATTGTTTACGAGTGTCAAGGCCATCCATACCGTTTGCCTGGAAACAGTCGGGGGCGGTAGAAATTGAAGGCACTCCCGACTCTCCTTGACCAAGCAGTCGGATGTTTCGGCCGCTTGGAAATATATCATCACCTTGTGTCGCGGCTTGTAGTGCTCTGTAGACGACGCAAAGTATTGACGACACTCGGGGCGTCTTTCGTTCGCCGAGCTCATACGGTTGTCATGTGACGCGGAAGTCTCGCCGGCCGGTTCGGTGTCCTCAAGCACAAATACTTCACGACACATAACTGCAGCCATCTGCCGTGTCAGAACGAAGTTTGGAGCGTTCGTCCGGCTCGTTATCATGATTACCACCTCGGCGTGATTGCTCTGGATGTCAGTCTTACCGGTACAATGTCAAAAGTTGCGGAACTCATGTCGAGAGGAATCGTTGTTGACGTGCGGTGGAGTCTCCTCACTTGAGCTCGGGTAGTCGTCGAAATTGGACGTGTCGCCCACGCAGGCCAGTCTCGGGACGTACGGAGCAGCCACTTGTCGGAGCGGGACGACACGCCAGTCGACGTTTTCAAACCACACGTGCTTCTTGACCTCCGCTGCATCGCTGAGCCGCTTGGCGGGGTCGGGCTGCAGCATTTGCCGCAGTAGGTCCTTCAATGGGCTCGACATGTACCGCGGCCAGTAGATCTTGCCCGAGAGGATGCGATTGTAGAGCTCGAAGTCCGAGTCGCTGCGACGCGTTGTGAAGGGCGGGGATCCACAGACCAACTCGTACACTACGCACGCGAACGCCCACCAGTCCACGATACGCGAGTAGTTTCGTTTCTGCTGAGATAGCGTAAGCTGCTCCGGCGCCAAATACTGAGGCGTACCAACACTTGACGAAGTGCGGTCGCTTGGTCCGCGAGCCTTCTTGACAAAGCCGAAATCGACGACCTTAATGTGTCCACCAGAATCCAGCAAAACGTTTTCTGGCTTCAGGTCGCGATACATGAAGCCGTTGTCGTGACAGCCCTCGATGAACACGACGAGTTCCGTGGCGTAGAACTTGGCCTCGTCGTTGGATAACCGGCCGACAGCGTGCAGTCGATGAAAGAGCTCTCCCCGGGACGTACTCCATCAGAAAATGTACATGTGAAGTTGTGGCCAAACTGCCGAAGAACTGCACGGTGAATGGATGTCGAGCTGCTGTCATCTGCTCCATCGCGTCGCGCTCGGCTTCAAGCTGCGGGACCATCTTTTTGACGAGCACATCCTTCTTCTTGATCGACTTCAACACGTAGTGTAGACTTGAACGCTTATGCCGAACAAGACGCACTTTGCCCAGCATACCCGTGCCGACAATATCCAAAAACTCGAAGTAGTTCTCCAGACTAAAGGGTTTTGGCGGCATGTCCAGCCTCGTTCCGATCCAAGATACTGGATCCTCTTCGCCCTTATCGCCTTGAGCGTCCGTAGCCTCGCCATACCTGTAGTTTAAATTCGAGGCCGATTCACCAAGCACAGACGCTGCACCGCCCATCTGCAATTCGCGGTGAGGTTGAACGCATCTACAATCACCGACCAGATACAGGAATCGTTTCGTTGGAGATGCCAACCTGCTGAAAATACAACGCGTAAAATAGAGCACACCGTTAGTCATAACATCAATACTCGCTCCTTGAGTTACACAAATTCGATTAAAAGAACACCAAAGATTGCAGCACGGATATTGGAGACGCGTCCTTCACATGACTAGGAGTTGGTTTTGTCTATCGGGAACGGGTGGGCTTCCGTGTTGAAGACGATCTCGTCCAGGTCCAGCATCGAATCGTCAGAGAATAGCAGGAATAGATACTTGAGCGTCTCGGCGATGAAGAAGCTCTCCATTTCGTTGCGAAAGCCAATATGAATTGGCCCCTTTGCAACGTTTCCAATACTTGCGTAGCCACCTCGCTCTAATCGGCAGTTCGTCTCGAACGCCTTCATGATTTCGCGGCCGTACTCGCGGTATTTTTCGTCCTTCGTGACACGATACATCACCATCAAACTCTCCACCGTCTCGGGACGCAGCAAGTTAAAAGCATCAGTGGCGCTGACTAGCAAGTCTTCTTCCACATTCTCCTTCATGTTGAAATACATGATCTCGGGGGCAAGTTTTGCCTCCATTTGAGCGTACATTTGGTAGCACGTTTCGATAAGCTGTTTCGCTAGCGTGAGGTGCTCCTCCGGCATGCCGTTCTTGTATCCTAGTGCCAGCATACCCGGTACAAAGCACACCAAGTGGTCCATCTTGGGCTCGAACTTGCCGTACACCAACTCTCCAATGAAAACCAGACCATTGGGTTTGGACTTGCCGAGGAGCTTCTCCATGATACCATCCACCGCCGTCATGTACTGCGTCTTGAACTTGTCATCCTTCTTGCCTGACAAAAGCCACTGCGTACCAAACACAAACAGAGTCAGCCTCATAGCGCTTAATATTCAATGCGACCCGATAAATGGGTACCTGTTTTAATAGGTATTCGTAGTAGCTGTCACCATTAGCGCCCAACGTGACTTTCGACTGCGTGATTTTCCCGCTCTGCTGGTTCAGTTGAACTGGCAAAAGACCATTCGTGTACTTCTCCTCCACTTGTTTCGCAAGCTACACAAACATACATACACGGAAAAGGAGATTAGTAAACCAAACCACAATCCGTCGCAGCCTCATAAAATCTTCAACGGGAAAAACACATACCGTGTCTGAAATCCGGTCGACCTGCTCTTGGTACTTGGGGTATCCGGTAAGTCGGGTGAGGTACTTGAACTCCATTTGCAGCGTCCCAACTTCTGCCAGAGATGGAGCAGCGCGTGTCCGTTTCGTCTGCAACCCACCATAACCCACACAATTTCGTTAGCTTTCCCGCATTCACCACCAAACCTCCAGTCCAAACCTACCATAACATCGTAGTCCTTCGCTGGGATTCCGTGTTCATACACGTCGAACGCCGGTGAGAGCGCCATCCCCAACTTGTTCGCAATCGTCAGCAAATGCACATGTCCCGACATGGAATACGACGACAGCAGCCCTCCCATGAGTCGAATGGTCGTCTCGAAGAAGCTAATGAATCCGCTGAGGAAGATCCGTTGCTCCATGTTGTTGGCCACCCACTCACTGGCCCTGTCAAACTCGTCGAACATCCCCACCAAGTAGAGCGTATCCAGCGCGTCCACGAGCGTGAGCGCCATGTCGTGGCCCGGCAAGCCCGTCCCCTTATACGTCTTGACGTTGAGCGAGTCGTGGCCGTACGCGTATGTGGCGTAGCCTTTCCAGGCCCACTGCACCATCTCCAACACCTGTTTCTGGTCCTCATTGTGCTTTGCTGGGTCGTAGGGCGCTCGTCTCCGCTGCTCTTCCTCGTGCGTGGGGTCGCTGATTGGCGGTTCGAACACGAACGTCTCCGCCACCGGCTCGGGTGTTTCTGCGTGCTCGAAGCGGCGCAGATGGTTCATCCAGCCGTTGTCCTGCTGCCTCTTGGCTTGCGGCTCCACGACGACGCTGGAGCTCCACATGACCCACTGCACGACCATCCCGACGCACAGAAGCCCCAGCAGCAGACGAAGCACCAGCGCAGTGGACTGAGAGCGCGGGGAGGAGATGCGACTGCTGCTCGAGTGGCCGAAGCTCTTGGTGGGGTACGTGGGCGCCAGTGGCGGCTCGCGCATGTTGCTGAGGCGACGGGCTCGCGGCTCCATGATGAGTGCGCAGATTCGGGAATGGGGTTGTAAACTGCAACTGCCAATGAGATGAGAGAGGACTTTCGACCAATGAATGGAGAGACGCTTGTTAAGGAGGAGTGGATGGAGATCATTAGGGCAAATGATGACAGTAACTTATGCGTGTCAAATGAGTGTGTGCTGAGTCTGGCAGGCGGGCAGTGGGGACTTCCTTGCTTCGCTGCTTGCTGGACGTGGCGCGCTCCGTGAGAAAACAACGAGTGTGACCCGGGTCGCGAGACGGGGGTCCTGATGCCCAATAGTATGCGTGTAGGCGACGTCCCAGTCAAGAATGCTTCATTAGGAGGAGGAAGAAGCACAATGTGATGCTGGTGAGGAGGAAGAAGATGCAGCGCTCGGGTCTCGTGTTGCGCTGGTACTTCTCGGCGCGCTCGAGCTGGCCCAGTCCAGAACGCATCCTCTCGACCACCTGACAGGCACAAGTTAGATACGGTAGACGCAAGATATTTTCGCGTCTGCATCATTCGTTACCTGTTCCATGTTGTAGTCGATCCGGTCAATGAGGGTGCCTTGGTCGATCACCATTTCAGCCACTTCCTTAAACATGGTGGCCAGCGTTGACACCGACTTAGCAATGCGCTGGATCTCGAGATCTCGAGTCTTGATGTCGTACTCGGTGCGGTCCATTACGGCGGTGCTCTTGTTGCCGAATCGGAAGCTTTCACCTGCCATCGCCGCGCCCTTCTCCATCGCATCAACGTCGAAAATCTCGCTCCCGAACTTCTGCAGTTGCAACCGCTGCAAATATTCGCGCTGCCGCGTTCGGAACTGGATCGAGATCTCCTGCAAGCGACCAGCAATCGCGCGCTGTGTGTTGAGTCGCACAAGGCGGTCCGCAGGCGACGGACTCAGCTCGCCTCCCACGAACGCACTAGTGATTTTCTTCAGCGAGCGATCAGCCTTGTGGAATAGCGCCGTGATTTCCTCGGTCAGGCAGTTGATTTCATGCTCTTGTTGGGTCTCCGAGTTGTCGAATCGGATCATGAGTCGTCGCGCATGCAGCAGCTGCAAGTACTCCACTAAAAACACGATAGCAACAGAACCGTCAGCTCACCCTGCCACTATCAATACCCAACCAGCATTCGACTCGGACACTTGGCGTGAAGTAGGCGAATGGATCCATCGGCGCTCTCAGCGAACCGCGTCCACTCCGGTTTGTGAATTTCGTCATGTTTTCCTCCAGGAAACTCGTTCGCATCTTGCAGCAGCGCCTTCTCCATCGCATTGGACTTGTTTCTCTGCAAAAAGAAAAGATCACAACAATCCTTAGCTACGGTAGACCCTGCTTCCAGGTCAATTGTCTCGCTACCTGTTTGGACAGAAAGAGCGCACCCAGCAACGGCGAGGTGTCCAGTCTCGGTCGCATCTGAAACCTCATGTTGCGCTTGCGCAGGTTCGCCCGGCGCTCCAGGAAGCGGCCCGTGAGGTCTCGGTACGCCATGGTCTCCGCTACAACACTGATCATCAAAACTCGCGATCTTGAACCGTCGCGTCCTCTCACTGGTCACAATTCCTCCTCCTTTCCACTAATCCTCGCGCTGCAAATCCAAAAAGTTCAACGTGTCCATTCACTCGACCATCACTCCGCATTCCGCATTCCGCACGCCATGGCGGACGCTCCTGGGCCCGCGCTGCGCTGGAGCAAACTGGAGACGACTGCGAGACGCAGCGGAGAGGCCCCGACGCGACGCTCCGGCCACTCGCTGTCCATCGTCGGCGCGAGCGGCTACTTGTTCGGCGGCTGCGACTACGCGGAGCCTCCAGGCCCGACGAGCGACCTTTTCGCACTTAAGATAAACGCCAACGCTCCGAGCGAGTGGGAGCGTCTCATTTCCCCTCTGGGCGGTGCGTGGCCCCGCCCAGGTGGAAACACTCGGCCACGGTCGTGGACAATAAGATTTACGTCTTCGGCGGCTTCCAGAGCAGCTCCACGAGGTTCAACGACCTGTGGATCTTCAACCCCATCACAATGGACTGGAGCCCGTCGGGGGCTCAGGTTAATAACAATAACAGCAATGCTCTTCATCGTGCTAGTGTAGCCAAGCCCGTGACGCAGACGCTGCCGGCTCCACGGGGGCACACTCGGCCGTGGCGATTCGACGCTCTATTTACGTGTTTGGAGGCTATGGAGGCACTGGATACGGTAGAAGAGACTTTGACG
The DNA here is from genome assembly GCA_012656105.1 of Phytophthora syringae. Lineage (NCBI taxonomy): Eukaryota > Oomycota > Peronosporomycetes > Peronosporales > Peronosporaceae > Phytophthora > Phytophthora syringae. Next base: position 244,653 of record JAAKBD010000202.1, read on the forward strand.
ACTTGTACGTGTTACGGACAGAGGATTTGAACTGGAGTAAAGTCACGTGTAAAGGTAAACCGCCGGAGAAACGGGCTGGCCACCAGGCGTGTGCTGTGGATGATTTGATGCTCGTGTGTGGCGGCTGGAACAGCGTCACGCAGTTCAATGACTTGCACATTTTCGACTCGACTGTGAACTCGTGGACTCTGGTGGAAGGCACGCATATGGCCACAACGCTGCCGAGGTGGAACCACGCGTGCTGTGCGGTGCTGGCCATCCCACATGCAAAAGTCTTTTGTTTTGGCGGCGTGGTGGGCGAAGCGAATAACTATAACGCACAGGGAAACTACATGAACGATTTGAGCGTGCTTGACACGGGTGAAATGAATTGGGCGATTCCGGAGATTGAGGGCGATCCGCCTTGTGGACGAAGCGACACAACGCTCGCATATGACGATAAGGGCAGTCGATTAATCGTTTTCGGCGGATGGGCGAACGTTTGGCTGAACGATATCTTTTATCTGGACGTAAGCTGCGTCGTCGGACCTCCTTATGGGATCACGGGGATTTTTCCTGACTTCGGACCAATTACGGGAGGCACTCCGTTGGTGATCGAAGGCATCGATTTTGTCAACAAAGCAGTAACTATTCGATTTTCAAGTCGGAAAGGATCGGTGGATGTTCCGGGAGAATACGTCAACGACCACACTCTGAATGTGGTGACGCCTGACTTCACCGCATACCCCGCTGGGGATGTTCAGGTCCGTGTAGCGCTCCATGGCGACTCGTTCACGACAACGTTCCAAACGTACAGCTACTTTTCGGTTTCCTCTGCACCCCTTTGTTTTGCATATGGCCCCGGTGTGTTATCGGGTGGAGCTAGTGGCGAACCAACGTGCTTTATTATCCAGGCGAGGGATGCTCAGCGCAACCTGCGGACGCGTGGTGGGGACGAGTTTAATGTCGCGATCTCGCTTGATGACTCCGATCCGATCTTCTTGCCGAGTTTGCAGGTACAGGATCTTCTGAACGGCAAGTATCTAGTAAGTTACACAGTTCCGAATCCAGGTGAATACCAAGTAAAAATTGAGTTCCAGGGCACATTTGGTGGCAACGCTGGGCCTATTCGCGGATCTCCATACACGGCGACATGCGATGACATCGTTACCCGAGAGATGAATTTAATGACAGGAAAACTCGTGGTAGACCAAGTCTTGCATGACTTACAGGGACTTCAGCAGGCAACACGAGAGTGTAACATTGGACTGGAGCAGCCTTTGTCGGACCCAACCTGGACACACGAACAAATTACAGCCGCACTAATTGGGCTGAAAGAGCACGTATTTATGGTTGAAAAGCGCGGAGAAGAAATATCTTTATCAATCGAAGAACTCCGTGCGGAAATTGGCTTCCTTAAAGATGCTGGAATCATTGTCACGAAGGAGCTTGATATTTTGATGTCTATTGAAATCGCTTGGGGTGAGGTGCTGAAGAAGGTCCCCGCTGCAAGTAATCGTATCGCCCCCTTGATCTCTGCGCAGAGCTTAAACTTTCGTGATGAGGTTGCCACCTATATGGAAGAACTTCAAGCAAAAGAGGCCCAGCTTAAAACGAAGGCATTCTGGAACTTTTCTGTTGGTGTCAACGCGGCACTAATACTACTTACTGACGAACAAGCAGATGCAGAAAAAGATGCTAGTTTATTCAAACAGAAGAAGCACATTGCGGAGATTCTAGAATGCGAAGATTTGATGGACCCATGCGCCTCCATATTAACCACAATTCAGAGGACTCTGACCCATTGCAGTCAAATGTGGGAAGCCATTTCAGAGGTGACAAGAAAAATTGACTTGTCAAGAGATATTCCTTGGAGCATGATTGATGGTATTATTTTGGAAGAAGAGGCGAAAGCTTTCCTAGCGCTGGTAAAAGCTACCCACAAAGATATTCGTGATTGTGATGCATTCAAAACGTTTGAGCGCCTAGTCAAGGACTTTCTCAGTACCTGCCCGCTGTTTCAAGCCCTGCGGCATCCTTCAATGCGAAGACGCCATTGGCAAGATCTCATCGCTGTTTCAGGAAAGACTTTTGATTGTCCAGACGATAACCCAAACATCAAATTTGCAGATATTCTAGCTCTAAACCTTCACGAGTTCCAGCGCGACGTGGAAGAAATCACTGATCGAGCGCAGAAAGAAGCCAAACAAGAGTCAACTCTTCTCGAGCTTGAGAATCGGTGGTCCAACATTTGCCTGGCGATGGCACTGTACAAGGAAACAACAGTACCCTTACTACACATGGCGGAAGACGATGTAGAGATGCTGGAGTCGGATCAGTTGCTCGTACAAGGAATGACTTCAGGGCGAAATAGTTTCTTTCAAGACCAGACACAGATGTGGAGGGCAAAGCTCATGCTTGTTTCTGAAACGGTTGGAGCGCTACTTGATATTCAGCGATCATGGTCATATTTGGAGCCGCTCTTTATGCAGTCAGAAGAGGTTAAAAGGGAGCTGCCTGACGAGGCGGCAAGATTTGAAGATGTGGATGAACTCGTCCGCCAAACCCTGCAGCAGATGTGGGACCAGTATCCACCTGGCAATGTATTGCTTTCCTGCCAACTTCCTGGCTTGCTCGAACTGCTCAATGATCTTCGTTCGCGATTGGAAAAGTGTCAGCAAGCACTCAAAGAGTACCTTGACTCTAAACGCCGTTTGTTCCCGCGCTTTTATTTTATTTCAGAAGCTGACTTACTTGACATACTTTCGAATGGAAACAGTCCTCAAAAGATCATGGTTCACCTTGAGAAGGTTTTCCTAGCTACGCATACTCTGCCTCTAGAAAAGGAAAACAATGGGACGGCAAGTGCAATGCTCGCTACTCACTTTGTATCCAACGACTCCGCAAAAGAGATCATTTCGTTCGAGAACAAAGTACTGTTAGAAGGCAAGGTCGAGTTCTACATGCAGACGATACTGGAATCCATACAACTTACCCTAAAGGGGCATGTCACACGTTCAATCAACCGATTTCCTGAGCAAAATCGAGTGGACTGGTTACTGCAGAAAGTTCCTGCTACTACAGAGGGTGCACTATCAAAGGATAATATGGATGCTGCTCAGATTGCTCTGCTTGTCGCTGGAATTGAATACACGAGAAGCGTTGAAAATGTATTTGAGCTTCTATCGAAAGGTCATGCGACCGCTATGAAGGAGCTTCTCGAAAAAGTTGTGATCCAGCTCAACGATTTGATTAAGCTGACGCAAACTAATTTGCCGAAAGGGGATCGCCAGCGAACAATGTGCATGATCACTATGGATGCCCATTCACGAGATATTGTACAGAAGCTGTTGTATGAAGAGATCACAACTCCAAGTTCGTTTCTTTGGCAGTCGCAGTTAAAGCCACGGCGATCTGATCACCAGAACCACACATACCTGGAAATCTGTGACGCAACGTTCGACTACGGATTTGAGTATTTGGGCAATGGCCCGAGGCTGGTAATCACGCCGTTGACTGACAGAATTTACGTCACTGCTACTCAGGCTCTTCACATTCAAATGGGTTGTGCTCCAGCGGGACCTGCCGGGACTGGCAAAACAGAGACCACAAAGGATCTTGCAACTATGGTGGGTAAAATATGCTATGTATTTAACTGTTCCCCAGAAATGGACTACAAGAATCTGGGAAATATTTTTAAAGGATTAGCGAGTGCGGGTGCATGGGGGTGTTTTGATGAATTCAATCGCCTCGCTCCTGAAGTGTTATCCGTATGCTCGGTTCAGTTCAAAGCTGTATGTGATGGAATTAGAGGCGAAAGCAGCCACATTGTGGTTGAAGGGGATAAGGTCACTCTAGACCCCACATGCGGCACCTTCATTACCATGAATCCAGGCTACCTGGGGCGTTCTGAACTGCCTGAGGGACTGAAAGCATTATTTCGACCCATTACAGTGATGGCGCCGGATCTTGTGCTGATTTGCGAGAATATGCTGATGGCGGAAGGATTCCGAGAGGCGAAGCTTCTTGCAACGAAGTTCTTCAGTCTATATTCGTTGCTTCGGGAACTTCTCTCGAAACAAGACCACTATGATTGGGGCCTTCGAGCCGTCAAGAGTGTACTTGTCGTGGCTGGTTCGTTTAAGCGTGCCGAGCCAAAACTTTCCGAGCAAGAGATTCTCATGCGCTCCCTTCGAGATTTTAACCTGCCCAAAATCGTGAAGCAAGACCTTCTTGTGTTCACAGGACTACTCAGTGATCTCTTCCCTAACCTGAATCTACCGCGGAAAATCGACGAGGCCATGGAAAAGTACGTTCATGTTGCGTGTGAAGATCGCGGACTTTGGCCGCATGAACATTTTCGGCTGAAGGTTATTCAGCTAGAAGAGCTACTAGCCATTCGACATTGCGTGTTCGTGATGGGGCCACCGGGAAGTGGCAAAACGGAATGTTGTGAGACGCTTATTGCTGCTCGGAAGAAGAAAGGCGAGGAGTATGTGACGAAAGTTATAGATCTTAACCCCAAGGCAGTTTCTACTGAAGATCTGTACGGATATATGATGCTTGGAACTCGAGAATGGAAAGATGGTCTGTTGTCGAAGATCATGCGCGACGTGGCATGTGGCTCAGTAACAGACCCTCGCCCGAAATGGATTGTACTGGATGGAGACCTGGACGCTAATTGGATTGAGTCGATGAACTCTGTCATGGATGACAACAAAATGCTTACCCTTGCATCAAATGAACGCATTCCGCTAAAGCCTAACATGCGACTCATATTTGAAATCCGGGATCTGAAATATGCCACGCCTGCGACGGTATCGCGTGCGGGGATTCTTTACATATCCGATGACGATGGGTTTCAATGGAGGTCATTCTTGGCAAGCTGGGTGGCAACTAAGGGGACATCTGTACAGCAGCGCACAACTTTGGGAGAAGCAATGAACAAGTATATCGATCCGATCATCGTGTTTGTTAGGCAATGCTGCAAAACTATTGTACCAATGCAGGAAATAACCATGGTGCATACTTACCTATACTTTCTTGACGCAGTGTTGGACACCGAAACTTTACGAGATTCGAAGAAAGTGGATATCCTGAGTGGTTTTATATCAGTCTGGGCATTTGGTGCCGCCCTCACAATTACTGATGATGGAACAGACTATCGCAAGCTGTTTAGCGAATGGTGGCGAAACGAGTTCAAGAATATCAAATTCCTGCTCGCGACACCGTGTTCGATTACTGGCTTGACCCAAATACACTAGCATTTGATACGTGGCGAGCTTCACCGTACTTCAAAGCAGTTCACTTCGATGGGTCTGTTGCCATGTCATCCGTCACTGTGCCAACTCCTGAGACGGCTTCGATTACAAGCTGGATGAGCATTATGGTTCGCGAGCAGCGTCCTTTCATGCTTTGTGGTAACGCCGGCACAGGAAAGACCCAGCTAGTACAGGGGTTACTCAATAATTTAGATGTTCGGACCTCGGAAGGTAAAACCAGTAGCTCTTTTTCATCCGCCGTCCGACCAGCGTCGTCAATTGCTGCTACTAAAGGTTCAGCATCCAGTATGAGTATCAACTTCAATTTCTACACAAATGCACACGCACTGCAAGCAATCCTGGAGTCTAAGCTTTCAAAACGAGTTGGATCCACGTTTGGTCCAACTATTGGAGACCAGTTGATTTACTTCCTAGATGATCTGAACCTCCCTCAGGTCGATCAGTATGGAACTCAGAGTGCCATCGCACTGCTTCGACAATATTTGGACTATGGACACTGGTATGATCGAGCAAAGTTTTCTCTAAAACAGATCGTAAACGTGCAGTTTCTGAGTTGTATGAACCCCAATGCTGGTAGTTTTAGCATCAATCCGCGACTTCAGCGGCATTTTGTTACGTTTGCCCTGCCTCAGTTGAGCGCTGCAAGTTTGCAGGTTATCTACACAACTTTTCTCGAGGGTTACGTGGCTGATTTCGTTGAAGATATTCGCAAGATGTGCCAGCCAATTCTAAAAGCAGCCCTGAATCTTCACGTTCAAGTGTGCAGTACCTTTCGTAAGACGGCTGCCAATTTCCACTACGAGTTTAATATCCGACATGTGGCGAACGTGTTTCAGGGCCTCTTAATGGCAAAGCCTCCAACGTTTGAGGACCCGTTAAAATTCGCGCTGTTATGGGTGCATGAATCCTTACGTGTCTATGGAGACCGCATGGTTTCCACGCAAGATCAAGCCAAATTCACATCGATCGTGCAGCAGCAAGCTAGAAAGTGTTTTCCTGCTCTCAACTTTATGCGTTACTTTGCCCCGGTTTCTGCTGGTGCAGAAAGTAGAAACGAATCAGCGTCACTTCAGTCCGACCCGGTTCTCTTTTGTCATTTTGCAAATGGATTGCGTACCAATGAGTATGATCAGGTGATATCATTCCAAGCTTTGCATGCTACGGTCGAGGAAGCGCTGGCAGAACACAATGAATTAAACGCGAAGATGGATCTAGTCTTATTCAAGGACGCACTGGAGCATATTGCTCGCATCGTACGCGTTATCTCAAACCCATCTGGTCATGCGCTTCTTGTCGGTGTTGGTGGAAGTGGCCGCAAGTCACTAGCACGGTTAAGTGCATTCATTTGTGGATATGCACTAGTGGAGATCACAATTACGCAGGCCTATTCACTGATGGACTTCAAATCTGATCTCCAAAACATGTTCATGAAAGCAGGAGTTAAAGGGGACGGTGTGGTTTTCCTGTTCGACGATAACCAGATCAAAAATGAACGGATGCTCGTGTATTTGAACGACTTGCTGTCCAGCGGAAATATACCGGATCTTTACAACTCTGACGAGCAAACAAATCTGATCCAGCAATTTCAACCGAAGATGATAGCAGCGCTAGCAGCAAATGCTGCAGCAGACCCGTCCGGTGATGCTAATACGGCTATGAATCTTGGTACGGAAGGGTCTGAAAAAGAGCGTGCTTGGCGCTGGTTTGTCCAGGAAATTAGACGCAATCTACACGTTGTCGTTTGTTTCTCCCCAGCAACATCAGATTTTCGAATGCGAGCTCGAAAGTTTCCTGCCCTCGTAAATTGTGCGTCGATCGACTGGTTCCAACCGTGGCCTAAGGAAGCGCTGCGGTCCGTTGCGGCACGCTTCCTTTCCTTTGATAACATCCCCCACTTGAATCCATCAGAAAACGTGATAATGGCAGTGCAAAACTTCATGCCATTTGCTTTTCAGAGCACCAACACTTTAGCAAGTGAATTTTTCGCACGTGAAAAACGACGCGTGTATTCGACGCCTAAGTCTTATCTGGAATGCTTGACGCTGTATCGTCGGCTACTAGCTCAGAAGCACTCTAGTCACCAAAAAGCGATGCAACGTCTTCAAAGTGGACTGGAAAAGATGGAATCAACGGGGAAATTGTAGCGACCATGGAGGAGGAGCTAAAACGTACTCTAGAAGACGCCGAAAAGAAGAAGGTTATTGTTGAAGAGTTAGCAGAGCGCCTGAAAAGGGATAAGGAGCTTGTTGAAAACGAAACAACAAGAGCAAATGTTGAGCGTGAGAAGTGTGCAATTATCCAGACCGATGCATCTGCAAAGAAGGCGGACACGGAAGCGGACCTTGCCCAAGCACAGCCTATGGTGGAAGCTGCGATGGCGGCTCTGGACACTCTCAACAAAAAGGATTTGGGAAACTGCAAGACTATGGCAAAACCTCCTGCGGGTGTAGGTGACGTTTTCAGCGCTGTAGTCGTGCTCTTTGCTGGCGTGAATCCCAATGTAACCATCCAGAAAAACGGCAAAGTAAAAGACAAGGATCGATCTTGGGAGGCCACGAAAAAGGCACTACTGGGCAACATTAACTCGTTAGTCGAAGAGCTCAAAGGATTCAAGACGTTAGTGGATAATCAGCAGGTACCTGAGGTTAACTGGAAGGAGATCCGTCCATTCCTACAGCTTGAGCACTTCAATGTGGAGGCAATTGAGAAGAAAAACTCAGCCTCTGCCGGACTCTGTGCTTTTGTAATCAATATTGTGGCCTACTACGATGCTATCGTGGTAGTGGAGCCCAAGAAGCGGGCGTTAGAAGCGGCTAACGAAAAAGTACGAGTGGCGAACGAAAGGCTGGAGTTAGTAAACCAGAAGGTAACTGCACTGGAAGAGAAGCTTGCAACATTGACGGAAGAGTTCGACAGAATCAATAAGGAGGTACTCGACGCGGTGGCATTACTGGAGCGAGGGCGGCTTCGTATGGAGCTTGCTCGCAGGCTGGCTAATGCTCTAGGAAGTGAGAGCGAACGCTGGGCCCATGAACTGGAGCAGCTCCGTGCTAGTGCAGAAATGTTGGTCTGCGACGTCGTGATAGCTGCTAGTTTTGTCTCGTATGTTGGTGCTTTTACAAAACCATTCAGGGATTCACTCATCAACGACAAGTGGTTGCCGTTCCTCCGTAAAGAGCTGGGGAGAAGCTGTCCAAGACTGACAAAGATAAGGATAAGGCTGTGCCTGCAGCAAGCACGATGTCAGAAGATGGCAATCCCTTGCAGATACTTGCAACACCTTCCGAGATTGCAGAATGGAATACGAAAGGCCTCCCCAGCGATCGCGTTTCGGTCGAGAATGGTGCCATCGTGCGCAACAGCTCTCGCTCACCGCTGCTAGTTGACCCACAACTGCAGGGTATTTATTGGCTTCGTGAAATGGAAAAGCATGCGCATCGTACATCACCTAGCTCCCTGCAGGTAGTACGTCAAGATCAACCAAATTTGACACAACTGCTGGAGAGCGCAGTTGAGCACGGTTACACAGTGATAGTAGAGAATATGGGAGAAAAAGTGGAGGTGTGCTTGTGGCCCTTGATCTCTCGGTCTACCACTGTACGAGGGCACAAGACACTCTTGAAAATGGGCGATAAACTTATCGAGTTGCATCCAGAATTTCGACTGTACTTGCACACAAAGCTTTCGAATCCTCACTACCCGCCAGAGCTGCAAGCCGAAACGACGATGATTAATTTTGCTGTTACACAACAAGGCCTCGAAGATCAGCTTTTGTCTCTCGTAGTACGCAAGGAGTGGCCTAAAATGGCCAAAGTTCGTACGGCTCTAATCCACCAACAGAACGAGTTCAAAATTCGGATACAAACGCTGGAAGACCGAATTCTTTCGAGCTTGGCCGATGCAGAAGGGGACGTGACTGAAAATGTACAGGTAATTACGGACTTGGAAACAACCAAGGCTACCTCGCAAGAAATCGCAAAGAAGGCTGCCAAAGCTGCCGAGTACGAAATCAAAATCAATGAGCTGAGCGCCAAGTATCAATCTGTCGCAAGTCGGGGCGCGCTACTATTTTTCATGATGGACGGTCTGCATCGTATGCATTCGTACTATGTGTACTCGTTGAACGCTTACGTCGTCATTTTTCAGCGTGGAATTGACTTGGTTCAATCTGAAAAGGAATCCGGAAGGCCGCCGACGTCAAGTGGCGGCGGAGGCTTGCTTGGTCGGTTGAAGGCAGCAGCGAAAAAGGTTATTGTCTCACAACGCTTTCAGTGGAATTCCGATTTGCTGCTAGCGGATCGAGTAGTGGATACGAACACCGAGCAGGATTTAGATGTCCTTATGAATGAAACAGATCAGGAAGAAAAGCCTTCTACAGCTCAGATTGAGACACGGTGCACGCAGCTCAAGACGTCTATTACTGAGGTGGTGTTCAACTATATACGCCGGGGTCTCTTTGAGAAGGACAAGTTGACTTTGGCCACTCAACTGTGCTTTTCCATTTTGCAATCGGAGAAAAAATTGATGCAATTGATATCCGTCAGTTGGTGGCCTGCGGCACTGCAAGTGACATGGGGTCAGGGATGGGACTCATTAGTGAATGGATGACTGAAACAATGTGGCTTCGTGTTCGAAAGCTCGAGGAGAATATCCCTAGTCTGCAGAAACTTACAACTTTTATGCGCTCCGACAGTGAGGAATGGCGAGAATGGTGTGATGCTGAAAAGCCCGAAGTGAAGCCGCTCCCTGGTCAGTACAAAACCTCGGTCACGCCGGTCCAGTTATTGCACCTTGTGCGAGTGCTGAGACCAGATCGAATGGTCTTCGCGCTACGATCTTACCTAAGTGATACTTTTGGTACGCAGATGGTTCAGCAACCACCTTTCGACATGGAGGCAACGTATCAAGAAACGAGTGCTTCGACCCCAATGTTTTTCGTGCTATTTCCTGGTGTGGACCCAACGTCATGGGTGGAGACGCTTGGTAAAAGTTTGATTTCACGTACGAGCGAGGAAACCTTATCAACATATCGATGGGTCAAGGCCAGGAAGAATATGCTGACAGTGTGCTCATGAAGTTCTCTCGTGAGGGAAATTGGGTTATTCTTCAGAACATTCATTTGATGCAGTCCTGGCTCCCACGGTTAGAGAGGGCGCTTGAGATTTACTCAGTCTCTGCAGATCAGAATTTCCGATGTTTCCTGTCATCCGAGGGTCCAGCTTTGGCCTCACTCAGCAATCTTCCGGAGTCGCTTTTGCAAAGCTGCATCAAAGTCGCAAATGAGGCTCCGACTGACTTAAAGAGCAATTTGCGCCGAGCATGGGCTAATTTTTCGCTGAAGCAGCTTGAGGCTTGCGCACAGCCTAGCGAGTACCAAGGATGCCTCTTCGCTTTATGCTTCTTCCATGCGCTGGTATTAGGACGGCGGCGGTTTGGCTCTCAAGGTTGGAGTCGCCCTTACAGCTTCAACACAGGGGACTTGCTCATCTGCTCAGATGTACTTCGACGGTATCTTGATACAGCCGCAACCAGTAGATCGAAGAGCTTGCCATGGGACGATCTGCGTTACATCTTTGGAGAAATTATGTACGGGGTCATATAACGGATCACTGGGACCGCATCACCAACAACACGTACCTGAACGAAGTCTTCACAAAGGAAATTTTGAAAGGCAAAGAACTCACTGTAGGGTTTAAGTGCCCCGATCCAGTTACCTTCAGCTACACCAAGTACGTGGAGTATATCGAGACACAGTTGCCAAGTGAGTCCCCAACGGTGTACGGATTGCATCCAAACGCGGAAGTGGGGTACCTCGTCGACGCGTCTAATGAGCTATTCGCAACAATTGCGAACTTTCAGCCTTCAGGAGCGTCATCAACTTCAAGCGATGGCTCAGCTGCTAAAACTGCGCAAACGGCAGCTTCTGAGCTGGCAAAAGAGAATGCCCAAGTGTATGCAGTTATTGAAGAATTGCTGGAAAAGCTCCCGCCCGAAATTGATCTTGCAGACTTACAAGCCAAGGCGGAACCACTGCTGACGACAGATCAGTCTCCTTATGTTGTAGTTGCTTTACAAGAAGCTACTCGCATGCACACGCTACTCCACGAGATCCAGACCAGTCTCGTCGAGCTCACAAAGGGGATTCAGGGCACGTTGAACATGACAGAGCCGATGGAGGACCTGATGGAGGCTCTTTCAATTAACCAAGTTCCTGGCCGCAATATGCTGCATATGTGCTCTTGGGAGAGATATGCGTGGTGGTCCCGCAAGTCGTTATCGTTGTGGTTTGCTGATCTACTAGAGCGCGTCCAGTTCCTATCCAATTGGACAAGCGAGTTCCGCCTTCCGTATTCAATGTGGATTTCCGGTCTATTCAACCCCACCGCCTTCCTCACAGCGATCAAACAGTGTACGGCTCGAACACACGGAATCCCACTGGACTCCATGGCGATTGAGACTCATGTTACACCCATTATTGATGCGGAGGGGGCCGAGTCATACCCTGAAATGGGCTCATACATTCACGGTTTGTTCATGGACGGCGCGCGATGGGAGTTTCCGATGAAAGACGGCGACAAGACTTCACCATTTTCATACGAGGTGGACTCGATTTCGTGCGGTGGCCACCTAGTGGACCCAATGCCAAAGGAACTTCTACCGTCTGCACCTGTCATCTATGCACGAGCCGTGGTGATTGACAGTAAATGGGAGGCCACAGCAGTGGGGCACTTCCGGCGTGCCAAAGATGTCTTTGACTGTCCTGTGTATCAGACAACGCTTCGAGGACCAACGTACGTGTTCCTTGCTACACTGAACACGATCCACCCCAAGGCGAAGTGGGTGCTGGCTGGTGCGGCACTTGTCATGCAAAGAGATTCCTAGGCCGTATATAAAGTCAGACAAACTAGTTTCATTAACCCATGCACAGTCAGCTTAAATCTGGTTGGGATTGAAAAGTTTTGGCATTTGCTGCCAGCACTTCCAGTAGTTTTGATCGTTGTGGTCGCAGCCAAGAGCGTAGTCCGTCAACTTGACGAGGTACGTGGTCTCAAACATGAACGCGAGCCCTCCTTCAAACTTTTCTGGCTTCAGTTCCGCGTTGGAAGCTGCGAGAAACGTCGCTGCATCTGGACCATGTGGAGTATCGACACTGTGAAGCGAAGCACCTCCTGGAGCAAACCCGTCCTCGCCACCCTTTTTGGCGTCGTAGCTGCCGTAAATCATTCCCATATACTCGCTCATGCAGTTGCGATGGAAGTATGGTGGGCGGAATGTGTGGTCTTGAACCTGCACACGTATCGTTAGAAAATAGGCTCAATGGGGCGGATGGTGGGCTTCTTTCTCATTCACGTACCATCCATCGCGGCGGGAAAATGACGAAGTCAGCCACCGCATTGCCCGGCTCGTCAGTTTGGCACGTGAGAACACAATAAATGGAGGGATCCTGCGAGAGCAGCAATAAAAGTCAGTTTACCAACTACATGTACATGTAGTGATCGAAAACTGTGGCAAGGGTGTAAAGTGAAGCAGAAAAATAATACGAACCGGGTGGTCGAAGCTCACAGCATTCATCGTGCAGAAGTTGTCCAAGTTGTATTTGCACGGAACATAATTGCCATGCCACGCGACCACGTTGAACGGCGAGAAGGCCATGCGAGCTGAAAACATTTGACCGCCAAACTACAGACGCCAATCGAGGTTAGACCCCATAACTTTCGACTTCTAAGCGATGGATCAAGCGCTTACCTTGTTGACGACCAGGTACTCGCACTCGCGATCCTCGTACGCAGCAGTCGGGTGCTCGAAATCTCGCGGGTTAGCGAGTCCATTGGCTCCGATGGGCCCAAGGTCAGGAAGGACAAAGTGGCGGTTGTACACCTCCAGAATGTAGCCACGCGACGGCTCATCCAGCTCGACCGAAAAGCGAATCCCACGCTACATAAGACAGAAGTCAGTCCTAATCCACGATTCTCCCCAAATGCACGAGCAACGTACCTGAATGACGCAAATCTCATGCGGCGACACCTTCAGTCGGCCAAACTCGGTCGTAACCTTCAGCACGCCAATCTGCGGGACTAGAAAACGAAAGAGAACCGTCAACTCTCGTGCTTTCCCAGTAACACAACAGGACATTTGTACCAAATTACCAATCAAAAAGTCACCGTCCGAGTTGTAAAAGCACTTGTCTGCCATGGATTTGTTGGCCGCGTACATGTGGATGGCCATGCCCGCTTTCATCGTCGGGTCTCCCGCTCCCCCGATCGTGCGTATTCCGTCCACAAAGTCCACCCTCTCCGAGTCCTTGGGGAGCGGCATGGGCTTCCACCGCATCTGCTGCGGCGTCAACTTCTGCTGGGCAAAGTCCGCCTTGATGAACGGCTGCTCCGTCTCCTGGTACTTCTCGTGCACCACGGGCGGCAGAATCCGGTACAACCAGCTTCCAAAAGGACCGAAACAAAGCTAAAATTTAGTAAAATTCACCACAATTGTCATCAGTTTTGTGTGGCACCTGCGCTGGTTCTTGTGGCGTGGCAGTGTGAACGCCGTCCCTGAGAGCTGCTCGGCGTACAATCCGTACGGACACTGAATTGGCATTAGAATTTAATTAAGGGGACGACGACTTGTCGATGGTAAAAGTGGAGAGCGGAATTCGACTTTTTGAGGATTGTTTTGGCCCTTGGGAGAGCGTCGGCCAGCGCCTCGGAGCAGAAGTCGTTGCCGAAGCCTGGCAGGTACGAGAGCGAGTCCCATGGGGCGTCGTTCATGGCTGGGAGAGACTTGGGCAGTAGGTGGCAAAAGGTGAAATGAGCTCCTCGAAGTGATGCGGCTGTTTGAAGGTGATGAAAACTTCAACGTCAATTTCGGTTGAGGGCCGTTCTTAAGTTCCCGGGACGAATTCCGGAAAAATATCCCAATCTCCCAAAATAAGAACGAAAAGTTGGGAATTTATGTTACCCACATAACTTACTAATAATCATAAGCCCATCCTACAACATATTTCATTTGTGAATGCGCCACCACCCATCATTTACAGATACGACGGAGGTAGACAGTATGTCGAGGCAAGTACTAATGCATTGCGATCACATGGCGGATGAGTACACGGAGCTGGTAAGTGTGTGGGCTTTAGTGTATATGGATGGTATGAACGAACGTAGTGAAAAGTGTATGGGCCCTCCTTTCCTGTGGAGTAAGTACATTTCTGAAGTACTGGCACGCCCTGGACGATTCCAGCGTCGGTACCGAATGAGCTTTGAGGCATTCAGCCAGTTAGGCAGTTTGCTAGAGCCTCAGCTACGTGTTTTGCATCCTTACTCTACTGTTCGTGTTGAAATCGTTTTGCATTGTATGCTTCGTTGGCTAGCTGGTGGCTCCTACGATGACATTTCAGCAATTGCTTTGATGACTGTGCCTACATTTTTTCGTTATGTAAATGCTGGTATGTCTGCGTTACTTGCATGTGAGGAGTTAGCTATTAGGTTTCCTAAAACGAGAGATGAAATGAAAGCACAATGTGATGCTTTTGCTACCAAAAGTATCGATGGGCTATTGCGAGGTTGTGTTGGAGCTGTGGATGGCTGGTTGTGTAGAATAAAAACTCCAACTAAACGTGAAGCAGCTCACGTAACCTCTTATTTTTCTGGGCACTATCATTGTTATGGTATTAATGTGCAGGCTTCATGCGATCATCTATCTCGTTTTACAT
>JAAKBD010000203.1:0-10510 GCA_012656105.1 Phytophthora syringae
GAGTGTTTGACATCCGAGCCCGCCGTGATCTTCGAATAAGCGTCGACGGCTTTCAGTTTCTACTCACATCACTGGTCGAGCACCCTGTTTTGAATCGAGCACCTGGAAAGCAGCAGAAGCCCCAGTGCAGCTTCAGCTAGAAGTGTTCCTGTATTCGCTGCAATCGCTGTCATACTATCAGGTCACAATACTCGGTATTGGGGAAGGTTTGTTGTTACTCTCTTAATGTTTTAGATATGACCAATGTCTCTAACTATGCTAAAAATATTTTACTGCGCTAGGTACCGTTTAAAAAATTAATGATAGGGTCGTGGAAGCAGTGCTTGCATCGGAAGGCTCTTTCGTACGGTGGCCAACTAAAACAGAGCGTGATGTTACATCAGCGCACGTGCAACACGCTACGGGCTTTCCAAACTGCATTGGGTTTGTTGACGGTACTATGTTTCAGCTGAAGTACGCACCCAAGGTCGACGCCGAGTGCTACTTTTCGCGCAATGCAAATTACTGCTTGAACGGCCAAATTGTTTGTGATCATAGGCGCCGAGTCATATACTATCAGGTGAGTTTTGGTATTTAACACTCTGTCGAAAACAACTAATGGTATTGCTTAAACGAGCAGGTCGGGCTACGGGCTCTGTTCATGACAAGCGTGCGTTTTCCTTTACGAATATGGCCTCGACCCCGCGGTTTCTTCGATACCAACGAGTATTTGCTTGGGGATATGTGGTATGGAGTCAGCTTTCCGTTTATAGTCAGTCCCTACAAGCTGCCCGCCGCACTCGAGCCTGACAACGCTCAGTTCAACTTCCGACTATCAAGCCAACGTATTGCAATTGAGCATTGCATCGGGATTATAAAAGGACACGGTTTCCGATTTTGAGGGAATGTGCAGTTTATTTGCTGGGCGAGGACGATATCGTCCAAATTTGCAAGCGTCAGCGGGCGTGCTTTATCCTACACAATGTATGCATTGAGCTTCGCGAGAAACAGTTTGATCCAGTTGCTGAACCAGCCCCTGGTGATGATTGGGTTTGTGAAATCGAAACCACGTGTGACGGGGGTCACACGCACCTTGTGCTTGAGGAAGCGTAGCTTAGAACCGAGACAGACGCCCTGCGTCTCTGTCTTCTATCGCAAAAGGGAAGCCCTGCTTTCCTTTTGGTCGTTCCAAACGACTTGCGATCTTCTAGGTTAAAGTTAAACTGTTTCTTTATTTACTTTGCTCAATAGTTCCTAGATACTGTAAACTGCCTAATTAATGCCTCCCTGAAGTCACTAGTTCGAAATGAGTGGCTCTCAAGCTATGTCGTCTCCCGTAAGTACGAACCGTACTTAGTCGACTAATGGTTGTACCTCAGGTGTGTGTCCAACACCATGTACCCATGTACCTATGTGTACCATGTATCCATGTACCAGTGTAGCCATGTGTGACACACACCATATTCTAGAATTGGTCACAGACCATCAGTCGGGCTCCGCCCTATTACACCCTCCCACACCCAAACGGGAAACACCGTCGTATCCCATTCTGGGAAAGGAGCGGGAATCCAGCGGAACACGAGCACAACGTGCGCCCTTGCCGGCAAAGCCTCATTCTCGAAAACGCCGCCGACCCCACAAGCACTGGCCCACGGCCATGACGAAGACCGCCGAAACCAAGACGAGCCCGAAGGGCGACGCGAAGACCACCGAACCCAAGGCGAGCCCGCAGGGCGACGCGAAGACCCCGAAGCCAAGACGGGCCCTGAGGGCGACGCGAAGACCGCGAGTGAAGACGCCGGCTCTGCGAGCGCTCCGAAAGTGCCGAAGGCGGACACCTCCAAGGACGACATCCCCGCGGATGCCAACACGAAGACCGCCACTAGCACCAGTCCGAAGGACGATCTTTCCGAGGAGAAGGCCGCTGCTCCTGTCCCACAGATTGCTGCGAAGGAGACGCCACCTCGGCTGAAGGCAACGCCTGTTCCCGACGACACGCAAGTGCTTGCGAAGGCGAAGCCTGCTCCCGGCGACACGCCAGTGCCTGCAAAAGCACAAGCGAACCTCAAAGAGGCGCAAGCGCTCGAGAAGGCGAAGCCTGCTGCTCGCTCCCAAGACGAGGAGCCGCACACGCAAAGAGTCTTCGGAGGCCGGCCCGGCCGCGAAGAAGCCTCGAACGTCGAAGAAGGCCGACTCGGCCGAAAAGAAGAAGAAGAAGAAGGCCACGAAGCCGAAGTCCGTGGCTCGTCGAGCCGCTGAGGCCGCTGCGCGAAAGCGTAGCCGGCAACTCGTCCAACAACCTGGACCCCATTACTCGAATAGCTCCGGGAGCGACGTCGAGAACCCGAACCTTGTGGACGACAAGGGGGACGATGACCGCTCAGCGGGAGAACCAGCCACACCCAAGACGGACATCCCTGTCCCAGGTGGCAAGCCTACCGCGCCTAAGGCGGATACTCCTGCCCAAAGCGTCATCGATATGACCACAGGCGACGTCGAGATGGAGGATGTCGAGGACAAGTCGCCTCACAAGCCCCAGCGGAGAGACTCCAAGGCTTCCAAAGCCTCGGCTCGTACGGAGTACGTGGATCGAGAGCTCGAAGAGATCGACTACGGAGAGTCCGACCTCGACGAGGGAACCCACACGACTCCCGGCTCGCCGCAACTCACCGAGCTACAGCGCGCTATCCACCCCGGGAGTCCTGCAAGTCCGCGCAGCAAGGCTGCTGCCGCGCTACGCGCTTCTGGGCCGAAGTGGGGTCGAGGAGGTGAAGTCACTGACCCGCCCGCGACTACGCTCCCTGAGCCCGTGATCTCCAACGCTGGAGTCGACGAAGGACTCGATCCCGCCAACCTGCGCTCAGAGAGCCGCGAGTTCCTTCGGGCACAAACCGAGTCGAGACGCACGTCCGCTGAGCGGGGTCGTGCTGGTGAGACGACAGCTCCGCGTACTCGCGAACAATTGCTGGCTCAGCTCGTTTGGTCTCCTCGAGCGTATGCCGCATATTTGAGGCAGAGCCGACAACAAGGGGTAACTGTACCCAACTTCGTTGCGTGCCCTATCATCCTCAACGAGGACACGGCGCTATCCCGAGCGTACTACGAGGAGCAGTTCAAGGCCTGGCTGCAACACTGTGGCTACCCTGTAGCTGAGTTTTGAACTCTCCGCATCGCTTGGACTGGCTGGTTCAGCGGCGTCTTCGCTTTCGCATGGCGAAGATGTTCGCCGACGGGACCTGGGACTACAACCGGTGGGACACACGCCACCTACCGACTCCCAGAGTCATCCTCGATGAGGTTGTGAAGAAGGTGGCCAAGTCGCAGCATTCGCATCCTGTGGATCCATTGAGCGTTTTAGGACGCGTTAGCGCCGAAGACCTTCGTGGGAGCGCCTATAGGCGGCCACAAGGTCGGCGCAGTCCTCAGCGAGGCGGCTTTCCGGCTCCCACGTATTCTCGGACGTGGGGAAGCCGCGCCACTTCACCAGAAACTGGACGGCGCCCGCGCGCTCGCGATGGCGCACCAACTTCTCCACATGGAAGTACTGCTCCCCATCATTTCCCCGTAGGGGTGGAGGAGCTCGGGACGGGCGAGGTCTCGACGACCCGGCCTGTCGTGTCGACGCTTCTTGGCTCGGCACCATCGGTGGAGGTGGGTCTTCGAGAGACGGTGGCGAGTTGTCAGCAGCTTCTGCGCTACCAGCAGGCCGACATTGTCGCGTTGCAAGCTGCACAGCGCGTCCTGAATGACGAGCGGGACGAGCGTCAGCGCCTGACGCAGGCTGCTCAAGACCCTGACCAGAGGATCCGCCGCGTGCGGCATGACTTGACCGAGACCCAGAAGCAGCTCCGTGAGCTTCGGGAGGAGGTGCGAGGCGCCCGCGACCAGCAGTCCGGCTGGATCCGGGAGTTGTACGATCGCGTGCACCAGTTGGGGCGACGTCTTCCGGAGGAAGTTCCGCCCGCTGCGGCTGCCCCACAGCCACAACCGGCCCAGGTACCGCTGACCCAAGAGGCTCTCGCGCAGGCGATGCAGTACGCTCTGCGTCTCCAAGCTCAGGGTCGCCCTGATCCTGGGAACCCGCCTCGTGATATGCTTTAAGCATGCCGACGTAAAACGTTGATGCGTAGCCATTGCCGATGGCAAATCCAGCGTGTAGGCATTGCCATGAACTCCAATGACCGTGAATGGTCCCACGAAGCGTGGTCGAAGCTTGGTGCTCCCCACCGCAGACACTGCATTGATAGGGAGGTTCTTAGCGTTGAGTAAGACTAAGTCTCCAATTTTGAACACCTGTGTGTTATTACGCCCGTGGCGATCGCTGTTCTCCTTCTGTAGATCTTGAGCAGCCGCCATAGCGTCTCGACGCGCGTGCGAATTTACTTCGCCAGTCTCAATGAATGAGAGCAGGTTCCGTTTGACGGACGCACGCACCCCGTGCAAACCTCTGTCGTCTTCTACGACAATCCCTCCCTCACCCAAACTGGAAGCCGGAGGCAACGCCAGTGGGGTCCGCGGGT
Organism: Phytophthora syringae; assembly: GCA_012656105.1. NCBI lineage: Eukaryota > Oomycota > Peronosporomycetes > Peronosporales > Peronosporaceae > Phytophthora > Phytophthora syringae. The sequence goes on from JAAKBD010000203.1 coordinate 4,500, forward strand.
GCCGCAGGCCGTTCACGTAGAAGGGCGTAAAGCCCGTGGACGCATGCACTGCATTGTTGATCGCGAACTCCACTTCGTGGGATCTGCCACGCAGACACTGCGCAGAATGTCTTCAAGACACGGTTCACGCGCTCGGTCTGACCGTCGGTCTGCGGGTGGTCTGCCGTGGACATGTCCAACTGAGTGCCTAAGAGGCGAAAGAGGTGGGTCCAGAAGTGTGACACGAACCGTGGGTCCCGATCGCTAACAAACGATTCGGGAGGCCATGATGACGAAAGACATTGTCTATAAAGAGCTGAGCCGCCTGCGGCGCTGTCACACTCTTCTTGACCGGCACCAGCCGCACCATCTTACTCAGTCGGCAGACGAAGCCCAAAACGCCAGTATGGCCTCGCCCGTCGGGCGGCAACTCGAAGATGAAGTCCATGCTCACCGAGCGCCAGCAGTCAGCCGGAACCGGCAAGCTCATCAGCGGCGCTGCCGATGCCGGAGAGGGTTTCACCCGTTGGCATGTCTCGCACGTCTTGACGTAAGAGCGGACCCACTTGTACATGTGGGGCCACCAGAAATCGCGCGCCACAGACGTGTACGTCTTCTCGCGACCCAAGTGGCCGCTATGCGTCGTGTCGTGGGCCTCGTAGAGGATCCTGTACCGCAGGTCCTCATCGTTGGGCACAACCCACCGAGGAGTGTCGTCGCTGTCTACTTGGTAGTAGAGCAGTCCTCGGACAAAGAGTAGCGATGCAACTTCGCCCGCTGGCGGGCCGTGAGTTGGGTCTTACCCGTCTTCTCGCGCAATGCCTCGACTAGGTCGCGCAGATCGTCGTCGTCGACGTAAGCTTCTCGGAGTAATTCATGAAGCGGAGACTCGAGATACACGGCGTGTGCTAACTCGTAGTCGGGTCTTCTCGACAGTGCGTCCGCAAGGACATTCTGCTTGCCCGGCTTGTAAGCCACCGTGAAGTTGTATTCCGCAAAGAATGACAACCACCGCGCCATGCGCTGAGATAGGTGCGGAGACGAAGTCGCCGTCCTCAAGGAGGCATGATCTGTGTAGATCACAAAGGGTTTGCTGCCGAGCAGATGGACCCGGAACTTCACAAGTGCGTACTTCATCGCGAGAAGTTCCTTGTCATGGACGGGGTAATTCTTCTCCGCAGCTTTTAGCTGTCGCGATTGAAACGAGACCACTCGTTCTCTGCCTTCGGCATCAACCTGAAGCAGGGCGCAGCCTATGGCAAAGTCCGATGCGTCGCAAACGACACTAAATGGACGATCTTCGTCTGGAAGTGCGAGGATTGGAGCGCTTTGCAGGCTCTGCTTGATCGCCTCAAAGGCTCTCTGTGCCTCCTCGGGCCAAGACCACTCCGTATCCTTCTTCAGGAGGATGGTCAATGGCCTGGCCAGCTCGGCATAATTCTCGCTATACTTGTGTAAGTAATTGGCGAGGCCAAGCCACTTACGCAGATCCCGTTGGGACGTAGGAACTGGCCACTGAGAGATCGCTTCGATCTTCTCGGGGTCAGCTCGAACGCCATCCTTGCCAAGGAAACATCCCAAGAAGGGAATCTCCTCCGCACCAAAGATGCATTTGTTGATGTTCGCATACAAGCGATTCTCGCGCATGCACATCAAAACCTCACGGAGGTGTCCAATGTGGACCTCAGTGGCCGACTTATCGCCCTCAGCTCGGCTGTGGACGAAGATGTCGTCGAAGTAGGTCTGCGCAAAGCGCCTCAACGGGCGGAATAGTTGGGTCACCAAGCGATTAAACGTCGCTGGTGCGTTAGATAGCCCTTGGGGCATAACTAACCATTCCCACAACATCCCACTGGGAGTGCTCACAGCTGTGAGGGGAATATCCGATTCCCGCATCAGTAGCTGATAATACCCATCGACCATGTCGAGCGCGCTGAACACGGCACAACCCGCCATGTTGTTCTGCAACACATCCTTCCTCGGGATAGGCGTGGACGCCGGTATGGTCGCCGCGTTCAACTTGTTGAAAGCGTGCACCATGCGCCACTTCCCATTGGGTTTGCGCACACAGAACGTCGGAGACGAGTGTGGCGACTTGGACTCACGCACCATGCCGGCGGCATGCTTCGCTGCGAAGAAGGCGTCGATCACATCGACCTGCTCCTTCGGAAGCGGCCATTGCCGCGTCGTGCAGTACTTGGTACCCGGCTCCAGATCGATTTCATGGCGGACGCCTCGATCTGGGGGCAACACTGATGGAGGGTCTGCCGAGACCACATCCGAGAACTCCTTCAACAGAGGATAGTAGGGATCCGAAGGATCTTTCAAAATCGCCGCGCCGTAGCGGCGTTGTCTCTTGGAGACCTCTCTTCTTCGAGCACGTCCGGGTCCATGACCGACGAGCTATTCAGCTCCACCGAGTCGTTTTCACGACGAAGGAGGACTAAGTCTTCGAGTTCTCCCGCTTGCAGCGACTCGAGAAACTCAACATACGAGAGCTCTTCCAGAGCGAGAGCTCGGGGACAGGAGTTAACTCCACTCCTTCCCGTCTATTGCCTGTAAGGGCATCGACGACCACCATAGTGGGTTCCTTCCCCACATGGGACTTCTGGCGGGACACAGTCCTACTGCGTGCCGCAACTGGAGTGGGAGCCTCTGCTCGACCACCTTGGGGTGCGCGACGACCTTCGTCTGCGTCTTCCTGCGCGACCAAAGCTGAACCAGCTTGTACGCGTTGCGTAGTGGGAGCCTCTGCTCGACCACCTTCTAGTTCGGGAACGAACACTTCTTCAGCCGATCCGGCAAAGTGACGTTCCCCACGAGGCACCCGGTGCTCATGCACGAACCCGTTGCGGGATGAGGAGGGGACATGACCCGCCAAAGCTCTATCCGCTAAGGGTTTGTGACTAGCACCAATGGTGCGACTACGCCAGTCGATCCACGGCTCATGCTTTGCAAGCCAAGGCATGCCGAGGATCAAATCGTATCGTTCGTCCATGTCGAGGACAATGAACGGTTCAACCGAGTTGAAATCGTCAAATTTGACAGCCAGAGGGAGGAGAACCTTCCGCGTCGATACAATCGAACCAGTCGCTAGACGAACAGACACTTTACCATTACTCTTAGAGTCTTCTAAAGCTTTAGCATATAATGCGCTGTTCCTAGCCACGCTAGTTTTCGTTGCGAAATTGTACGACGCACCTGAGTCGATCAGGATGGTCATAGGCTCTTCATACCCTTTGATGCTGGCGGTGACGACCACAAGGTTAGACCGCGAGGCGGCCACCGAGAGGAACAACAGTTCCGTCTCCGGGACTTGCTCTCCAGGACGGGGAGGTGGCGAGGCCACCGTCGTCTTGGAAGAGCGAAGTCTCCCAGCAGGGCGTCCCGCGCCTACTGGGAGTCGCCGTTTTCCGCCGGCGCGGACTCAATGACATTGAGCGACGGCGACGCCGAATTGGCTTTGCCATGATTGACACGCCACGGATTCGTTGGACAGCTGCGACGGAAGTGGCCCATCTGGTTACAGCCGAAGCATCGGCCACTTGCCCGAGGCTTCTTCGAACGCGCCGCTTCGGCCGAGGATATCTCCATGGGGACAGGGCCTTCGGCTACGTCCGAGGGACCCACATGACCATGTGCGGATCGCACACAGTGGTCCTCAAGAAGCGCGAATGCACGGCTTCATTGAAGGTCTTGGGTTGGCGGCGGAACAGCTCCGTCCGAACCGGACCCGTGCGGACTCCGTCCATGAAAACCGTCACCTTGACATCCTCCGAGAGAAGAGCGCCGGCCATCGCCGCCTCCAGGTTCTGCAACTCCATGACATAGTCTTGGAGCGTGCGTTTGCCTTGCTTGCACCGCAAGAACAGGGAGCGATGGCGATACGCCACATTGGCAAGCAGAAACTGCTGCCTGAGTTCTTGTTCCATGAACGACCATGAGGAGAAATAGCCTGGAGACGAAGTCTCGCGGGCCATAGCCCATGCTCGAGCTCGACCTCCAAGGTTAGAGAGAGCGAAAGCGACCTGCGATCTCGCGTCGTAGATCTGTCCCGCGCTCAGCGCGATCTCGATCTCGCGGATCCAGAACACGAGGCTATCAGCCTCTTTCCCATCGAACTTGGGAACCGTCATCTTGACTGCTTTCGTCGACGGCTGTCGTGGGGTAGACGCGGCCGCGTTCTGCGCGGCGGCATGAGCAGCGCTCTGCGCCGCTTCGGCTCGCACGGTCGCGCGGGCTGCTTCTTGAGCAGCCATGCTCACGTGAGCGATGAGTGACGACTCGTACTTGTCGAACCGCTTCACGCGGGCCCTCTGTTCTTCCGGAGGAAGCGAGGGGAATCCAGCAAAGCCTGCTCGCCCAGGAGGCTCACCATCTTCTCCAACGTGGCCCAGTGGGCATCTGAGAGGTGAGGGAAGTCCTGGCGGGCTGGCATCCTGCTCTCTGAGTCTTCCATACTCAAAGAGTCCTTGAACGTTGTAGTAATTCGCGACGGTCGCGGGATTGACTACAAGTGCTACCAGGTGTGACGGGGGTGCAGGAAGCGTAGCTTAGAACCGAGACAGACGCCCTGCGTCTCTGTCTTCTATCGCAAAAGGGAAGCCCTGCTTTCCTTTGGTCGTTCCAAACGACTTGCGATCTTCTAGGTTAAAGTTAAACTGTTTCTTTATTTACTTTGCTCAATAGTTCCTAGATACTGTAAACTGCCTAATTAATGCCTCCCTGAAGTCACTAGTTCGAAATGAGTGGCTCAAGCTATGTCGTCTCCCGTAAGTACGAACCGTACTTAGTCGACTAATGGTTGTACCTCAGGTGTGTGTCCAACACCATGTACCCATGTACCTATGTGTACCATGTATCCATGTACCAGTGTAGCCATGTGTGACACACACCATATTCTAGAATTGGTCACAGACCATCAGTCGGGCTCCGCCCTATTACACACACACCACGATCACCTCCAGAACGCTTAGGTCCACCCGCAGCACCGCCGCCACGACGACGACCGGAAACATTCACAAAGTCACCAGCTTCGGCACCATCCCCAACACCACGAGCTGCCACGGGAGCGACACCAGCACCTCGATCACGTCCACTACTTGTGGCCACCCGCTGCACCGCCTCCACGACTATCACCGGAAAGCACAACGGCACCCGCTTCGACACCGTCGCCAACACCACGGTCTGTCGCGGGGGCGACACCTTCGCCGCTTGAATCTGGTTCTACCGTACGCTGCGGTCCTTGTCGTCATGCCCAATGGGATGGTTGTCTATAAACACAATTATTTGGCTGATTATTTTGTTCCAAAGTCAGTTTAATCGCAGGGAATAAGTATTACCTACAGTGTTGGACGAAGTGATGCAATACGGCTTCACTCGTCAAGCAGGAAATCGTTGCCTTCGCGTCCGTTAGCTGCACCACCTGGAAGAACATATCGATATCTCTGTCGAGGCCGCGTGGCAGCGCGGACGTCCACCCAGCCGCCTTTCAGCTCCCCCACGCATCATTAAAGTCTATCGTCGATGCCAAGACGGTCGTACGACTGCTTTGCGCGTCGGCATTTTGTCGTACCCGCCAACTTTTTCCGCACGGTAACCTGACTTCCGTCGGCGAGCGTTTTCGTGGCATGTCGGGTGCGAGATAAATCAGGGAATGAACGGCTCTCATGGTGTCGCATATGATATCAATTTTAGCGGTTCATAAGTGCCATGCTCGCTATGTAAACTCATATTGTATATTCACTCTATTTCTCAGTATATTATTTTCTACAATACAGTCTGTCACTGACTCAAACTGATCAGCGTGCATACTTACAACAAGTTACACGCTCGGAATCGCCACACGTCCGCGGTTGCTGGGCGCGATTCACACGTCTACGCTACCTTGAGTGTATCCTTGAGGATACCATTTGGGATGGGAATTTGACGCTATTCTGTCGATTTTGATTTGGTTGACATTGTTCTGATGACTGACCTCGACCAATCATTAAAGAGACCTGTTTGAACCAATCATAGACGTTGATAACTCT
>JAAKBD010000204.1:0-70451 GCA_012656105.1 Phytophthora syringae
ATTCTGCTTGCCTGGCTTGTAAGCCACCGTGAAGTTGTATTCTGCAAAGAATGACAACCACCGCGCCATGCGCTGGGACAGATGCGGGGACGATGTCGCCGTTCTCAATGAGGCATGATCTGTGTAGATCACGAAGGGTTTGCTGCTAGCAGATGAACCCGAACTTCACAAGTGCGTACTTCATCGCGAGAAGTTCCTTGTCATGGACGGGTAGTTCTTCTCCGCAGCTTTAGCTGTCGCGACTGGAACGAGACCACTCGTTCTCTGCCTTCGGCATCAACCTGAAGCAGGGCACAGCCGATGGCAAAGTCCGAGGCGTCGCAAACGACACTAAATGGACGATCTTCGTCTGGAAGTGCGAGGATTGGAGCGCTTTGCAGGCTCTGCTTGATCGCCTCAAAGGCTCTCTGTGCCTCCTCGGGCCAAGACCACTCTGCATCCTTCTTCAGGAGGATGGTCAATGGCCTGGCCAGCTCGGCATAATTCTCGCTATACTTGTGTAAGTAATTGGCGAGGCCAAGCCACTTGCGCAGATCCCGTTGGGACGTAGGAACTGGCCACTGAGAGATCGCTTCGATCTTCTCGGGGTCAGCTCGAACGCCATCCTTGCCAAGGAAACATCCCAAGAAGGGGATCTCCTCCGCACCAAAGATGCATTTGTTGATGTTCGCATACAAGCGATTCTCGCGCATGCACATCAGAACCTCACGGAGGTGTCCAATGTGGACCTCAGTGGCCGACTTATCGCCCTCAGCTCGGCTGTGGGCGAAGATGTCGTCGAAGTAGGTCTGCGCAAAGCGCCTCAACGGGCGGAATAGCTGGGTCACCAAGCGATTAAACGTTGCTGGTGCGTTAGATAGACCTTGGGGCATAACTAACCATTCCCACAACATCCCGCTGGGAGTGCTCACAGCGGTGAGGGGAATATCCGATTTCCGCATCAGTAGCTGATAATACCCATCGACCATGTCGAGCGCGCTGAACACGGCACACCCGCCATGTTGTTCTGCAACACATCCTTCCTCGGGATAGGCGTGGACGCCGGTATGGTCGCCGCGTTCAACTTGTTGAAGGCGTGCACCATGCGCCACTTCCCATTGGGTTTGCGCACACAGAACGTCGGAGACGAGTGTGGCGACTTGGACTCACGCACCATGCCGGCGGCATGCTTCGCTGCGAAGAAGGCGTCGATCACATCGACCTGCTCCTTCGGAAGCGGCCATTGCCGCGTCGTGCAGTACTTGGTACCCGGCTCCAGATCGATTCATGGCGGACGCCTCGATCTGGGGGCAACACTGATGGAGGAGGGTCTGCCGAGACCACATCCGAGAACTCCTTCAACAGAGGATAGTAGGGATCCGAAGGATCTTTCAAAATCACCGCGCCGTAGCGGCGTTGTCTCTTGGAGACCCTCCTTCTTCGAGCACGTCCGGGTCCATGACCGACGAGCTATTCAGCTCCACCGAGTCGTTTTCACAACAAAGGAGGACTCAGTCTTCGAGTTTCCCGCTTTCAGCGACTCGAGAAACTCAACATACGAGAGCTCTTCCAGAGCGAGAAGCTCTGAAAGGAGTTAACTCCACTCCTTCCCGTCTATTGCATGTAAGGGCATCGACGACCACCATAGTGGGTTCCTTCCCCACATGGGACTTCTGGCAGGACACAGTCCTACTGTGTGCCGCAACTGGAGTGGGAGCCTCTGCTCGACCACCTTGGGGTGCGCGACAACCTTCGTCTGCGTCTTCCTGCGCGACCAAAGCTGAACCAGCTTGTACGCGTTGCGTAGTGGGAGCCTCTGCTCGACCACCTTCTAGTTCGGGAACGAACACTTCTTCAGCCGATCCGGCAAAGTGACGTTCCCACGAGGCACCCGGTGCTCATGCACGAACCCGTTGCGGGATGAGGAGGGGACATGACCCGCCAAAGCTCTATCCGCTAAGGGTTTGTGACTAGCACCAATGGTGCGACTACGCCAGTCGATCCACGGCTCATGCTTTGCAAGCCAAGGCATGCCGAGGATCAAATCGTATCGTTCGTCCATGTCGAGGACAATGAATGGTTCAACCGAGTTGAAATCGTCAAATTTGACAGCCAGAGGGAGGAGAACCTTCCGCGTCGATACAATCGAACCAGTCGCTAGACGAACAGACACTTTACCATTACTCTTAGAGTCTTCTAAAGCTTTAGCATATAATGCGCTGTTCCTAGCCACGGTAGTTTTCGTTGCGAAATTGTACGACGCACCTGAGTCGATCAGGATGGTCATAGGCTCTTCATACCCTTTGATGCTGGCGGTGACGACCACAAGGTTAGACAGCGAGGCGGCCACCGAGAAGAACAACAGTTCCGTCTCCGGGACTTGCTCTCCAGGACGGAGTGGTGGCGAGGCCACCGTCGTCTTGGAAGAGCGAAGTCTCCCAGCAGGGCGTCCCGCGACTACTAGGAGTCGCCGTTTTCCGCCGGCGCGGACTCAATGACATTGAGCGACGGCGACGCCGAATTGGCTTGGCCATGATACGGATTCGTCGGACAGCTGCGAAGGAAGTGGCCCATCTGGTTACAGCCGAAGCATCGGCCACTTGCCCGAGGCTTCTTCGAACGCGCCGCTTCGGCCGAGGGTATCTCCATGGGGACAGGGCCTTCGGCTACGTCCGAGGGACCCATATGACCATGTGCGGATCGCACACAGTGGTCCTCGAGAAGCTCGAGATGCACGGCTTCATTGAAGGTCTTGGGTTGGCGGCGGAACAGCTCCGTCCGAACCGGACCCGTGCGGACTCCGTCCATGAAAACTGTCACCTTGACATCCTCCGAGAGAGGAGCGCCGGCCATCGCCGCCTCCAGGTTCTGCAACTCCATGACATAGTCTTGAGAGTGCGTTTGCCTTGCTTGCACCGCAAGAACAGGGGCGATGGCGATACGCCACATTGGCAAGCAGAAACTGCTGCCTGAGTTCTTGTTCCATGAACGACCATGAGGAGAAATAGCCTGAGACAAAGTCTCGCGGGCCATAGCCCATGCTCGAGCTCGACCTCCAAGGTTGAGAGAGCGAAAGCGACCTGCGATCTCGCGTCGTAGATCTGTCCCCGCTCAGCGCGATCTCGATCTCGCGGATCCATAACACGAGGCTATCAGCCTCTTTCCCATCAAACTTGGGAACCGTCATCTTGACTGCTTTCGTCGATGGCTGTCGTGGAGTAGACGCGGCCGTGTTCTGCGCGGCGGCATGAGCAGCGCTCTGCGCCGATTCGGCTCGCACGGTTACGCGGGCTGCTTCCTGAGCAGCCATGCTCACGTGAGCGATGAGTGACGACTCGTACTTGTCGAACCGCTCCACGCGGGCCCTCTGTTCTTCCGGAGGAAGCGAGGGGAATCCAGCAAAATCCTGCTCGCCCAGGAGGCTCACCATCTTCTCCAACGTGGCCCAGTGGGCATCTGAGGGGTGAGGGAAGTCCTGGCGGGCTGGCATCCTGCTCTCTGAGTCTTCCATACTCAAAGAGTCTTTGAACGTTGTAGTAATTCGCGACGGTCGCGGGATTGACTACAAGTGCTACCAGGTGTGACGGGGGTCAGGAAGCGTAGCTTAGAACCGAGACAGACGCCCTGCGTCTCTGTCTTCTATCGCAAAAGGGAAGCCCTGCTTTCCTGGTCGTTCCAAACGACTTGCGATCTTCTACGTTCTAGTTAAACTGTTTCTTTATTTACTTTGCTCAATAGTTCCTAGATACTGTAAACTGCCTAATTAATACCTCCCTGAAGTCACTAGTTTGATGAGTGGCTCTCAAGCTATGTCGTCTCCCGTAAGTGCGAACCATACTTAGTCGACTAATGGTTGTACCTCAGGTGTGTGTCCAACACCATGTACCCATGTACCTATGTGTACCATGTATCCATGTACTCATGTATCCATGTGTGACACACACCATATTCTAGAATTGGTCACAGACCATCAGTCGGGCTCCGCCCTATTACACACACACCACGATCACCTCCAGAACGCTTCGGTCCACCCGCAGCACCGCCGCCACGACGACGACCGGAAACATTCACAAAGTCACCAGCTTCGGCACCATCCCCAACACCACGAGCTGCCACGGGAGCGACACCAGCACCTCGATCACGTCCACTACTTAAGTGGCCACCCGCTGCACCGCCTCCACGACTATCACCGGAAGCATCCACAACGGCACCCGCTTCGACACCGTCGCCAACACCACGGTCTGTCGCGGGGGCGACACCTTCACCGCTTGAATCTGGTTCTACCGTACGCTGCGGTCCCTTGTCGTCATGCCCAATGGGATGGTTGTCTATAAACACAATTATTTGGCTGATTATTTTGTTCCAAAGTCAGTTTAATCGCAGGGAATAAGTATTACCTACAGTGTTGGACGAAGTGATGCAATACGGCTTCCTCGTCAAGCAGGAAATCGTTGCCTTCGCGTCCGTTAGCTGCACCACCTGGAAGAACATATCGATATCTCTCGTCGAGGCCGCGTGGCAGCGCGGACGTCCACCCAGCCGCCTTCAGCTCTCTCCACGCATCATTAAAGTCTATCGTCGATGCCAAGACGGTCGTACGACTGCTTTGCGCGTCGGCATTTTGTCGTACCCGCCAACTTTTCCGCACGGTAACCTGACTTCCGTCGGCGAGCGTTTTCGTGGCATGTCGGGTGCGAGATAAATCAGGGAATGAACGGCTCTCATGGTGTCGCATATGATATCAATTTTAGCGGTTCATAAGTGCCATGCTCGCTATGTAAACTCATATTGTATATTTACTCTATTTCTCAGTATATTATTTTCTACAATACAGTCTGTCACTGACTCAAACTGATCAGCGTGCATACTTACAACAAGTTACACGCTCGGAATCGCCACACGTCCGCGGTTGCTGGGCGCGATTCACACGTCTACGCTACCTTGAGTGTATCCTTGAGGATACCATTTGGGATGGGAATTTGACGCTGGGTTCTTGTCGATTTTGATTTGGTTGACATTGTTCTGATGACTGACCTCGACCAATCATTAAAGAGACCTGTTTGAACCAATCATAGACGTTGATAACTCTTACCGTGCGTGGAAACCTACCGTAATCTGAAACCGCGAATCACGTTATCATGGGCAGGGGTGCTCATCACCACGCCAAAATGCGGCATTGTGCCGCATTCATCAAACTTTTGGATAACCACCAAGATGGGTGCCCACGAAAGGGTTAACAAATAAGTGCTACAGCATTCTATTGGTTATTAATAAATTAGAGTTTTCTGTGGGAGTCGACAACACGGATGGCAGAATGCCGAGTTTCGTAACCGGTTTTTAGTCGTATTGTGTGTTCTTCTCAAACTTTCCGACCCCGGCTTTTTGAATCTCCGGAGCGAAATCGCCGGCGAATCTCCGAAAGCACTTGGGTTTACTAGTGATACACATAAACGATTCTTATACGTACTTAAACGAATAAACAAGGTACTTGTTTCGGCTATTCCCAAACATGGGCAGATCGCTTAATGACTTGAATTTGTATTGGGACGATTTCGTCGCCTTTCGAGACTCGCCCCTATTCGGCAAATTCAGACGGAATTGACAATAGTGGTAGTCAATTGTACAACAGCAGGAAGCTTTTCTTTCTTGCAGCAAGTCAAATTTTTTGTCTTTCCTCTGATTGGTCAGTACCTTTTTGCCTAGCTGCATCAAAACGCGTGCCTTTCAGCGGTGCAGCAACAAGAAGAAATATTTCGAGCGCGGGGAAACAAGCTGAAGCAACCAAGCTACGGCTCGATGGTGGGCAAGCCACGGCCACACGCATCCAAACCAATCAGCTGTGTCGGCAGCCACGCCCCTGCTTCAATCAGGTCAGTCAGGTCGCGTGGGGCTACGTCAACCCATACTGAAGCACGAAGCTCTGTCGTCAGCAACAGCGAAGACACAGAGATGCCGTCTGCGACCACCGACGCCCTGTCCGATAGACGTGACGACAGCACCAACAACTACCGTCGTATTGCTCCGGCAAAAGCTCCAAGCCTCGCGAGAAGCCATTCCGTCGGCCCCGTCGAGTTGCAGCTCCACCTGCCGGCGATGGTGTCCAATTCCGCCGCTCTCAGCGGGACATCGCGGCTTGAGATGGTTGAAGACAACCAAACAAACCCACTACACGCAGTGAATGCCGATACAGCTCGCGGGAAGGTTTTGTCCAGAAGCACAAAGCGCATGGAGGACCTCGTCGCCATGCTCGACAGCAGCAGCGAGAATTCTGACTCGGAATCCCGTCGAAGAACCAATAGTCCTGTAGTGATGAAACCGCAGCGCTTGCCAACGCATGTGTCGCAACTTTGTCATCCGAGCTAGCTACATCCGAAAATTTGCAGCTAACTTCTTCGGGTACGGTGGAAGGACTGCAAGAGAGTCGATAAAACCAATGGGGAAGTGCATTTCAGACGTGCAGCAGAACTGGATGTAATCGTGAAGCACATGTGGTTTGTGTCGCTTCCATGTTTGATGCATTTGGTGCCGGTGCAACCTTTAACGGTGCTGCGTGTGGCAAGAGGTGCTACAACGCGCTGGTAATGATATCAAATAAGACTACAGCACCCCCACCAACTGGAAAGAAGCGCGTTATGTGGCACAACGATGGACCTTCAGACGATTGGAGCTCGCTGAGCGTATTAATTGATTGGATCACCGATGGCGATAACGACGATCGGTACCGAGGGGTGAAGAGCAGAAAGGAGAGACCAAGGTCGCTCTTGCAGAGCAAGTTTCACGCTTATATCCCTTAAAGGAATTAAGACCATGCGCACTGCAAAGGACATCTCAAGCAAGATCTCATCACTTGAGTCATCGTATCGATCCGCGATGGATTTGCTTGCGGCGACTGGCCAAGGTGTCACAGACGAATCAACGCTGCGCCAGCGCATTCGTGAGAGATTTCCGGAGTACTACCTGCTATACGTAACGATGAACAGTCGGATTAGTACTCGCGCTCAACTCCTTAACACAGATGTTGGCTTTCGCAAGGAGGACACCGAAAGTGGAGAATCGAGCTCCAGCGACTACTTAACTGGCGAAAGTGATACCAAAACGAAGCAGAGTACGGGCACCAACGCTGCCCAAAAGCGATCCGCGTCAATCCCGATTTCAATTGCTCAGCCGCTAAGTAAAAGAATTCGCAAAGACGACTTATCGTCCCAGCCAGCTCTGGTGAGACTGAAAGAAGCACAGTTGACACGGCAGCGAGGCCAGAAACGTGCCGAGCTGATCCTACGGAAGCAAGAGTTCCGTTTACGTGAGAATGAGTTCGATGCTCGCGGGAAACAGCTCGAGAATGAAGTGCGTCTTACCAACGCACGAATTAAAGAGTCAACTGCCCAAACGATGCAGCTCAAAGAAGAAGCTGAGCACTGGCGACAGCAACGGAAGATTGAACTCTTGCGTGCGCGAAAGAATTTGCTTGAAGAACGGATCTCATAGGAGGAGACTGATCTCTTACTACCGCTACTCCCGCACTCAAGAATGTAGGCTAACAGCTGGCTCCTGCGTTCATCTCCTCTCGCGCCGACAGAGAGGGGGTTCAGTTCATCAACATCATCATCGAGTTTTCCTTTAATCTGTCGGTCCAGCTCGTCGCGCCAGTCCTACGGTATCGGCTCTGCTATGAGTAAGTTGTGCAAGATACTAGCACAAGTGACGTACTTGATGAGCCGTCTCATGTGCTTCCGTTTCTTGCCCAATTTGACTCGAATTTCGCGAAGATAAGGGTACCGCAATTTTAGGAGCCCAATGCAATGCTCACTTTTGATTCTTGCCTTCGCGAGTTTTGAGTTGAAGAACTTCTGCCGCGGAATTATCAGCGCCTTCTGGGGGTTGAAGGCTGGGATCATGATGGCCGACTCTAGGCGGGGTCGCCAAGTAAGTATTCATTATGATTGAAGTAGTCGCGGGACTGGATCATCATTGGCCTGTTCATCCAGACGCGATTATCGTGAGTTGAACCGGGCCATCCAACGACAAGGTTTCGGATCCTTGCCATATCGTCACACGTCACCAGCCCGATCACCGAATATGATGCCTTCCTGCTGTAGTAGTCCTCTCCATGATGGCGGGGTTTTGCTGCGAGTGGGAACAAGGTGCCGTCTGTAATCCCAACACAGTTTACGAAGCTATACTTGTCTTGCATTCTCCGCGCAATCTTCGGCGTTCAATGTCATCTGATCAAGACATAGTGGCTTCCTCAAGCCGCAGCACAGCCGATGAAACTCGAAAGATATAATTGTGAACGGACCCACTTGCAATGCCAAGAAATAGGCCAATCTTGCTGCCTAGGTTCCGAGAAACTTTAGCAGCACCAACAGGTGAAGCACAGCACCACCTCGAAACGGCTTCGTTTCTTTTGACAAGAAAATGGGGGCATCTTTCACCAAAGCCGCTAGGCGCCAAACCACCGTCCGCTCGAGTCGGAAATGTTCGTGAAAACTTAGTGTCGTTCATGTCTTCGCGGTAATTGAGCAGTTTCCGCCAGCGGTCCTTCCAACGTCGGTAGTGCTTTGGGTGGTCCAAATAGGGGGTCGCTAGTACACTTTCATACTCCAACTGCCAATACTCATCAAGCTCCTCTGCCGAGGCGTCTTGGTCACTCATGAGGTCACGCGTTGCTCTTGCAGTGCTCCGCTCCTTCACGATACGGCGCAGGTCACGGGGCTCCTTCCCGCGTGCAGACAACCGCGGCATCTTGGCAACCTGCAATGACGCTGCTACACGTTGATGATATGGCAATCCACTTCGCGGAGGGAAACCTTGGCTGCGCCAACCTCTCGACAAAGGAAGGTGCTGCAACTTCAAGTTGGGGTACTCAATTGATTCATCTGTGATTGGCCGTTTCGAACTTTGCTCAAGGGCTGTAAAACTGGATCGTCTTCGACTTAGCTGGGAATACCATAAAATTATCGTTTTTGTTACTGTCTTCAAGCTCACAGTTACTGTGGCAACTGCTGCCGACTGGCGGACGGTCCGGTTGCGACTTCCAGAGCTGCTGAAAGCCCAGTTGCACGAATGTTGACAGAAACCGGTTGCACGAATGTTGAACGAGATGACAGTTATGCAGTACCGTGAAATTAAAGCGTTGAGAGCTGTCCATACCAAAGGTATTCCCAGTATAAAAGTAAAATTTTTGCTGCACAATTGACAACCACTATTAATAGTACGGACTCTTTGGTTTGTAATTTGAGTCATTATCTTTGCTGAATAAGATTTTGTTCGTGTCATCAAACGCAGAAGTGTTTACATGTACACGGCGTAGTCAAATCGCGTAGTGCTTAACTGGAACGCAACGTGACGGAAGCTTCGTCATGGACTGCGGCCTTTGTGAAGAACTGCCCTGCAGTACTAACTACGAAGGCTGTTGCTCAGTCTATCAGTGTCCAGACTCCGACCGAGCCAGAGCTCAGACACTGCGAGACTTGCAGATCTCGGATCCTATCCTACGACGACGTGAGGCACACGGCTTCACTGCTGCCCGCTCCGCCGTGTACCCACGCATCTACGCTGCATACCAAAGGACAATATGCGGGAGGACTCGTTGGCTGTGAGCAACCAGGATTGCGGACACAAGCAAGCGATGGAGTAAGTATCTTAGTTTTATTATGCTGTTATATATTTTGCGGTACGGCGGTGCTCTGGTGGTTTGCGGCCAGCTCTCCGATGCTCACTAGTGTTTCTACTGCTCAGCGAGCAAGTGGATTCGGAGAGCGAGCCCCACCAGACACCGCACGTCCTGTCGTGGCTTCTGCCCGGCACGAGAGTGTTATACGTTTACTTTTTCTGTTACTTCTAGCAGTCTCACCTTCTAGTGTACTACGGCTATTATGGCACCTACACTTAGAAGCGACAGCCAGTTGGAAGGCACTGCAGTGACGCGCGCTGCGTCACCACAGGTTATGAGCCCAATCAGGGCGCAGCAAACGACTGACGTGTCATCTGGTGTGGTAGACATCCCATAAGACATTTTGACGAATGAAGACCGAGCATCGCGCCGATTGGCTGAAAGTCCGGTTCGACGCGACACTCTGATTTTGCACTTAGAGGCAGAGCAGCCGATCCGCTCATTGGCTGGAATTCCCAGCGGAATTCCCTCATTCGTGCGGTTCTCCAAAGTCTGGCTCATTCCCGAGAAAGACCAACCGGAGAGAACCCGCCGCCGTCGTCGTTCCCGAGCTCCAGCGCGAGCAGCAGCGACTGCAGCAGTTCCGCACGAGCCGACAAGACAGCAGCAGCTCCCGCGCGAGCCGACACGACAGCGCAAGCTCCCGCGGAAGCCGACACGCCGCGGAAACTGACGAAGAGGCGCGAAGTGAAGCGCCGAGCGCCGTGCCGAGCATGTTCGACAACCAGAACACTGGGGGTCGCTACAACGACGCGGAGCTGAGCGACAGCATCAAGTCGCTGCGGAACCTGAAGATCAAGTTGCCGCCGCTGACCAAGAAGGATGAGTGAGGAGGTGCCGCTGCACTTCGATGGCTCCATGCTGGGAGACATTACCTAAGGAATCGAGAGATTCGACTCGGTGGAGGGGTACAAGCGCCCCAAGTACGCCGAGTGGTACAAGTTGCGACAGACCAAGGCCTTCTCGGCCCTGGACCTGTCATTGTCAGTGGAGTTGAGGGCCACCTTCAAGATTGACGACATCCGGAACCAGACGGAATCGGCGTCGATCCTGTGGGACACCATCACGGCCTTCTTCGAGCCCAGTGACGGCGTCAACCCTGACTACCTACGGTGCGAGCTGATGAATCGCAAGCTTAAGCCGAACGAGGCTGTGACCAACTACATCAAGGACATTGACAGCAAGGCGCGCAGACTGCGTCTGGCGCGCGGATCCTTCGATGAGTGGGAGCACGCCAGCCTCCTGATTTCGAACGCGTTACTGGTTTTCCCGAAAATGGCGCGAGCCCACTCCGTGTAGATTGCGAACAATGACCAGAAGACGATGACGCTCGCCGAAGCGCTGCAGCGTTTGCGCTCGGCTGAGCATTCGAACAACCAAGTCCAGCAGCAAGTGTCACTGTCTGCGACGCGCCAAGCTGGCGTTGCGCAAGTAAACAGTGTGGCTCAAGGACAAGGACAAGGACAGAACGGACGCAAGCGTCGGAAGCACGCCAAGAAGAAGACGCGAGCCATGGAGAACAACAAGAAGAAGCAGATATTCAACTGCGCCAACTGCGGCGACAACGGCCACTGGTACGCCGAATGCACTGCTTCTACTGGACGCGAGCTGACGCCTGAGCTTGCGCAAAGGCTCCAGAACAAGCAGCGCGGCAAAAGACCTCCAGTCTCGCTGGTCAGCTCGGTCCGTCGTGTCTCTACGACGTCGACTGATGGATCGCAGACGGAGTTGTTTGGTGGATTGTCACTGTGTTCACCGCCTGCTGTGGCGAACGAGAGGAGCGAGGCTACTGTTGCGTCGACATCTTCGTCCCCGTACTCGCCGACAACGCCTGCTAGCAGTGAAGGAGAGCAAGAACAAGAACATCGAGGACGTGAGCAAGAGCGTGGTCGTGTTGTTGAGCATGTTAGTCGCTACGACGTGCCTACGACGCCCCAGCAGCTGCAACTGCAACCTCAAGTTCCTGTGCAACCTTTGCCTGGTGCGCTACCAGTGCAAGATGTGCAACCTCAAGCTCCTGTTGTACCTGCTGTTCCTACTGCTCCTGGTGTACCTGTGCTACCTGCTGCACCAGTGTATCCTGCCATGACAAACTTCATGACGAGCGCTATTCAGCGCCAGTGGGAGGGTGCTCTAGTGCCTGGAGTGCCCCAGTCAATGGAGATGATGATGTACTATTTTGGAAAAGGGTTGACGTCTGAGCCAAGGGCCAACAGTAGTGAGTCACGTGTGGGCTCACTCGTGCTAGTGGATGACTATCACAACTCTAGACCTCAACTGTACTATCAAGATGGACCTGCGAGACGTGCAGAACCCTACGGTATTGATCAAAACATACCGTTGCCGCGTGGGAGCGAGCGACGTTGCTCGCCACCTCGTGACCTCGGGTCAAGACCTCAGTACCCACCGGGCTATGGACGCTGTCCATCGGCACCAAGAGATCGTGGCAACTTCGGAGTTCCGCCGCGCGGACCTCCACCAAGGCGTTTTGAGTCGCCACCGCGCGAGCAACTGCGCTCGCCGCCACGCGAGCCACTGTGTGGGCCTTCGCGTGGGCCGCCAAGTCATTACGGGCCACCACCGCCGCGTGGACCCCATGTCCGCGACAGTGAGGCAATGAACCACCGCGTGGTCGTGATGATTGGCAGCGACGTAGCGTGATGACAAATAAAGACGTCGTTTCTCGCCGCGTCGTTTTGACAACCGAGCTGGTGATCGCCGAGGTGATCGTGGTGCTGCGCACCGTGATGGGCCAAGGATGGTGAATGCAATCGGACGCAATCAAGGTATGAACAACATTACAGAGGAAAACTGTATTGATTGGATATTGGACTCGGGATCGCAAGCCAACATTTGCGGAGACCTATCGCTCTTTACGACCCTGCATGAGGACAAGACGAACCGTCTTGACTTTGCCAACGGAACGTCTGAACATACCTCTGTTTGTGGCTCTGTGCTATTGCGTGTTGTTACTCAGGTGACGGGCAAACTGGGGACCGTCTCCTGGACGACGTGGTGTACACGCCGAACGCCAAAGTCAACTTGATTAGTATGGGCTATATACCGCCTCAAGACAGCGCGAGTTACGGGGGTGATGGTCATGGCGATGGCTCAGCAAACGCTGGATGCCAAGAAGTCGATGGAGCTGTTGCATCAGCGTCTCGGCCAGTTGAACATGCATCTGTTGAGCGCGTTAGCGGCCAAGATCGACCTTGGTGTTAACGTGAATACCAAGACATTGAGCTCCAACGAATGTGTGGTGTGTATTACTAGCAAGGCTAAGGCTATGCGTCATCCTCGGTTACCTGTCAAGACGGACCGACCGCTGGAGATGTTGGTGATGGACATATGCTCCATGAGTGAGCCGACCGTGAGTGGTGCGAAGATGTTCGTGTTCATCATTGACGTCGCTACAAGATACAAGTGGTTGTATTTGCTCGAAGCGAAGAGTGATGCAAGCTACTTTGTATTGATGTTATTGAGGCGATTCAAGGTGCACAACCCCGACCACCCTGTTCGACACCTGCGTTCGGATCAAGGTAGTGAATTTCTAAACGGAAAAGTGCATGACTACTGCGTGCAGAATGGGATTGAGCAGCGCTCAACTAATGGCTACTCGCCGCAAGAGAACGGCATCGCAGAAAGGGCGAATGGAGTGGTGCTACTGCGTGTGCGAGCTCTGCTGACCGCCACGCACCTGCCAAACATTCTTTGGGGCGAGGTCCTGTTGCACATGGTGCACACCCTGAACATGTTGCCGACGAAGATCCTCGGAATCGTGTCGCCGCACGAGAAGTTTTTCGGGACTTTGCCGAGCATTACCAGTTTACGAACCTGGGGCTGCATTTCCCACGTGCGGATACCACCTGAGTCACAACAACGGAAGGACAAGCTGGCATCGAGAACAAGGATGTGTCTATTACTCGGTTACAGTGCGACTACCCAAGGCTACAAGTTTATGGATGTGGAGACGTGCCAGGTGACGACCGCGCAAGACGGCAATGTGCGCTTTCATGAGGAGTTCACTATCGACGCGAATTACATGAAGATGCTGTTGGAGAACAACTTTCTCCAGGGAGACCATGCTCTTCCTGCGACGCCTCCAGTCGTGAGAATCAAGACGTCTATGGATACCTATGCTGCTGACTTTAGCAGCTCGCAGCCAGAGAGCTTGGCCGCAGAGATCTTGGCCGCTGAGCTCCTGAGCTCCATGAGAGAAAATGCGTTCCTGTACAGCAATCGGAGGTGCAGACTGCAGCGCAGACTGACGATCGGACTGCAGCGCAGACTGAAGACCGGACTGCAGCGCAGACCGAAGTGCAAGATGCAGCGCAACTTGCAGAGACTATGGCGGCCCAGAATGCAGCGCAGACTGTGGCCAAGACGAAGAAGTCTAGTGGCAAGACTATAGCTGAGACCACTGACACGTCTCTAGCCGACAAGCAGCTTGGAGAAACGCAACCAGCTGTGCCTCAGGCAGCGCCGGGGCAACCACTGGCACCAGCTAAGAAGGTGAACAAGAGGCGAAAGTGCAGAGCGCGCAAGAAACCAGTGAAGAGGACGGAGAAGCAGACAACCGGATTTGCAATTCAGTTGCCTCCAGTCGAACCGTGTTTGAAGAGACCACGAAGGGCGCAGAAGCCCAACGTGCGGCTATTGGACTACGTGGTGGGCCATGTGCAGGCTACCTCAGTTGACATCGACATTCCTACGACGTACAAGCAGGCACGCGCCAGCAAGTACTGGCTCAAATGGAGAGCGGCTTTGCTAGCAGAACTTCAATCGCCCAAAGGTCACAAGACCTGGAGGCTGGTACCAAAGAAGACGGTGAAAGGTGTGAAGGTGATTACCTGTCGGTGGGTCTTTCAAGTAAAACGAGACGAACGTGGACGCGTAAAGCGATTCAAGGCACGGCTTTTGATTCATGGGTTTAAACAACAACTCGGGATCAACTATTCGGAGACCTACTCGCCGGTGATCAGATTCGAGACCATCCGAGCCGCCATCTACTTCGCTGTGCAGCGAGGTTGGGAGGTACTACAATACGCTGTGAAGACGGCATTCCTGTATGGGGACCTTGAGGAAGTGATCTTCATGGAGCAGCCTCCTGGCTTCCAGATCGATGGACCTGCATCCATCTGCAGACTACTGAAGAGTTTGTACGGGCTTAAGCAAGCGCCGAATATCTGGAACAAGACACTTCATGCGAAGTTGATGACAATGGGATTTGAGCGATCCGAATCAGACTACGGTCTCTACATTCTGAAGGAGAAGGGTGAAGTTAAGTTGTTGCTGACTGTCTACGTGGACGACCTACTGCTGATGGGACCGGGGACCTATGCGCCAGAATTGCGGCGAGACTAGAAGAGACTTTCGAGCTGACTACGATGGGCACAGTCAAGTATCTTTGGGCGTATAGATCCTGATTAACCGCGCAGAGCGGAGCATTGTCTACTGTCAGCGACAGTATGTTGTGGAAGTGCTGA
Organism: Phytophthora syringae; assembly: GCA_012656105.1. Classification (NCBI taxonomy): domain Eukaryota; phylum Oomycota; class Peronosporomycetes; order Peronosporales; family Peronosporaceae; genus Phytophthora; species Phytophthora syringae. The sequence goes on from JAAKBD010000204.1 coordinate 15,139, forward strand.
AGCGCTTTCACATGAGCGATTTCAACGGGTGTACGACGCCAGAGGCGACGACAATGGTGGTTCCTGCAACTACGGACTACCTACCCTATCGAGAACTTGTTGGAGCACTCCAGTACCTTGTCAGTGCCTCGCGGCCTGACATTGCCCATGCTACAAGACATTTGGGGAATTACCTGGCGAGCTACGATCACACGCACTATGCGCAGGCCAAGAGGGTACTGCGTTACCTCAAGGCCACGTGTGACTTCGGACTCGTGATGAACGTGCAACAAGTAAGTGAAGTACGCATTAGCTGCTACTCGGATGCTGACTACGCCAACGACCCTGCGGATCGAAGGAGTATCAGCGGCTACGTGACTATGCTAGACGGCAATGTCATCTCGTACGCGTCTCGCAAGCAAGAGATCAATGCTTTGAGCACGTGCGAAGCTGAGTACGTGGCTATGGCAGAGGCCACCAAGGATTTGCTTTGGATTGCGGGACTTTGCAAAGAGTTACGCTGGCAACATCCTGTGCCGCTCTTACTCGGCGACAACCAAGGAGCAATTGCGTTGACTGCCAAGCCAGGCAAGCATTCGAAGTGCAAGCGCATCGACAACAAGCATCACATGTTGAGGCGCAACGTGGAGCTGAAGAGGCTCACAACTCAACACATTGGCACTGAAGAGATGGTCGCTGACGTCATGACGAAAGCGCTTGCCGTGGTGAAGTTCACCTACTTTCGCAAGGCCAAGGTGTTGCCTGTTGTGCTTGACGAGAACGATGCAAATGCAGCTACGACGGACACTGTTGCTGCACAGTCTAATGCTGCTACGGCTGGTGATGCTGCGCATCGCCGGAACTGAGTTCCACTTGGCTGACTACGATACGGTGGCTATGGCAAGCGAGTGGGAGTTCTGGATGCATTGTGCTGTGGGAGATTGAACGCTACGCTATGGACTTGATGATTGTGCGGCTGTACTGCGTACGTGCTGCGAGCTACGTGCATGATTGCGCTTCGTGTGTGATTGTGCTACGTGTGTGATCGCGTTGACATTGCGAACGACATCGAGATCAAGTGGGAGTGTGAGAACTGCCCTGCAGTACTAACTACGAAGGCTGTTGCTCAGTCTATCAGTGTCCAGACTCCGACCGAGCCAGAGCTCAGACACTGCGAGACTTGCAGATCTCGGATCCTATCCTACGACGACGTGAGGCACACGGCTTCACTGCTGCCCGCTCCGCCGTGTACCCACGCATCTACGCTGCATACCAAAGGACAATATGCGGAGGACTCGTTGGCTGTGAGCAACCAGGATTGCGGACACAAGCAAGCGATGGAGTAAGTATCTTAGTTTTATTATGCTGTTATATATTTTGCGGTACGGCGGTGCTCTGGTGGTTTGCGGCCAGCTCTCCGATGCTCACTAGTGTTTCTACTGCTCAGCGAGCAAGTGGATTCGGAGAGCGAGCCCCACCAGACACCGCACGTCCTGTCGTGGCTTCTGCCCGGCACGAGAGTGTTATACGTTTACTTTTTCTGTTACTTCTAGCAGTCTCACCTTCTAGTGTACTACGGCTATTATGGCACCTACACTTAGAAGCGACAGCCAGTTGGAAGGCACTGCAGTGACGCGCCCTGCGTCACCACAGCCTTGTCCACCACTCGCTGAACAAGCGCGCACACCCGATGTTGCCGATCTGCTCTGCGGCGTGTGATGGTACACGTCTTCTCGGAACGGGTCGGCGTGCTGGCCCAGCAGCAGCTTCACACACAGCGTAGTCGTGTTCTTTAAAAGAGTGTTTTCTCATTAACTTGTTTGTCTTTGCGCTGCAATTCGGACAACTGAGAATGGCCGCGGCTTATTTAATACTTAAATAGCGAAGAAGCGGTGCAAACATTACGCATTGCAGTGCATCGTTCGCAACATTAACGGCGGCAAGCAGAAAACGGGTTGCGAGGTTGCTATTGTGAGTTCTACACCAAACTGGTGGGGGCGGTTCGTTGAACCGCCGCGAGGCAATAGCCACACCAATCGCCGAGCACTTGGATTTGTATTGGCCACATAGACATGCCATGCTCGTACTTAATGTACTGGATAAGGTACTCGTTTTAGCTCGGGTGGATTCGCTAAATGACTTGAGTTTAGCGAATCCACCCGAACTAAAACGAGTTTGTATTGTGGCTATTTCGGCCCCATTCGGAAACCGCCCCGATTAGGCAGATTTAGGTAGAAAGCACAATATCTGAACGGGACAAAGAAAACTCCCGTCGTCTCGATGTTGACATTGACAAATGACCCCGGTGGGCGTACCAGTATCGTATCGGGCGACTTTTCAAGCACTTACGAACATGATTATCCTGGAAACAGGACATGTAAGACTGCATTCTGTAAGACTGTGGAGCTGCACGACAGTTAGAGCGGCACACGCGTCAAGTTATAGCCGACGGGCTAGAAGAAGTGATGACCAAAATAAAGCATTGTTTTCATGGTAGCTTTGCGAAGTCATTAGCAGAGCAGGTCACACGCAGGAGTACTGATAGGAAAAATACTTCGGTGAGAGCGACAGTCTCCAAAAGCAGTCAACGTTACTGAAAATTCTCAAACGCGCGCACTTTCACATGGTTTTCTTCTGGCCCAGTCCATTTCGCATCGTATTTTTCCAAAAAGTTGCGATCCGCAAAAGTTGGTCACCCTAAAGCTCAGTAACTGTGCCGGCTTGACGACGTAGTAAACCACTACGTCCATGTTTTCCATTACTGTCTGGTGCAGTTTGAGCAGAACGTCACTAAAACAACGGAGCTTGATATCATGTTTCTCCGATCGGGTCAGCAGGACAAAAATTACTTTGCCTGTTTCCGAGTTGAATTACATTGCATCGTACCCTCCTTGATTCCACGCAATAGGCTTCAACCAAGTCTTATCTCCTTGAATTTTCAGTGTGGGTGCGCTTTCACTGCGTCGCTCTCCTTCAAACCGGGGTATTGCTCTTCCTGCGTCAATTGGATCAAGCTGGCAGACACATTTGTTTCAGTACAACCGTTGTCGTATCTGACGTCGTACGTGCCTCATGATCGCGAGAGATCCTGGCTGGGTAAAAGTCCTTCTTATCCAACCATTTGAATCGTTTCTTGGGATCAAAGGAAAGGACGCTTGCTCGGGGCAAAATGTCATAGTTTTCGTCGTCGGCGAATAGTTTCACTGCCCGGGTTGGAACAGCAGCAAAAGACAACCACTCAAACAGACAGCCATCCAGTGAAGGATTGTTTGAAGCACCAAGGCGGCGCGCCAAACCCACAATGACATCCTTTCCACACTCCGTTGCAAAACGCGAGGCGACATACGAGCTCACAGGAACTCGTCCACCGTACGGGCTTTCACGTGGCATCCCATAGAGCAAGTCGATTGTTTCAGGTAGCAAAGCGCAGCCGCAATATTTGACCAGGTCAGTCATGTCAGGAACAGATCTAATCGCTCTGTTCACGGTAGTCTTCACGGCCTCCGTAGTGCACTGAAACATGAACCGACACGAACATCCAGCATAATAGAATTTCCGATCAAAGGTGTGCATCTCTCATCGACCTCACTGAACGTTTCATAATCGTCGCTTTCGTCGTTCACTTTACAACCACTCAGTGCGTCAAATTTGTCCACGACCTTGGCATAAAACGCTGAATTGCTCGTGGCCGCGATGTGTCCATGAATACATAAAAAATGTTGGATCTTGGCGTAGTCATCTTCTTCCATGCTCCTCTTCGTAAGTGTGGCCATCGACGCGCAAACGACCAACCTGTCCTCATCGTGGAGATAGAGTATCACGCGTTTCACAAACGCTACATGTTCTTCCTCATCGACGATTCCATCCAAACAAAGGAAGAGTTTTCTCTGGTCCACTCGAGGCAAATTAAATGTTGATCGGTCTTCAAAGTCCCAAAATTCCTTGGTGTTCATCACCAGACAAGTGCCAGGCAAAAATCGATTCAAATGAATCCAAACAACATTCCACTCCTGACGATTTAAGGAAGCCACAAAAGCCAACATGTACGCAGATTTACCCGGGCCAGGGGGCCCCACGACGTAACCTTTAGTGTTCTTCCCAACCACGTCCTCCCGTAAAACCTTCCACAACTCACGTACTGGAGGACGACAATGCAGCATTAAGTCGCCGTCCGATCTCACACCGCAACTATCCGCCAGTGCAGCCGGCAGCGTCACGCAGCCGCTCTCTGGGAGAATGATCTGAGGGATATCATCCAACGTTTTCGAACGGAGTCCTTTGTGCTGCACAAAAATCTCCGGAATCACCACCAGCACGTGAACGACACCTTCTGCTGGTTTAACACGCGGGCCGAAGTGTTCGTTGTCTCGGAGATGTAGCAGAGGATTCATGTGCTTGAAGTGTACGCGGTTTTTCCATCCGCTGTGTACGCAACAGGTACCCCTCGTTGAGCGAGCGACACATCGGGCACGGAAAAGATATTCGGCCCCGTCAAGTAGAGTTCCAGGTCGTCCGCATCACACGTAATCGTGCTTGGCCTCTCCTTCTTGATCGCCTCCTTCAACGCGGAACCCGACCCGTCGTCTTCAGCCTCCACCTCGAACACGCTTTTTCTCGAGCCAGGAATCGCACAGAACAATTTCCATTTCGTCATCTTCTATCAGGCAGAGTGAGAGACTTGACCGCGTTGTGTTTGGGAGCATTTGTCGTAGTGAGTAGGCAGGTATTAGATCAGGAAGACAAAAATGAGAATACAAGATCGCATACTCCGGAGTAGTAGGTATCACAGTTGAAGGGGTATGCAAACATGGCGACGGTCGTACACAAGCTCGATCACATGACTGCGCATCGGCTTCGGGGACTGGCACTGAACTCGTGCACACAGGCAACAGACACGAGCTGGTCGAATGGGAACACGGTGGTGTAGATGAAGGACCGCGCGTAATTGACCAGGTAGTCGATGAGCACCTGCGATCCACACACTGCCGCACCGTGGCAGCCCATTGCTTTCCCAAAGGTGTGGACGCGACACGCAGACGCGTTCTTGTAATACTTGATCTCGAGACCGAGGTCGCGTACAACACCGGAGCCCTGTGGGCCGTACACACTCGTGCTGTAGGTTCCGTCGACGATGAGGAACGCGCGACTCAGTCGGATGCCTTCGTGGCACGAATTGTGCACCAGTTCGTCGTACAAAATCACGTCTTCTGCTTGAGGAATGAAGAAATTACTGAACAGCATCACTACAGTTTAGGAAGAAAACACGCCTATAGAATGGCTTCAGATTCGTGCTAAGTACGGTAAGTGCGAATATTTCAAGGACAAATTGTCCAGAATACACTGGATGAAACCAGGTTATTTACAAGCAACGTCAGGATGGCGCATCCTGGAAATTCTGATAAACGACTTTTCGTGCTTCATACAATCTTCCATATAAATCAGCTTTGGTTGAGGGTAGCTGCAGAATTGTAGGGACGTCATTCCTGAACACGATGGAGGCAGAGCTCGACTATTTGCTGACACTGGAAGAGGAAGTGACTAATGCGCGTGCCAGCACAATTTCGTCAAACTCGCGGGCTTCCTACCTTAGCTCGTCGACTCGTTTTCTGCAGTGGATGATTAAGAACAAACGCGCGCTGGTACTTGACGACTTTGCTAACTCTATCATGTACGATGCTCGAGGGTCAGCAACCAAGAACTCAATCAAACGTGCATTGTCTTCAGCTCCTAACAACCCACCAATTGACTTCGAGCAAATCACAGCCCGCGACTTCATGACGTGGGTTGTCTCAATGAAGAAGCGCAATGGTGATTACCATAGCTTTTCAAACTACGCTGGCCATCGTTCGGCCTTCTATAACCTGTTCCAAGACTACCACCGCGTGATGTCGGTGGAATTAGCTCGCGAGCTCAGCTGCCACTTCAAAGGCTTGCAGCGAAACATCGCAACAGCTATCAGCCATGGTCACGGCCAAATTAAAGTCGGGAAAGATCCAATGCCGCTCGGTTTGTATAAGCAAGTCGCAATGGCAATGCTACAGAGCACTAAGCGGGGCATGGTATTTGCTAGAACGTTCATGATCATGTCATGGAACCTGATGTCTCGTGCTGCCAATACGGAAGCTATCTGTTACGGCCACCTGGAATGGCGCGATGATTCCTTGTGTGTCTACTTTGCTCACATGAAGAACGACCAACGCGGCGCACGACCACGAGACCCACGCCACGTGTATGCAAATCCAATTTCACCCGAAATATGCCCCATTCTCGCTCTCGGTGAGGACACTATTACTGTTTTTCAATTACTCTATACTGAATTTGTGGTGTGCAGGAGTTTATTGGGCGACGTACGGTGTTGACCCCACCGACACCCATTTATTTGCTGGAAATGACCAATACGAACGTTTTCGGAAAGTATTAGGCGGGTTTTAAAGGATCGGAAGTCGCTGCGGAGCTCGAGCGACGTGGCACGGTTGCTGATGATATCGGTACGCATTCAATGCGCAAAGGTGCATCTACATTCTGTCCATCAGGCTCGACGGCTTGCTCACCATCAGTAGCAGTTCGACTTCGTGCTGGATGGTCGATGGGTGGTGTACAAGACCGATATTTACGACACGATGCAGCCGGTGATATGTTTGTGGGACGCACAGTCAGTGGCCTCCCATCCTACAGCCTGAATTTGCCACGCTTCCGGCCCATTTTGTCGCCAGCGACGATACTGTCCAGAAAGCGAAGCGTCTTTGCTTTCCTAGTTTGCCTGCGTCGGTCGAATTTGTTGGTGAATTTGCGTTGACATCGCTGGTTTATCACTTGGATTTCTTCCGTCAGCATTTGCCAAACAACCACCCGCTATTCCAGTCAGCACTATTTGCTGATGCAGAGCTCATAGTATTGTTGAAGTCACGTGTCCGGACGAACGCTCCTGATTCTGAAATGCAACCAACGGGGTCCCACCGCACTTCACAATTTTGAGCGAGATTCGAGCAGCGCGCGATGAGCTGAAGTTAGATATGGCATTGCGTAAGGTTGACATGCAGAAAATTACCGACTCACAGAACGCAATGTGTGAGCGTTTAATGTCTGGTGTTTCGACAATTTTGGAGGAACATGCTGTGGAGACTGGTATTCCAACATGTGATAGCATGGCGACTTCTATCATGAAGCGTTTGGAAGATGAAGGGTCCTCCAACTCTTGCTTTCTCGAAATGACACATCGACTAACAGGGAAAGCGATGTATTGGATACTACAGCCGACATTGATGATGATACCGATGAAGCTGATGCTTTCTCCTATCCTGTTCATGTTTGGGGCGGTGGTATGCACCTGTTCCCGCTTGGTATGAAGCTGCCAACTGGAACAGCAGAGCAAGCGTGGGTGTACTGGTGCTGCGGTGATGCCTAAAAAAGTTGCCTCCTTTCGTCAAATAAGCCCGTCCGACCTAAGCGATCCAAATCAACGGAAGCGTTTGTGTGAGCTAAAGTTTCTGATGAAGAAAATCGAGACAAAAGCAAACGACCTTGGATTTCCGACGACGAGAATCACATTTTCGGAGGCTGCAGATGTATTCCAGCAGTGCAAAAGTGCTATAGATCTCTCAACGGAGACACAAAACAGCAGAAAGCGGCGTCGAGGACAACTCGTATGGGTTTCAGTAGCAACTATCCTGCGGAAGAAAGCGAAGCAGCTATCAGTAGTAAACGCACCGTAACACTTGATCTCTTTTCGATGCGGCAAGTTGGACAAGGTCCGTCTGGATAATTTGACTCCAATTAATGTGCTGGCCCTAGAGATGGTGTGGTCGCGCAGTGGTAGCACACTGTTTCATCGCTACACGACCTTGGACTTGATCGACGCACGGCCAAACGAGAGGACTTCACGTTCATCAGCACGGGCGGCACCGCTGAGACATATGTCGTCAGCACCTATGTACTGCGCAGTCTGGGTGAGCGACCTCTCTGTGTTGGTCAACGATCCGAGCGTGTACGTGCTGCAGCGTCTGGTTTGCGGCTGAATCGCGTGGTAGTGCTGTAACTTGGTGCTGTAGTCGATGTGGGGTATCAGGATAGGTTGAACAGGTTGGTGATCAATCACTGGGGGCTCGAGGTCCAGCACGTTCACCATGATGCTGAGCGGCAATGTGCTCGGTCTGGGGGCCGTACAACTTTGTGCTTGACATCATGCGTTGACACTCCATAAACTTATATAAATCTCTCAAACATTATCATCCTGAGAAGTCCATTATTCATCCTGTAAATTCCGCCCACGAGTAAATAGACAGCAGTCCGAGTATCCCGCGTGAAGCGCTTTTGGCCAGCGGCAACCACCGCGTGCTGATGACCTCCCAGCAGATGAACGCCATGGGCATTCGCGTGATCCCCATCCGCTCCCCAACAGTTCCAAAGGTGCCGAGCGCTTCCGAATCGTGATCCACACTGACAACACTCGCCACGAAATGGATTTGTTGGTGGACGCCTCGCTGCCATGTTGCGACTCCAAACTATAGAAAAAGATGCAGCAGATGTAGACGAATTTTTGCAACCTATTTGCTGAATAAGATTTTGTTCGCGTCATCAAAACTCAGAGCTGTTTACACGGCGTTGTCAACTCGCGCAGTGCTTGCACCGGAACGCAACGTGACGGAGGCTTCGTCATGGACAACGGCCTTGGCCATCGCTCGCTGCAACAAGCGCGCGCACCCGATGTTGCCGCTCTGCTCTGCGATGAACAGCGGCGTGTGGTGGTCCACGTCTTCTCGGAACGGGTCGGCGTGCTGGTCCAGCAGCAGCTTCACACACAGCGCGTGGCCGCCCAGCGCCGCCAAGTGCAGCGGGGTGATGCTCCGCTCGTCCACCGCGTTCGTGTCCGCATTGGCCGTCAACAGCAGCCGCGTACACTCGTTGTGGCCGCCGCGCACTGCGTAGTGCAACGCCGTGAGGTTCTCAGCGCTGCGAGCGTCCACGTTCCGGTCCGTGGAGTGCACCCAGCGCTTGACGACGCGCGCGTTGCCCGACTCGGCCGCTTGGCGCGCAAAACCCGGCAGGTCTGACGTATGATGCACGCCGACTTGGTCCTCTTCGGCTTCCGTTTTGCGCTTTTTGCGCAGCATTTTGCGCGCCATGACCTGCAGCTGCTGCTTCTGGTAGGAAGACGCGGCCACCAAGAAGACGAGGACGAAGACGCCTACGACGCCCATCGCCAGGGCGAGCGGGTGGATCTGCACGCCGTTCGCCGATACGCCCACATTGATGCGGGCGTATTCGTGGGTCGTGGAGTCGATGGGCTTCGTCGTGAAAAGGAGTTGCGCGCAAATGCGGCCCGCGAAGATGCTGAAGTTGTGAGCGACTTACGCGTCAGCAAAACTGAAGACCTGTGCGAAGGAATGCCACTACGTATGCTGTATCAGAGTGGACGAGAGGGCATACTGAAATCAAGTGTGGAATAACATGGATAGCGGCGACTTGTACGGCGGCTTGGAGCTGCCCAAGAAGATCAAGCGAGAGCGACAAGAGGAGACCACAAAGCAGGAAGAGACGACGAAAAAGGATGGAGCTGTGAAGCGCCAACGAGTGGATAAAAACCGCTGGACTTGCCGGCTACCGTGGCGAAGCTCGAGGGATACATGGTACTGTACAGTGTGTAAGGCCACTGCTGGCTGCTGACTCATTGGCTGTGTTGCAATATTTGCAATTGCAGCGTGTTGACAAGAAATTCGCCAAAGCCAGCGCGTTATTCTGCCAATTGATCGCGACCCAGTTGACGTCCGAGACGAGTGAGTTATTCATGCTAACGTTGACGAGAGTGATCAATGAAAAGGGGAGACACTGAGTGGCAAGAAGGAGTTTCAGACGCTCATTGAGGCGTTGGAGTCCAAGCGCGACGTGCTGCTAGAAGTTGATGGTGACGGGCGAGTCGAGCGATTGCAAAAGCTGGACGCGTGGAAACTCTTGGGCGTCACGCATGCGCTGCTCTTTACGGACGAAACGTACCAGTTCAACAAGGCTGCAAAGGTGGTAAAGCTTCGGTTTGAGGAGCTGGTGGAGCGTACCAACGAAGAGCAAAAGGCTCGCCTGCATACAGAGGTGATGCCGCTGCTACGCACACTGTACAGCAAGTTGGGCGTCGCATGGGCCACCACGATCGTGGAAGGTGTGTTGACACTAGCTACGCGACACCGTCTGCTGTTTACCGAACAAGACCGAGCGGAGATCGACTCATGGACGAAAGGCATGCAAGACCGCCGCAGTTTACCCGCCGTAGCTCGATCTGCAGGCTCCGACGCGCGACGCAACATTGTCGCCAGCAGCAGCTCGACAACGTCCAGCCGGTGTCAAAGTACCCGGCAGATACAACCACCCCTCTTCAACAAGGAGCTTTAGATAGCAACGATGTAGCCATGTCGATCTGTAGCCATTCTCACACGTCACACATTATGTCCCCCACCCGACATTGGTGCCGCGTTAATTGAGAGCCACACAAGCCGAATAAGCTCCGACAGCTCAACATGTTCGCGCTTCGTGGCTTGACGCACGCGCCGGCGTCGCAGCAGCTGCGCGCGTTCGCCTCTGGGCCGAAGAAGCGCATGACGTGGCGCAAGAAGGCCAAGATCGAGGAGCTGAAGCAACCGCCGCCGCCGCGTCAGCAGCCGCGTCAGAGGGCGCAGCGCCAGAACTTCCTCGTGTCTCCGCCCGTGGACGACGGCAAGAAGTGGCGCGTACTTAGCGCGGCCGTCCTGGAGCGGCTCCCAGTGGTGCAGCCCGACCTGAAGGACTGGGAAGTGGATTTCGAGGTCATGCAGCACGAGAAGGCGCTGCGCGAGGACCAGCGGTTAGAGCAGGACTTCTGGTTCATGGAGCCTGGCACGACGCACATCACGCCCGAGGAGGCCCCGCGGCCGGACGACGCCGAGGACCCCGAGGAGGAAGTGGGCGCCGGTTTCCAATTGGCTCCGCGCGAGACGGAGGACGACGCCAACGACAACCGCCAGTCGCTCAACCGCGCGCTGAAAGGCCGCGTGTTCCTGCTGGTCAAGAACGACGACGCCAAGTTCCCGTGGTTCTTCCCTCTGGGCGAGAAGCAGGAGGCGGAGAAGATGCGTGACGCTGCACTCCGACACGTGAGTGAGACGGTGGGGACGAGCTGGAGGCCACGCCCGTGGGCTTTGGCCCCATGGGGTACGTCAAGTACCTGCACGAGGACGACTCGGGTACGATGGAACCAAGGTGTTCTTCTACAAGTCGCAGCTCCTAGAGGGAGACGTGGCTCTGAACCAGGACAAGGCGAGCGACTACCTCTGGGTGACGCGGGACGAACTGTCGGATTACCTCGAGCCCGAACTCGCCGACTACGTGCAGAAGATGGTGCCGCCGTAAAAGGCGTCACCGTAAGCTTAGCTTTCGCTCTGCTCTGATAGTTCGACGATGGAAAATCCTGTAGACAGCCGTTCAAGAAGCAACCTGCTCGTTTCTTGCCTTTATAGACACTGAATACAGAGCCGAACCGGGTCATTTGGTGCTGCGAATGTTGAAAAAGTATCCCGCTTGCAAATTTTGCAGGTCGAAGTTTGTCGTTACCAGTGCCAAATTTCCGCATGAACGCAATGCTAGCGTCATGCTAGTGTCGTAACGCTCTCCATGTCGCGGAGAAGCAAAGCAGACAGACGAAGAGGTAGTTTTGCCATGACAGATGCTCGTTATATTTTCTTGACAACAATTTACAGACTAAGACATGAATAAGAAGACGACCACGAAACCAACGCAGATGTGGCATCGACAAGAAGGGTAAAAATCCAAAACGGTTCCGAGGTGCTGCTGGATGTGTGTGGGTGGGGAGTCTCGCCTGATGGCGGAGCAGTTGCTTGCCTACTGCGACGGGCGGGGGCTGTTGAAGCTGTTGTCGAGCGAGCCGGTGAAGCTTTGACGTCTGAGGGAGCTGCGGCGGCGTCGGATGCTCTTGGCCTTCTCCTTTCTCTCCTGAATCTCAATGTCGAAGCTCAGCTTGGGCGCCGCAAAGCGGTTCAAGCTCACGTAGCTGTTCTCGACGCTGGAGTGCAGGGACACGAGGTCGGGTGGAGTGCCCACAAAGTCGTTGAGCAGTCGACTCGCACGCGCCGCCGGGTGACGCTGAGCAGCTGACAGAATAGCGTGAAAGTACTTTGCTCGTCTCTCCAGCAGCGGGATGCTGTCGAACTGTAGGTAGCTCCACACGCCGCCTTTGTCAGGCAGCGGGGGTAGCGTTGGCTCGCTGTCTTCACCGCAGTCTGTGATGGAGAACCGCAGCCCCACCGTGTCCTCCTCCTCGTCGTTGTTGCTGTCGTCACTGATACTGGCCATGGCTGTGACGGACGCCAGTTTCCTGTGTGAGACCGGCATGACATTGCTCAGAGCCGCGTGCAAGTCGCGGAACTCCGAGTAGCGACGTCGCACCTTGTAGGCCGACAGTGGGCCGTGTGCAATGGAGCGCACGATCACCTCATAGTAGACGATCCCGTCGGTGTCGCGACTGTAGCCCGTGACGGACGCACTGCGGTAGTTCATAAAGTTCTCTTCGTCCTCCTGCGCCGCGTCTTCAGCCGCCTCACTGCGTGGCGAGCAGCTGACCGCGTTCAACGTCCAGCTCCGGCCATGGTAGTTCATCTGCGGGATCTGCTGCTCCGCTTCCGGCTCGGGCACGGAGCGCGTTCTCGGCAGGTCTTTGGGGCTGTCCACGCTGCCTGAACTGCTGCTGGAGCTGTGTACTTCCCGGCCGCTGCCGTTGCTGCTGCTGTGCGTCCTCTTGGCCATCGTGTTCTGCAGCGCCGTCTCCAGCAGCGACCCGCGTCGATGCCTCCCGTCCAGGGCCACGCGCGCGCGCCGCGGGTAGCCGAGCTCCTGCTGCAGCAGGCTGAGCGAGCTGTCGGAGCCGGTGCCGGAGCTGAGCGCGCGCCGCGCGTGACGCACGCGCGTCTGTCGCTGGAACTCGAGCTCCTCTTCCTCCGTGAACGTGTCGGTCCGCTGGCCTTGGACGTGGAGGACGCTGGCGGTGGACGCGCGGCGCGGCAGCGTGGACAGCGACTGCGAGCGGACCTCGCGCACGGGGACGGCCAGCGGCGCCGCGTCCAGCAGCTCCTTGTTCGAGAGCGCGAGCGCCGTGGGGGACGCGACGGCCACGACGTCGACGAACTGGCCGGGCATTTACGAAAGTGACGAGGCGGCTTGCTTACGCGCTCGGCGGCGAGTTGGATAATGAAGAGCGGAAGACGCAAATATTGCGTCAAATGGCAGGCTAGCAGAAAAAGCTTTGCACGGCAACGGCTGTCGGTCGGTTTCTCGGCTCTGGCCAAATCAGAGCGCGGCAAAGCGGGGCGACGTAAGGCAAATTTCTCGTTGGGCTTTGCTTGAAAAAGAGGGCGAACTGCAACTCGAGCCGGCTGCTCTCTCGCGCGAGATCCGTCCGAAACCACGCAGCAGACGGCGTGTGGCCTGTGGCTGCGGGGCAGAGACTGCGGCCAGCTTGCCACTACTGACAGGCGTTGCTCTTCGCCGCAGATTCGTAGGGCTCTATAGTTCCGCCCCGGGCTGTCGAACGACTATCCATCGGCTGGCCAGCTCCGCTTGGTGCTTGGTCGGCTCTGGTGTCAAATGGCCGGCAGCTGGCTCCGGCTTGTCCATGACTTTTGCACGACGCAGAGCGCGTCAGGGTGTTCGTGAAAGGCGTCTGGCTCGTGCCAGTCATGCACGGATAAGAGAGACGACGATAGCCGGCGAGATGGCTCTCGCATGTCATGGCCGCGACGCGATCCACGAGGACATCCGGTCGACGCGCTGTGAAGCGTTACCCGCCGCCTCCTTTTTCTTGAGCTGGTCTCAACGCAAATTTTGGTGGCGCTGCGGGTCCGTTACGAGCTAGTCGCGCAATTGGTGTCGTTACTGGTGTTTCGCGGCGAAGGGGCGCATGCCCACTCGGCTTGTTTCTTGGCGGGTATGCTCCGTTTGACGCGGACTCCCACTCCTCGGCGATCGTAGCGACACGGATGGCGCAGGGCGCTTCAACTGCTGATTGCTCTTCACCTCGCGCCATCTTTCGGGAGACAGGGCTGCTTGGCGCTTTTGCAGTTGGGTCGCTCAGCTGCTGCGCCAAACCGTCGCAAGGACTACCGACCGAGAGATCCACGAAACGATCCGCTGCACGGAGGTGCTGCGTCGTCGAGAGGTCAAGGATAGCGGAGACCTTGTCCAAGATGCAGCAACATGCGTGCAGCAATCACGCCCGTCAATGTACGCCGCAATTCGCGCAATCTGATTTCTCGACTGCAACTTGAAGTGGTGTGATAACGTGGCGAGATAAGGTGTGGACCACAATAGTATGTGGACCACGTAGCAAATGTTCAAAGTCGCCTCCATAATTGAGGGAAATCGGACCTGTTTCCCTCGCTATACCTCAATTAAGAAGCCCGGTCATACCTCAGTTAAGATAGATCGAAGACACCAGAGCATTGGCAACAGCATCAAATACTTCGCAATTGATAGCACTAGTGCTGGGTATATTGTCCCTAGAAAATCAACGATGACAAGGCATCTTGTGCCCTATCATTGAACGCCGTGGCAAGCATCGTGACGTTAACGTGTCAACGCCTTCAGGTCTGACAACAATTTTACAGCAGCAATCGGTCCAATTGAGTAATCTTTGTGTGAGTGCCACAAGGGGAAAGTTGAAGGCCCGCTTTCGCCTGAGCGTATTCAGCAGTTCTTGCTATCAGAACGCGTTATTCGTACACTGTGAAACTCGAAGATGCTCGTGTCTGCATAAAGATCAGAGCCAAATTTCGATCGACGCGTTAGCATCGCTTGAACCCGGCGCTGTGGATGAGACCATATATGATCGATCGCGGAGTTGTTCGCTGGTTTGGTTGAAGGAATTGCGAAAATTGTTCTCTGGTTTTATTGAAGGATTCGCGAAAATTGTTGCAACGATATCCCTAACCAACGAACCGAGCTCTACCGATGAGTTTCCTCTCGTGCTATTAATACCACACCAACTAATTAAAGCGAGGACAGCTAGGCCTCGTTAGTCAACACAAGCAACAACTGGAAGAAGCTGGGTAGACCGATGAAGAAAATCCACAGGTAGAGTCCGACCACCAGTAGCTGCAGTTAGTTATCACTGTGTTACGAAGTAAGCTCGAGGGGTGTACTGACAGCAAAGCAGAGTTCGAGGAAGGATGGCAACATTTGGACGGGCGATTTCAAGCGCTCCATCGGTTTTGTGGAGCGTTGACAACAACTTTTTCACCAATGCCTCAGTGGAGTCGGATTTCTCGATTATTGGTTGGGAGCGCGACGAGTACCGGCAGTCCCTCATTGATTTTTCATTTGAAGGCATTCTGTATGCGAAGGAGTTCATGCGATTGAATGATCTAGCTGTAGAGGATAAGGGTCGGTTTTATATCGGCCCAAGAGAGCAGATTTTCCCCAATTTCACCTTCATACCTCGCGGTACCTCGCCTTAATCGTCTTTTCGTCCCTCAATTAAGCTAATCGAGGTAATGAGGTATGATACCTCAAATATGGAGGCCTGGTCTGCACTGTTCCTTCCGAAACGACGGCGTCGAAATTGCGTGCGTTATATTCTGTCTTCCTGTGTACTATTAATAGTTATTATAGGCCCACATGCAAATGCTGTGTCTCGACGAAGTTAACTTTCCTGGCATGGCTCCACCATTGCAATGTGAACAGCTATTTTTGTTCCTTTTCATTGCACCAACGCCTTTTAATTGGAGTCATAGCGGAGCCTGTAGACCGGTTTAACTCTATCGCCTCGTAGGACTCCTGCTCTGGCTCAGATATTGCTGTTGTGCTGGAGGCTTTCGCCGGCCCCACGATGTTCGCTGGATGTCTGCTGGTTGTTTCTCACTGGCTTATTCAGTTGCGTGTACATGCACAATAATGATTGGTCTCTTCTAAACTCGTTCCGGTTGTACAAGGCGAACTTAGCAACTACCGTAGGCGATGCAGTGTAGCGCCACTCCACCAAAGCAATATTGGCAGGCTTCGTCTATTTAGGCTTTCGTGTCTACTGCCTGTATTAGGCTTATGGAGGCACTTTCAAATCGTTAATGCAGGCATTACATGTTTTGTATGTATTTTATAAAGGTTAGAGCTCTACTCGATGACCCTAGAAGCTGCTTCCACCATGTCGACGTACTGAGTAGCATGAGTTTCTCCTTCCAAGGAGAAATCACTTAGTCGGGCTCGATATTTGCTTCTAAAGCGCTTTAGTATGCTAAATCTGCTTCAACTGGGGCGGTATACTCGCAAGACCCTGAGCAAATGTCTTCAGCGACAAAAATATTCGGTCAAGCTCAGGGTCGTCCCATGCTCCGTTGATGTCGAGGGCAGATACGCGATCAACCATACTCTTTACCCTGCGAGCGTTGTGATAGTCTTGCTGTAGATCATTTCGCTCAGACCAAATTGTGCTAATCACGTCACCTCCAAATGTGTTTGATAAACGCGTTTGGTGCACAGTCTGGAGCTTTGAGAAAACTTCATAGCTTGCCATGATCATCTCTTTTGAGGATATTTACTGATGGCTGTGGGGAGGAACGCAATTATTTGTCGGTCACGTCCAAAATATTCATGTCGAATCTTTTCATCAAGAGGGAGACTGCCGTATTCAGGCCGTCTCGAAGGATGCTGTTGGCGAATGTGTTTCATCGTGCTGTCCTTCCGAAAAGCAGTATTAATAAATACAACGGGTCGCGTAGTCTACTTACTTTTTTCTCAGCTAGCGCTGCTGAAAGCTGAGAGGGGTCTGGGACGGCGTCTACAGGAGCATCTTCACGGCCATACATGATGCAAAACTGTATATAGCGTCTAAAACTTGGCCACTACTTCGAAGTACTCGTCTTGCTGCCGGGTTTGATGCCTAGATGCACATCATACTTCGCCAGCCACACGTCACGTTTTTCGGGAGCTGCTTTTCCTTTCGTCTTGTCCCGAAGAGCGTCGTTTACACTCAGAGGGTTGGGCCGAACTCTTTCTGGGCATCTCGCCCTAGCTAACGACCCCGGATATGGCCTTGCAGTGCTGGTATTCTATTGGTTACGCAACAACTAGATCATAAGTTTTGTATTGAACAGTCGATGTATCCATCCTCTTCCTGGAGGCATTTTCAAAAACTTAATGTAGGCACCGCGCCCACTCTCTACACAAAATGCCTCGATTGACGAAGCCTGAATATTGGAATGAGCAGAGATTCACTAACTTACGTATTGATAGGCATCACCGCTCAATACAGCTGACTCGATCTCGTGGTTCAGCTTACAATCAGCAAAACATCAGGTTTGACAAATGGGATAGATTCGCGTATAAAGTCTCGCAGGAAGTACGTGGCCACAACCAGACCCGAAAAGGCCAAGCAGAGGGCGTGTCGACAACCATCAACCGCTTCCTCGTCTTCATTGCTGAATAAAAATGCTCAAGTTACTGCCGCTGTTCCTCGCCAGTCTCGGCCTAGTGAATGCCGCCGACACTTTGTGCTCACTGCCGCCCGACAGCTACGCGGCCGCAAAGGAGGATTATCCGGACTCTGCGGACGCTCTCAGCCACCTCGAGACCTTCGGCATTGCGACTTGGTACTCGGACCGCGACACCAACGGCGACCCGTCGCAGACCGCGACGGACCTCGTCGATTCGTGTCCAGAGACTTCGAGACTCAGCGTCGTGGTCTACGGCTTGCCAAACAAAGACTGCGAAGCCGGATACTCGAACGGAGACGGCACGGTACAGACAGCCGATGACTACAAAGAGTTCATCACCACGCTGACGACCATCATCGACCAGCGCAAAGTCCTGTACATACTAGAGCCGGACGCTGTGGGTCTGCTTGCGGATGGGGGCTGTGCAAAGGAGTTCGGGTACGAGAAAACTTGGCCACTGCGATCAAAATGCTGGCGGAGAACCCGAACGCCGAGATTTACCTCGATGTCGGCTTTTGGGCATTGCAGAAGACCGATACTGCGAAAACCGTGGCCAAAATTGTCAAGAAACTCGCCAAGTCCGGTCGAGTGAAGGGTATCGCGCTCAATACGTCCAACTACCGCTCCACGACGGAGATCGCGGAGCTGTGTACGACGTTCCAGGAAGCGGTTGGGTCGACCGATATCAATTGTATCATTGATACTTCAAGAAACTATCAAAAGTTTTCCAACGCGTCCAGTTCGGAGTGGTGCAACGTGCGAAAAGCAGGAATTGGTGCACCGCCGACGAACATCACGGACTTGGACAACATCGACTACCTCGTGTACGTGAAGCCGCCAGGTGACAGTGATGGCACGTGTGAAGACGAGTCGGAGGACGCCATGAAAGGACCCGTGGCTGGAGAGTTCTTCAACGACCACTTCATCAAGCTGTGGAACCAGGGATACTTCGTCAGCACGCAGCAAATGGCTACCATCTACGACCCGAACAACGAGACATCTGGAAGCGTTGCACGATGGTCTGCTTCCACTACCACTTTGGGGTTCACGGTCGCGCTGGCCATGCTGCAGATTGGGGGTGGTGATAGATTATTATAGTGAGGAATACCGTTCGCATTTCAATTCACTTCGATATCGTTGCACGCCATCTAAAGTTTTCATCTTGGGTGGCAATTATTGAGCAGCGAAACGTGTCAAGGGCGTCTTGTCGTAGAGCTTTCGATGGTGAAGGGCAGAGCCAGCGGCAGTCTCCGCACTTCCATCTGGGCGCGAGTCATGGTCCTGAAGTGTGGATTGGCCAGGATAGCACTCTGCGATGGTCTTCCATGGAGCCACGAACTGCTCCATGTAATTACACCAGATGCTCCACAGCACTCGTCAATTTGCTGCTCGTGCGGTCAATCTTCGACCATGTTGCGCTCTTTGGTGGCTGCGTCGTTCTCTCTAGCCCTAGCGGGTCGGGGACTTGTCCACGCTGGTGACACCTTGTGTTCATTGCCTCCAGTGACCTACACAAAGGCCAAGTCGGAATACCCAGCGTCAGCGTTTGCCATCGAGGCGTTGGAGAAATACGGCATTGCCACTTGGTACTCGGACCGCTCGGAGAACGGAGACTACGCTCAGACTGCGGCCGATCTTGTGTCGAGCTGCTCTGAAGACACTCGGATCAGTGTCGTGGTCTATGGACTTCCCAACAAGGACTGTGCCGCGAAGGAGTCGGCGGTGGGGAGCACCGTCCACTCAGCTTCAGACTACGAGACGTTCCTCAATACACTCACGTCGGCCATCGGCAACAGGAAAGTGCTGTACATCCTCGAACCGGATGCCATCGGACTCCTCGCAGACAGCACAAGCTGCGGTCAAAATGCCGGCTACTTGACCAATTTGCATACTGCCATCGGTCTGCTGTCCCAGAACGAGAACGCCGACATTTACCTGGACGTGGGCTACTGGACCCTCGAGTACCCGGCCACTACCAGTGCTGTAGTGGATATCGTGAAACAGCTCTTGTCAGCTGGAGCCAACAAGGTGAAGGGCATCATGCTCAACACGTCCAACTACCAGTCGGTCGACACTCTGTCCAAGCTCTGCAGCAACTTCCAAAGTGCAAGTGGACTTGATCTGCAGTGCATCGTTGATACAAGCAGGTCTTTCAATGGAGCTCCTAGCTCGAACGAGTGGTGCAATGTCCAGAGTGCGGGCATCGGAGCGTTGCCGAGTAGTGAGACCGGGGTCTCCAATATCGACTACTTCATCTGGGCCAAACCCCTGGAGACAGTGATGGCACCTGCGAGGGTCGGACGTCGGACGCCTTGCAAGGGCCTGGAGCGGGCGTGTTCTTTGACGAGTTCTTCCAGAAGCTGTGGAACCAAGGTATCCTGGTTGCTGAAAAGGGACTTCACGCCATTGACGGTACGGTGCACAGCTCCACGACTTCCGGGTCGAGTGATTCAACACGAACTTCGTCAAACCATCAGGACCAACAACAGGACCAAGACACTGTCATGTACAATGGTACGGCACCTTCCTCGACTGCTGCACCCTCTGTAGCTGATTCGACACCGTCGACCGCTGACCAGACTACGGAGACAGCTTCGACACCTGCGCCGAACACTTCTACGACGCCTGTGTCGAAGGCGTCCGATAGCCAGCAGATCTCAACTGAGCTCGGGTACCTCCACAATGGGGACTGGGGTGATTGTCCTGATTGCACTGGTGGCTGCAGCAGTGGTGGCTCTAGCGGTGATCGTAGCCGCCCGCCAGCGCCAGAAAAGATGTTGAAGAGCGCCAAGACACCGGAGGGCTCTGCGCTGAGACCGTTACCCACAACCATCGTCGACTTCCGTCCCCAAGTCACCGCTGTGGCGAAGCCCCAACGTCCTCTAGATGAAGGAGCAATATACTGTGTTGGCAGTTGCACAATAGTGAACGTGTGCAGTGATTACCTTAGTGGAAGTGCATTCGTAAACGGCATTCACCAAAGGTTCTTGTCCCAAGATATATCAACACTGTGAGCTCCAGGAGTTCACTTTCACTTTTTCGTTAACGTGCCACAACCAGAACATTTTTTCATAATGGAGCTTCCCAAGACCTACCGAGCATACCAGTACAGCAACTACGGACCCCGGCACAGGAACTGAAACTCCACACGACTGTGGCGTTGCCGGATCTCGGTCCCAAGCAAGTTCGCATCAAAGTGGCCAGCGCTGCTATTAACTCCGTGGACTATGCACTCGTGGTGCAACCAGGACTGATCGACAAGACCCCGTCGGAGCCTCTTGGCTTCGGTCATGACGGCGCCGGTGTTGTCGTCGACGTCGGAAGCCATGCCAATCGCTTGAAAATGGGCGATCACGTGTACGTCATGACGCAGTTCACCGCTTGCGGCACCGTTGCGGACTTTGTGGCGGTTGACGAGAACCTCGTGGCCCTCAAGCCGAGCAACTTGACGTTCGATCAAGCCGCCAGCATCCCGCTGGTTGGACTCACCAGCTACCAAAATGCTGCTGGAGCACTGCAAACCGCAGAAGGGTGAGACGGTTTTCATTCTTGGTGGCAGCAGCGCGACCGGCATCCTCGGGGTGCAACTGGCTCACGCTGTAGGCGCAAAAGTTATCGCAACGACGAGCGCCAAGAACGCCGCCTTTGTCAAGTCCTTGGGCGCGGACCAAGTGATTTACTATCACACCCACAAGTGGGCGAAGGTGCTGGAACATCACTCGGTGGACGTGATCTACGACTGCGGCATGGAATCGGAAGCTTGGAACACCGACGCGCAGTTAATCCTGAAACAAAATACCGGCCACTTTATCACGCTGCTGCCTCCCAAGGAGCCCGCGCCCGCAAAATTTGGCGCGACGAACTTAGGCTTCATCAGCGTGTACCCACGGCGGAGGGTCTGGAGGAACTTACCAAGTATCTCGAGAAGGAATCGATCGTACCGGTGATTGACACGGTGTACCCCTTCGAGAAGGTATTGGACGCCCTGACGAAGCTCACAGGGAGACACTCACGCGGGAAACTCGTCATTCGAGTCGCCCCGGAGTCCGCATTGTAGGTCCTAGCGATACAAACTCCACTGATGTAAGCAAAGCAGCCCCCCACACATTTAGCTACCATCATTCGTCGATACGCACACACATTTTGACCAACTTCAAGGTGAAGCATTATCAGTGATGATTACATGTATTGCGGGCAGGGACTCACAGTAACTTTGGCTTTCTGAATTTGTGATTAAGACGGTAGATATACATGGCTGGCAACCTAGTGTGTAATATCCAAGACGATCTTTCCGCACACGTTCGTGGACTCCACCTTCTCCAGCGCAGGCAGAAGCTGGTCGAACGCGAATACCGAGTCAATCACAGGCTTCAACGCGCCAGACGCCACGAAGCTCGACAGCTCCTTGAGCTGCGCCCCACTCGCGTGCACCATGATCTCACCGATGCACTTGGCGCCGAACTTGGCCGGACGCGGCTGCATCATCGGGTTGATGGTCACGAATCGGCCCGTGTCCTTCTTCAGCACGGTCTGCGCGTCGCGGTTCCACGCCTTGCGCTCCACTCCGCAGTCGTACAGGACGTCAACGGAGTGTTCCTCCACGACCTCGGCCCAGTGGTGCTTGGATTCGTCAATCACCTTCTCGGCACATAGTGACTGCACGAGCAGGTAGTCGTGGCACCCTCTGACGGTGGCGAGCACGTGAGCTCCCATGGCACGCGCCAACTGGATGGCCGCCATACCCGTCGCCGTCGATCCACCCAGAATGAGCACGCGCTCGCCCGCCTTGAGGTTGGCGTGTTCACGTAGCGCTTGATAGCTGGTGAGCGCCGCGTACGGGATGCTGGCGGCCTCTTCGAACGTGACGTTCGTGGGCTTGAGCGCGGCGAACTGCTCGTCCATGACGACAAACTCGGCGAAGGTGCCGAAGTCGGAGTAGGGCGCCATGGCGAAGACGGCGTCGCCAACCTTGAACTGGTGGGCATCGGCGCCGATCTCGACGACGGTGCCGGCCACGTCGAAGCCCATGCCGAAAGGTTTGTCAGTGGAAGGCTGTCTTCCGGTGACGGCGAGTCCGAAGTCTTGCATGATCTTTTGGTCTGCGGGGTTGAGAGCGGCGCTGTGCACCTTAATGCGTACCTGCGAGGGCTGAAGTGGGGTCAGAGGTCTTACGTCCTTGCAGAGGTGAAGCTCAGCTTTCGGCGAGCCAAAGTCGTTGTACTAGTAGGCTCGGTAGGTGCTGGGAATTTCGTTTGTCCTGCTCTCACGCGGGGCGAACCTTATGCTTTCGGTCGTTGCGAGAACCGTCATGGTTGTAGTAAGGGTTGCTAGGGGATCGGCTCGAGTTGTTGCAGTCGATAACGACTTGTTCACGAACCGGTGCAATTGAAAAATGAAGAGATGTTGGAACCTGCTACGTCCATTCATCTGAACCGCATGCCGCATGTCTACGGCACCACTTTAGAAGAGTCTGCGACGAAGTTGGTTGCTTTTGGATCCAGTGCTCTGTTTTGCCCAAGATGCAGTGCGCATCGCGTGGTGGGAGATCTGAAGCAGATACTAGACGCTTGGTGTCTACCTGCCTTGCTTACTTGTCCAGCCCCACGAAAGCACACGAAAGCCGAAGCCGGCGCTATTAAAAAGGCACTCTATTTAGCCGACTGGGAGAAACATTTCCATTTTAAACGTAATGTTTGTATGTAATTCTTCACCATCGTATTTGCCCATCCTTTCCGGGACCGATGTCATCGCAGTCTTTTGGCTTTGCTTCGCAAAGGCAGTCGCTGCGCTCCTGCGATAAAAAGATTCTAATTCCTGGCGAGTACAAGGCTCGGCTCGCTGGAAAGCTCGGCGCTGGGCGCGCCTCCGCAAATACCGCGCGGCCCTGCTGACGCGGGCACTCCGCGCGGGTGGCTACGCGCTCGCAACCGCTCGCCTCCGTTGGTCGTTTTATGTGCGTTCACCCCCTCCTACTCCAGTCGGGCAATTTACTCACTCCCATTAATAAAAGTAAATGTGACAAGGCCGGGCTGGTTGCATAAAACACGAACGACTAGAAAAGATCTGCGGCACGTTGGAAATCCTCATGCGTGTCAGCACTGCACGCTACGCTTGTCTCCTCGTTGGTGGCGTGTCTGAGCCTTGGCTGGCATTTGAGTAATAACATATATTAGGGTGAATCGCAGCGCTAGACTTGCCAAGGTCTTAAATTGGTCTTTGAACCACGCACTGACAACCCTCCTACAGCGTCTCTTACGCCAACCTGATTAGCGCTCCGCCTCCAAGATCACTGAAAAGCGAACCAGAATGGACAATCTGTGTGAGTCAACGGAAAATGACTTGAGCTGGCCGGTCAGCACCTCGAACACTGCAGCGCAAGCTTTGGCACAGGTCGATGGCTTTCCAACCGTGATTTGAGAATCCCAGCATCAGCGTTGTCGCATTGCAAACGTCCTTTCGCAGCAGCCAATGGAAACGTTACGTGGCATCCCTGCACCAAGCAGAAAACTTCGGTCTCCGGATCTCCTGTCAAACAATCCAAAAAGCGGCTTGCCCACGCTTCGATAGTGCGTACGCAGTGGTGGATTATCATTCCTAGCGCCCAACAGAACGCAAATAGTGTCATAGCTTTTTGCGGCACGTCCGGAGACATGCCACTGATCTATGCAGCGGGAGGCAACTGTCATCGATTGCTCAGCAACAACCTAGAAGGAGATTCACTATCGAGCATTGAGACCGTCGACTACGGTAGAACGAATGGCTCTAGCCTAATGATAGCAAGGCAGTGCTCGCTCATTCTCTAATTCGCCTCCAGCTTGAGAAGTGCAGCAACTGATAACATGGCTGTCGTCCAAGGAACCAACTACGCGGTAATCAGCAACACTACACGCACCTCCAAGACTGCCGGCAAGATCAACAGTTTGCCTGCTACTTACAGCGCCTACCAATACGTGAAGTACGGAGCACCCAACGCCCAGCTTCACCTCCGCAAGGACGTACCTCTGACCCCACTTCAGCCCTCGCAGCTACGCATTAAGGTGCACAGCGCCGCTCTCAACCCCGCAGACCAAAAGATCATGCAAGACTTCGGACTCGCCGTCACCGGAAGACAGCCTTCCACTGACAAACCTTTCGGCATGGGCTTCGACGTGGCCGGCACCGTCGTCGAGATCGGCGCCGATGCCCACCAGTTCAAGGTTGGCGACGCCGTCTTCGCCATGGCGCCCTACTCCGACTTCGGCACCTTCGCCGAGTTTGTCGTCATGGACGAGCAGTTCGCCGCGCTCAAGCCCACGAACGTCACGTTCGAAGAGGCCGCCAGCATCCCGTACGCGGCGCTCACCAGCTATCAAGCGCTACGTGAACACGCCAACCTCAAGGCGGGCGAGCGCGTGCTCATTCTGGGTGGATCGACGGCGACGGGTATGGCGGCCATCCAGTTGGCGCGTGCCATGGGAGCTCACGTGCTCGCCACCGTCAGAGGGTGCCACGACTACCTGCTCGTGCAGTCACTATGTGCCGAGAAGGTGATTGACGAATCCAAGCACCACTGGGCCGAGGTCGTGGAGGAACACTCCGTTGACGTCCTGTACGACTGCGGAGTGGAGCGCAAGGCGTGGAACCGCGACGCGCAGACCGTGCTGAAGAAGGACACGGGCCGATTCGTGACCATCAACCCGATGATGCAGCCGCGTCCGGCCAAGTTCGGCGCCAAGTGCATCGGTGAGATCATGGTGCACGCGAGTGGGGCGCAGCTCAAGGAGCTGTCGAGCTTCGTGGCGTCTGGCGCGTTGAAGCCTGTGATTGACTCGGTGTTCGCGTTCGATGGAGCCGAAGAGCGCTCGTGGCAAGGTGATTCTTCGCGCGTCCTAATAGGCTGTTGTCCTAGAGGCGATGAGCATGAAGTTGACCCGCCATGTATTTGTATGAACCAATACCCAAATACTAGTATTACATGTAGCATTCACGAACAAAAATACAAAAACATGTCAATCTATTACCTTCCGCATTAGGCAAGGTTGGTTCAAGACGGCCCAACCACGAGTTGAGATCACGACGAGGACACACACGTACATGTATAGAAAGAAGCTGCAGGATTCAGAAAACAGTTTACATTGTGCGCTGTTTTACTGCAAACCAGCCCTAATTTTGAATAAGGTAACGTGCCAGTTTCGTGCCCACTTCGGCTACGTAAAATATTCTAGCTCATAACTTTCCACCCATATGACTGGAAAGTGTTTTCTTTCTTGATTTTTGAAGATGACATTGCGGTATAGCATGTCTATAGAGTGGGCTGCAACTTTCTGAATGCGCTTCGACACTGATCAGCGCTGAAACCAGTTTAAGATCTGCAAATCTTTTTTCGCTTCCGGTTGTCAAAAGGAAAATGATCTTATTTCTCGGCGATTCAATCCAATTCGGTCGTGGAGGTTTTTAAACATTAAACTGCGATCGCACACCAATTTTTAACCAATACCGGAACTTGCAAATACT
The DNA here is from genome assembly GCA_012656105.1 of Phytophthora syringae. Classification (NCBI taxonomy): domain Eukaryota; phylum Oomycota; class Peronosporomycetes; order Peronosporales; family Peronosporaceae; genus Phytophthora; species Phytophthora syringae. Next base: position 41,070 of record JAAKBD010000204.1, read on the forward strand.
ATTAGCCCGACTATTGATTGAAAAAGTGGGCACGAAACTGGTTTAAGGGCACGAAACTGGCACGTTACCTTAAACTGTATTTGGATTCAGACTTTTTCCAACTGGATTTTGGAGCTCAATAATCTGCTTTTGAACATTTCTAATTTGAGTTTAGATTTTATTAACATGTATTTATTAACACTGGATTTGCGAGCCAAGGTCAACAGGATTAGTGAATCTCGCAAGTAGTCTAAATATTATGAAATGCGCGAAAGCGAATTCTATCGAACTCATAATGTCAATCGATAGCTCTGTACAATGCGAGCTGATAGCACTATCACATGCAACGAGGTGTCATCCACACGCATAGTTACAGACATTTCAAAATGGCAACTCGACCCTCAAAGTTAGAAGTGGTCACTGGTTTTTGATAAATAGAACCTTGACATGGCATACATATGCAACTCGATAGGACTTCGATGCAGTCGCGTTGTGGCGCCTCGCCTGACGGGAGAAACTGGATACAGTGGTACCCTAAATTTAGAGATGAGCAATGAATTGGCGAATCACCATCTCACACGTTCTTTTTGTCCAATCACACTTGACTTTTTTCCTCCCGGGGCATGACCAACAGGTCATTTGTAGACAAATGCAAGCCCAGATGCAAGCACGTTTGAGACGATAACTCGCGATGTACAGCTCCGAACGCTAAGCAACGCATATACATGCAATCCTGAGACATAGCGCTATCCAAATATACTCACTTTTTCTCTGAATCGTCTTTGCGCGTTTCGTGATGTTGGCGTGGCTTTCGAATCCTGTTGACCTTGGCTCGCAAATCCAGTGTTAAAATACATATTAATAAAATCTTATTGTGAAAACCACGGATTATGTCCAATTTATTTGCTAATCGACCGTTTTAGACCACTAATAAGACCACTTCGCTATATATAAACGGACCGCAGCCTCTAATTAAACGACTATCTCAGAATTACACTATGTTTTATTGGGCCGCCTGTGATTCATATATATATATATATATATATATATATATATTTTATTATTTGAGGTGTATTGTGTTACGTATCCCTATACAGGAATTGAACTCTAATAACCATTCCTCGCAGGTGTCAAACTCCTGCGAGGTGATACCTCGAGCCACTTGCCTTGAATCCTCCCCACTGCCTCACCGGGATACTGATTCGCCCGTGACCTCGCGGCCTTCTTCCTTCGTCAGCTTTCTCCCTTCCATCCAGTGTTCAATGTCGTTGCACAGTGACTCCCGTAGTCCTCTTAGTAGTTGATGGTCCGTGGTGCCGTCCGTCATCAGACTCTTCCGCTCGTCCATCGCCACGTTTGCTAAGCCATCAGCCATCTTATTGAAGCGTCTGTAGTTCTGTAGTGGTGAGTCCACGAGGCCACTCTGCAGATTGTCGCCGACTTCCTTGCCAACCGGTACCAGTGAGCCAGTGGCCTCGACTTCGGCGCTCTCGTGTGCTTCATCATATTGAGTATGAGGGCGATATCCCCCACTACATGAACCTCGCTCCAGCCCTTCGCCTCCGCCGTCTGCAAGGGCCGGTGAAGTCCCACGAATTCGGCGACATTGTTCGTCGTCTTCCTGTTTCCCAAGGCGGTCGCCGCCGCCCACACTACCTTCCAGCTACCGTTCGTCGCATCTTGTTCGAGAATGACACTTCCACTCCCACCAGGTCCCGGGTTCCCCGGGACCCGCCATTAAAGAAGTTAACCCGCTGCTCCTGGTATTCCTCCGGTCCTGTCGTCAGAGACCCTCTTGTCTCCATTGCCATAGACATCGGTCCCCGGATCGAGTCCACCGTCTCCGCCGTCAGCGGGTAGAAGCGCATTTTGTAGCGAGCCCATGCTTCACCTATGCACTGCCGCAGGCCTGCTGTTGACTCCAGCAGCGTTCGCGTCAGTCTGCCGTCGGGGTGTACCCTGTCGACGTTCCAGCGCCAAATGGCTGTAATCGTAACAGCACCAGCCAACGCCCACAATTGTCGTACAAACAGGTGAATCGTGTCCCAATCTTCCAGCTTGTTGCTTGCGCCCCATTGTATCACCCATTGCGGTAACGCTTCCAGCGTCCCTGAAATGTTTTGGCGGATGATCGTCCTTAGTCTCGCTGGCTCACTGCTCGATCCCATGTGCTCCAATCCCAAAATTCCGTACTGGGTTTCCAATGCTCTGCCGCGTCAGGGCAGTCCCAGATGAGGTAAGCCGGGCCTCCCACCTTGAGTCGCCTGCAATCTGGTGCAGCGCACTCAAAGCGTGTTGTCTCCCGGTCCAGAGCTGCAGTCTGTGGTACTTTAGTCGGATCAAGTTCTGCGCTTGGTAAGCAGTCGTTCCCTCTATTCGGTGCACTGTGCCCCACTTGTAGCGCATTAGTGCCTCTGAGATGTCCTGATTGCTGTCCGCCCAATCCGACTGCAGTTTCTTCTTGATCTTCTCTGCCTCCTCTGCTGCCTTCTTTCTGATGAGATTCTTGTAGTGCTTTCTAGTTTGGCTCCACCTCCTCTTGCCTGCCCAGACTGGTGTGAGTCGAGTTAGCCAAGTATGTGGCGTGACCCATACCGTCGATTCCTCCACGTCCAGTAGGGTCGCTACCGCAGCCTCAATACGTTGGGTCTGCGGGTCCCACTCCAGTCGTTGCGTTGTAGCTCCCCACGTGTGGGAAATTTCTGCTCTCCCCTCCTGCCTAACTTCGAACAAGTGGTGCCGATCCTCAGCTTGATGATGGACCTGCAGGTACTCCTTTTCTTGCCTTTTCTGAATCAGTTCGGGGTAGTTGGCCAGCACGTCGAGGCAGAATTCCCTAAACAGGTGAGCCTCCGCACTCTTCATTGGCAAAGCCAGTTTGGTTGGCTTGAATACAACTTCCGTCCCCTCCCCTTGTTCTACTTGAAGCACGTCTCGTAATTTCTTATCTCCTGGCGCCCTGATTTTGTTGTAGTGCCTCAGCTTTCGTAGTCCTCCAGTGGGGTCTCGCCATCTAATTGTGGCCAGCGGTACGTCCTGAATAGCATCTTGGATGCAGGCCCCTCTCGCGGCCTTCCTGTCTTCCATGAGCTTCATCATGGCTATCTTGTTCGGTCCACTGCACTGTATGTGCAGCCCAGCAGTCCACCACCTCGTGCGGGTCCCCTCGCTCAGCTTCAGGTCCCGGTGCAGCATCTCGCTAACTTCTTGCTCGTCCTCCCTCGGGGCTTCGAGTTGGGCCAATCCTCACTCAGTCCACGGCCGTCCAGTGCTCCGCAGTGTGCTGCGTACCACGACTGCAGCCGGTTTCAGTGCCGGCGTGACTTGCTCCGCTGAACTCACATCCCGTCTCTGCAGTATCTCTCCGATGATTTGCGTCTGCGGGTTCGTGCTAAGAGCCCATTCTTCTACCGCCGCCGCGCTCATGGCGATGAGCTCGTCTCGAATGTCCGGCACTCCCAACCCTCCTTGATCGATTTTCTGCTTTGCCAATTCTCCCTTGATCCATCCTGCCGGCGCCACTTCCGGTAGGGTGAATAATGCGTTCCACACAAAGTGGCGAATCATCCAGTCTGCCTCTTTGATGAAGGCTTCAGGTGGCCAGGCGTGCCGCGCCACATATAATGGCGGCCATAGTGGTGCCAAAGCTGCTATTTGAGCGCGTTGAACCACAGTGTTCGTCTTTACTTCCGCCAAGGCAAGTCTCACCCTCAGTGCCGCGAAGGCCCTCTTCCAAGCTTCAGCTGTCACGTCTCCGGTCCCCGCTATGTGGCCCAGGTAGCGAGTACAAGGTGTGTCCGTGACCTCGTCTTCCTCTACCTCCGTGTCGTCCTCAGGTAAGTCTGCTGTGTCTGCTGGTCCTAACCTTACCGCCACTGACTTCTTCATGTTGAGACACAGCCCCGACACTGCTGAAAATCTGCCGACCGCCTTGATGGCATCAGCTTGCATCCGCCTCGTCACGATGTAGATGGCCGAGTCATCTGCATAGCCAGCTATGTTGAGTTTCTTGGTGGCGTCGGCTGGGTCGATTGCGATGCCTTGTAAGTTGGCGTCCCTATCAATTTCATCGTAGAGCAGATCTACCGCCAGAATGAAAAGGAGAGGAGCGAGCGGGCACCCCTGTCTGATGCCACTTGTGACGCATCACTTCTCCGACAGCACGCCATTTTCCATGAACTGCACTGTCGTGTCGGTGTGCGTTAGTTCGACCATGCGGCAAAATTTTGGCGGGAAGCCTTTTGCACGTAATACTGCTACCAAATAGTCTCGGTCCAAGGAATCGTACGCTTTGGCGAAGTCCAATAATAAGACCTGCGCCTTCTGCAGACTCCCTCTTTGCCACATATGTATTTCGCCACCTCATAGAGGTCAATCGCCCCATGGATGGTTCTGCCCGGCACGAAGCCGAACTGCGTCGCATGTACTAATCGCGCAACGTGTTTCCGGACTCGCCACGCCAATATTCTCGTAAGATTTTTGTAGTCGGTATTTAATAAGGCAATTGGCCTGTAGTTCAGCGGGTTGTTGGAATTTCCCCCTTTGAAATACTGAAGATGTAGGCTTCTAGGAAGCTTTTGGGTGTGCAACCTTCATTCATGCACTTATTGTACAGCGTGGTCAGTATAGGCACCAACAACTCAGAGTAATCTCGGTACCACTCATTGCCAAAGTCGCCGGGACCACATGCCTTCCCAATCTTGGACTTGGTAATGGCAGCCAGCACTTCATGCTCCGCAATCTCATCGTCCACATCGCTCAGATCCACTTTGTTCCAGTTATCTGCCATCGATTGGATGTACTCTGTCGTACTAACCTTATCCGCTGCCGCTCCATTGAGGATACCTTCCCAACAGTCCGCCAGGATGTTTGCTTTATCGTGCTGAGATCTCCGAGGGCCTGTACCACTTTGCTCCAATGTCGGTATCAGATTATCGCCGAATTTGGTGCAGATGCGGTTAAAAAACTGCTTCGTTGAAGATTTAGAACTCCATGCATTTTTCGCAATCAAACTCCTCGTTTTCATTGCTCGCCGATCAGTCTGGAGATTGCGTATAGTATCTAGTACTGAGCCGCGCTCGTTCTGGTCCGTGGCATCTCCATAGTCTAGCTTTGCTAGCTTAGCCTTGAGCCTTTTCAACCTCAGACGGAAACCGCCTGTCATTCTCGCCTTCGCCGTTCTCTTCAAGTTCCTCATGTCCGTCTTCAACTCCGTTTTGAAGGCATCCCAATGTGCAGCGAGTTGTGCCGCCTGCATGCCCTCAATTTGCGTCGTCAACTCCTGCAGTCTTCGTTCAATCAGACTGTGGGTAGCCGCTTGGACGTAGGCAGGTGGCGGGTACAACTTGGGCCGGTGTTTCACTCTTACCTGCCCTTTCGGTGAGTGTAGCTCCAGCAGCACTTCCCTATGATCGGTGAAGCATGGGGGCTTCGGTTTCGGTACTCCGCACAAGAGATTCATATATATACACATCTCGTCGAATGCCCATGGTTGAATGGGCATTCTGAGCTTCGACCATTTATATAAACATGCTATGGAGCGGGCCAATCAATGACCTTAGTAGTTCGGCTATTCGCCCGCCTTTACTGCGGCTAAGTATCGGCTGTTGTGAATCGGCTCCGGTTGCCTCTGTTGGCGCAACGGAGACCGTCGCAGAAAGCGACAGCGCAAGTTGGAGGGACGAGGCTGGAGAGAGGAATAGTAGCTGTACAAGGGTACTGAAGTAGGTTGAGTGGTGTAGCAGTCAATCTTACATGAGGAAGAAGCTAAGTCTTGAATAGGTAAGGTCAGAAGCAAGTGCTACGAAGAAGAAGGAAGAATACAAGAGCGAGGTAAGCGGTTTTTCGCACTATTACACTTGACTACGTTTTCCGACGCGTGCACACGGTGACGTGAACCAGATCGGGTTCGTGAGAATGCAGAGCACCTAAGCCGGTTTCAGAATGCTCAATATAATTAATCTGCCCGAGGGCAAGAGCTCGGATTAAAAAGCCAAACTCTGAATTATACCCTGATTTAATATGTTAGAGCTCGTTTATTAGCAATAAATTACCCTATTCCCTCCAATTAGCTCCCATTCGACGTCGCTCAAATTACTTTTTGCGCAGTTCAGATGAGAACCAAATTACTTCAAGTACTATTTTTAGGGCAGCTTCAGTTCAGATGAGACCCGAGAACCTAAAATATGAAGTTCTCTGAAGAAGATCGGCCAGCTTGACGAACAACTCAAGTACTGTGAGAGATAGAAATGATCCCGAGCGAAGATCAGCTGGACGACAAGAATGGTCTCCCTTGTAGACACACGAAGTCACCCAAGCAGGTGGAATCGCGCTGTGCTCCAGTTCATTCTCGCGTGACGAGTGCCGCTCTCTTTTGACAGAGCTGTCGGTTCCGTGTGTCGAAGCAGTCGCTTCGGTGTGCAAGGCAAAACACGCCGATATAAAGTCAAGTTCCTCCCCAGTATGTTTCTGGGGCAACACGGTGTTAGATCGCCAAACGAGGATCGATCCGAGCCAGCACCGCAAGTGGTGGCGACACCGCATGCATTCGATCTCGCTAAGCATTTTTCACGTCATTACTGGATGAGCTTTCGCACAAGATGAGTCCGATATTGGCTATCCTTCATGTTGCATCAGCTCGACTCGGAGGAGCAGGCTGTCCCATTGGGAAGAACCCCAAGGAGCCAAGTGTTCTGGTCGCGAGGGGATTTCACGCCAGTTTCTCCACCGCAATCCACTCCAACTGTTGTTGGCAAGGGTAGTCAACAATGACGTTGGACTCATTGTTGACTATGCCTTGCCTTCCGCGTCAGCAGACGGTCTCACCAGCTGACGATAACAAGAGTGCTTTGACGTTCACGGGCATACAAACGCCCCTTTCGATCACGGACAGCAAAGACATGAGCAGCTCTTTTGACAACGCGGTCTTGCACAGGTGACTGGTCTTGTTCACTGCCACGCACCTTCAATTCCTTCGCGAGTGCACGGACCTGCTCATTCTCCATTTGACCAAGCACCACGCAGTTCCATTCCTGCAGTAACAGCTCGTTCACGATGGTTAAGATCCTGCGTTCGGGTTTCGCGGCCGCAGCGCTCGCTTTGGGTATGTACTCGGTCAACGTCGTGCGTGGTGAAGAGCTGTGCTCCATCGCGCCGCAGTCCTACGCTACCGCCAAGACCGACTACCCGGACCTCGCATTCGCCATCAGTGCCGTTGAGGAGTACTCGATTGCAGCTTGGTACACTGACCGCTTGTCGACAACCGACCGTGCTACGATGCTCGACAACCTCACGACCCAGTGCTCGGAGGACTCGCGCATGACTATCGTCGTGTACGGTATCCCCAATAAGGACTGTAACGCCGGGTTCTCGTCAGGGGTACGGTGTCGAACACCGCCGACTACAAAGAGTTCCTGTCGGACTTGACTACCGCTGTTGGGGACCGCAAGGTGCTGTATGTCGTGGAGCCCGATGCTGTCGGTCTGCTGGCTGAAGATGGCGGTTGTGGCTCGTCGGCTGGGTACCTTGACAACCTCAAGGTTGCGATCAAAGCGCTTTCGGCCAACGCCAACGCTGAGTTGTACGTCGACGTCGGCTACTGGACGCTTCAGTACGAAGCGCAGCGTGCGACGGTAGTGACAATTATGAAGGAGTTGGCGACGTCCGGTACGTTGAAGGGTATCACCATCAACACGTCCAACTACCGCACGACAACTCAAGTGACGGAGCTGTGCACCAACTTTCAGACGGCCATGAGCAAGAGCGGCATGAACTGCATCCTCGACACTTCCCGGAACTACATTGAGCCTACGTCTACTGAGTGGTGCAACGTCCTGGAGGCAGGAATCGGAAGTCCGCCGACGTCAGAAACCAACATCACCAACCTTGACTACTTTATGTGGATCAAGCCGCCTGGAGAGAGCGACGGCGAGTGCTCAGGTGGTCCTGCCGCAGGCTCGTTCTTCGATACGGGCTTTCAGAAACTCTGGGACCAAGGATACTTCGTCAAGAAGGCCGGCATGAACACGATCGTGGAGGGAGGCACCGACACCGCCTCATCGCAGTCTCAGACGACGGATAGCAGTGCTTCTCAAACCACATCATCTCCAACCACAGACACCAGTGCTTCTGCAGCCACCGACAGCAGTGCTTCTGCAACCACAGACACCAGTGCATCTCAGACCACTTCATCTCAAACCACGGATGCTAGTGCCTCCGAGACAAGTGATAGCAGCGCCACTTCGTCCCAAATCACGGATGCGAGTGCTTCCGAGACCACGGACAGTAGTGCTACTTCGTCGCAAACCACGGATAACAGTGCGTCTCAGACCACGCCAAGCTCTGAAGCTGAGGCCGACGCTTCTTCGTCGCAGTCCGATACCACAACGCCAATGGCCACAACTGCTACGCCCATTGCGACGACGGCCACCCCGGTGTCAACCGATGCACCTTCTGAGACGACGAGCAATTGCAAGGTGAAACGCCGTATGCGCAGGTTCTAAGCAGTGAGTTTTGCTTGTTCCGTGCACGTAGTCTGAGTACTTGGAAGACGTCTAGATGTTTGTGCAGCACCTGCTGACCCTGTTTGGTAGTGATCACTTCAGAGAATTGCTCCATGGTGGTGGAAATACTCAAGCTCAGACTTCCCGATTCAGAAAAATTCGCTTGCTGCTGCACAATTGACAACTCCTATAAATAAAACTAAAACTCGTTCAGAGTTCGTCTTCTGGTGGATCTGCAAAGCTGCTAAGAGGATTCTGTTGCCTTAGCCCTGGTCGCTCCCCGGTGTCTGGGTCTGGGAATTAACCACTGACATGTTAAAGGGCGCGAGTAAACGTATCCTGCTGACGCCCGGCATCATCCATTTCGTATGATGCACTTTTCCTTCAACAATAACACCTGCAGAAGACCATTTTGCCAGCCTCATTTGCCAATCTGAATTATCCAGTCTCCCCCCACCATGACCCCCGTACCCACTACGTTCAAGGCTTTTGAGATTCACGAGTTCGGTGACGCCCTGGAGGTCCTCAAGCTCAACTCTCAAGCGAGACTCAAGTCGCTCGCCCCAAACGAAGTTTGCATCAAGGTGCGCAGTGCGGCGGTGAACCCAATCGACTTCAAAATGCTCAAGTACGGGAAGAACTTCCTTGGCAAGAGCCCGTCCCCTGAAGAGCTGCTCCGCGTAGGCTGCGATGTCGCTGGCGTTGTCGTCGCAGTGGGCGACGTTCAAGGCCTCCGACTCGGCGACGAAGTCTACGGGATGGCTGTCGTTTCGCAAACCGGGACATTCGCTGAATATGTCAACTTTGATGCCAAGCTCCTTTCGTCAAAGCCGACTAACTTGTCGTTCAACGAGGCTGCTGCCGTGCCCACCGTCGGAGAGACGAGCTATCAGTCGCTGGTTGAATACGGCAAGCTACAGGCTGGCCAACGCGTGCTCATCCTCGGTGGTGGTAGCGCTTGCGGCATGTTCGCCATCCAGATCGCCAAGACGATCGGCGCGGAGGTGGTCACGACGTGCAGCGCTCGCAATTTTGAACTCGTAAAGTCTCTCGGTGCAGATAAAGTCATCGATTACACGAACGAGAAGTGGGTCGAGGTGCTGACTGAGCACTCGGTGAACTTGATCTTCGACTGCGCGGTTGAGCCCGAATCCTGGAACACCGAGGCCCAGAGAGTTCTAAAGCCGAAGGTCGGGATCTTCGTGACCCTCTCCGGAGCTCGCAGTGTGACTGAGCCCGTAGAGTCACCGATTGAGCGACGCGCTTCTGTATCTTCTCTCAATCACGCAGCTCATACCTGGAAGCTCTTACGAAACTCATCGAGAGCGGCGAAGTCAAGACCATCATCAACTCCGTGTACCCGCTGGACGACTTGAAGGATGCAATGAAAGAGCAGATGGGAGGCCGTGTTCGGGGCAAGATCATCATCGAGGTTGCGAAGGAATAGCCGGACAAACATACTCCACTCGAGAACTGATGTGCCTTGTACGCTGTAATAAGAGTCGGTGCTGACTACATACGCCCACCAAGCAGAGGGGTAACGTGGATGTAGGTAAATCAAATTGCCTGACACTTACATGCACTTCATTCAGAAATGCTTCCGGTCTGCTTTGTATTATTCGCAAGAACCCCCCGCCTCGACCTGGATCTCGGGTACCGGTAAGGCTTCATTGATCAATTCATGTGGGCGAACAAGTCCAAGCAACTGCAGAGTACAGTATCCAGGGGCACAACTAATTATTTATCTGCGGGTAAACGTCATCAGCTGCTTTAGCAATTGAGTTCGAAACAGGAGGAACCGATCGTGACTTTATTCGACTGCCATATGAACTCATACAATGTCTTGTAGTTTTGCCTTATCCCGAGGTCGTATGTCTCCGTATGGGGTTTGCTCAGAACGAGAAGCGTGCACGAGTGAATACAGCAGTCGGCAGAGAGCCGTAAATGTCCTAAATGCCTTGGCTGCACCTGTTAAATTCCATTGCATGTCACCTGCTAGCCTACTGCCCTCTCACCGAGTTCTCCTCGAACACCAAGCTCTCGCTCACTTTCTAATTTCCTACAAGAAGTTCGCACCCTCTCTCGCCTCCGGAAGTTTAACCAGTAGCCGACTGCAAGATGGTCTTCGGAATCCCGACTCGCGTGGCGGTAGCTGCAACCCTCGCGATCACGATGTCTTCTTCCATGACTTTCACCCGCGCAGAAGAACTGTGCTCGATTGCACCGAGCTCCTACACCCAAGCCAAGACGGACCACCCGGAGCTCTCCAAGGCGCTGGAAACTATCGAGCAATACGCGATTGCTTCGTGGTTCACCGACCGCATGTCGACCTATGAGCGCTCCTCCATGATTTCAAGCATGCTGAGTGAGTGCTCCGAGGAAACGCGCCTCAGCATTGTCGTCTATGGTATTCCGAACAAGGATTGTGACGCTCAACTGTCGTCCGGCGGCAGCGTGAAGAGCACCGATGATTACAAGGCCTTCCTGAAGGAACTTACTGACGCGATCGGTGATCGTAAAGTGCTCTACGTCGTGGAGCCGGATGCCGTCGGTCTCCTTGCTAAAGAAGGCAGCTGTGGCTCGTCCGCGGGGTATCTCGACAACCTCAAGGTTGCGGTGGAAGCTTTGTCCGCAAACGCCAATGCTGAACTATTTGTCGACGTCGGGTATTGGATGCTCGCCGACTCGACAAACGCAGACAAGATTTCCCCGATCATGAAGGAGCTCGGGAGCTGCGGTACCGTCAAAGGTGTGACCATCAACACGTCCAACTACCGCTCGACCGACGAGTGCGCCACCTACTGCACTAACTTCCAAACGGCCATGGGCTCAACCGACATGACGTGCATCGTCGACACTTCCAGAAACTTCAATGGCTCACCGACTTCAGACTGGTGTAACGTGGCCACTGCTGGCATCGGCAAGCCGCCCTCGTCGGAGACTGGTGTCTCGAACCTCGACTACTTCATGTGGATCAAGCCGCCTGGTGAGAGCGACGGCGAGTGCTCGTGGCACTGCAGCAGGGTCGTTCTATGCTGATGGTTTTACCAAGCTGTGGGATTTGGGTCACTTTGTGAGTGAAGGGGGCATGAAGACAATTGCTGATGGCACCGGTGACGACGTTACTCAGTCGTCGATATCGCCTGCTCCTTCGACCGACGGCAGTGCGTACCAACCCAGCCAGGACCAGTCCACCTCAGCTCCGACGACTGCTCCTACGACTAACAGCTCGAGCTTGAGCCAGGAAGACCCCGCGGAGAGCATTACCCAGTCCGACACGGAGGCCCCAACCAGTGCACCGTCCACCACGACAGCTACTCCTTTCACTGATGCTCCGACTTTGACGAGCATCAAGTGTTCGGCCAAGCTACGTAGTCGAAAGCTGTAAGGTCTTGCGTTTCTGTAAGCATGTAAAAATTGAGTTCCACTTCATCTCCGTACACGTGTGAAAAACGCCGCTGCATGTCCAGCAGCATGTAGTGTAGAGTTGCTCTTAGCTGCCAGCCATTCACTTTAGATACCGCAGTGTGCAATCCGATCGGCCGTCGTGTCGATAAGTCACTGTCCAACTGTTAGCGTTCAGTTGTTTGAAACGCCCCTTCACAGACCGACGCAGCGAGGACCTCAAGTCCAGCACAGCGCGGGAAGCGATGCAATTCACTGCGATAGTATCGGAGTCGGGGTTAGTGAGCGTCCGCACAGGACGCTCTTCTCCAGCAAACTTCTCCACCATCTTCGCCACCTGGCTCGGCTTGTGGCGCTGACACTTCGGTGAGTCAAGTGGGACGGGTCTCCACTCGCGACGGCACGACAAATCAGAACTCCGGCACCATCGCTTCTGCATCTTGGCGTCGTGGCCATTCGGACAGTGCTCCTCTCGGCACTGACGCCAAGCTGTACAGTATTAGAGACGATAGCTGCAGAGCCGTCGCCTCCCCACCAGCCTCATCTCCTGCAGTGGTCCGCGCTCAAATGAGACGACACTGCAGACGCTCATCCTGCAATTTGCTTCCAGCAACTCAATCTCCTCCACGATGGTCAAGATTCTACACTCGCTCGCAATGGCTGCGCTGGCCTGGACCAGCTTCGTCTCCGCTGAAGATTTGTGCTCCATCACGCCGTCCTCGTACTCGGGGGCCAAGACGACGTACCCGCAGTTCGCCACCGCGCTGGAGACGATGGAGCAGTACGCCATCGCCGCGTGGTACACGGACCGCCTCTCGGACACGGATCGGTCGACGATGCTGTCTAGTCTCACGAGTGAGTGCTCGGAGGACTCCCGCATGACGATCGCTGTGTACGGGATCCCCGACAAGGACTGCCACGCTGGACTTTCGTCCTCGGGAACCGTGCAAAGCACGAGTGACTACCAATCGTTTCTGTCGGAGCTCACGGATGCTGTGGGCGACCGCAAAGTGCTCTACATCGTTGAGCCCGACGCCGTGGGTCTGCTTGCCAATGGCGGCTGCGGTGAGTCGGCCGGCTACTTGGACAACCTCAAGGTGGCGGTGGCCGCTCTGTCGGCCAACTCCAACGCGCAGCTCTACGTGGACGTCGGGTACTGGCTGCTCGCGGACTCGACCAATGCCGCCGAGGTGGCTACTATTATCAACGAGCTGAGCGGCTCCGGCACGCTCACGGGTGTGACCATCAACACGTCCAACTACCGGTCGACCGACGAGTGCGCCACCTACTGCACCACCTTCCAAACGGCCATGGGCTCGAGTGATATGACGTGCATCGTCGACACTTCCAGAAACTACAACGGTTCGCCTACTTCAGACTGGTGCAACGTGGACACCGCAGGCATCGGTAAGCCGCCCTCGTCGGAGACTGGTGTCTTGAACATCGACTACTTCATGTGGATCAAGCCGCCGGGAGAGAGCGACGGGGTCTGCACGGACACGTCGTACTCGAGCGAGTCGCTGACAGGCGTTACCGCAGGTTCATTTTACGAGGAGGGATTCCAGCAACTCTGGGACCAAGGCTACTTTGTGAGTGAGCAGGGGATGTCCACGATCTCGAACAGCAGCACGAGCCAAACGAGCAGTCAATCGGGTACCCAAACGAGCAGCAAGACGGGCATCCAGACCAGCATCCAGACCGGTACTCAGACCAGCAGCCAGACCGGCACTCAAACCTTGCAGACAATGACGGACAGCAGCGTGGACCAAACATCCTTTATCGGTCAGGATTACGACAGCTCCACTCAGTCGGCAGCGGGCACCGTAGCTCCAGCCGACGCCGACGCCAGCGCCTCCCAGGATTCGACGACCGCTCCGACTACTGTAGCGCCTAGTGCCACCATCGCAACTCCGGTCGCCACGGCAACGCCTTTGACGACCACCTCGAACCCTCGCAGTTCAGCGCCGCGTGCATGGCCAAGAAGCGTCTGCGCAAGCTCTAGATGAGTGTTTCGTGCGTTTTTGGTGCGTGTGTGCTGTCGGGTCTCGGTATATTGTACACGCTCAGCTATATGTTCAAATCCATCCGTCCTCAATCTTAGAGAAGGCTTCTGGTAATACAAATCAAGATCCTGGGAAAACGTCTACCTGCTGCAGCCTACCACCTAGCCGCTAGGGTACTTGCAGGGTAGAAAGTAGATTCCTCATCTTGGTGAGCTGCGGAGAGTATTGGTTGTTTCTATGAAGCACATAATTTCGCACTTGAAGGGAGCCGGACACTGTCTCCTCTTTCCTGTCTGGCAGTGTCTGCTATTATAGCCGTCGAAGCTTGCGCTGCCGTCCCCCATTCGCAGCGTTTTCAGTCCTGAACTCGCGCTTCTCAGGTCCGGCGTGAAGTTTCGACCAGATGGAATCGGCGAGGTGCCTCTCCAGGCTCAGGTCACCTCGAGAAACGGTCTCTACAGTCCGATGCGTTCAGATTCACTCGATTCCAAGGCAGTTTGTGGCTCCTCACCGCCGACCAGGCAAAACATTCGAGCTTCCGTCAAGTCTCACCGGAACTCGAGCGCATGATCGCGTATGTGTCAGCTCACTATTCGACTTTCGGCGAACTCGCGCTCGTTCTGCTTAAGCGGCTGGCAACGAAAGCCTCAACTCAACTCGAATGACTCTCAACGCAAGGCGCTGTCGAGCGACAAAGGTCGAGTTTTATCCAGACGGCAAAAAACTGTACTGGCACTTTGCTCGAGAAAACGACCACTTTACCAAGAGAGCCACCACGAACAGCACACTCGGTACAAAGCAGCATCGACCGTCAAAGTAGTTCGCCGTTGCTGTCGCCCACGCAGCAATGGCCCATTCTGCAATTTCCCAAGCAACGCACCACACCTTCGAAGCAACGAGTGGAGCTGCAACACGATGCTCGGAAGTATCCTGCATTCGCGCCTCGCCCTCACTGCCGTGTCCTGCGTGGCGCTCGCCTTGTCATCATCGTTCGCCACCGCCGAGGACCTCTGCTCCATCGTGCCGTCCTCGTACACAGCGGCCAAGTCCGCTCACCCCGAGCTAACAACCGCCATTGAAACACTGGAGAACTACGCCATTGCCTCATGGTACACAGATCGCCAGTCCACCCAGGAGCGAGCAGACATGATGTCTGGTCTACTGAGCCAATGCTCTGAAGACAGTCGTCTTAGTATGGTTGTCTATGGCATCCCCAACAAGGACTGCGCCGGTGGTTTCTCATCGGGTGGAAGCGTGACGAGCACAAGCGACTACGAAGCCTTCCTGAAGGAGCTCACGGATGCCGTTGGAGACCGCAAGGTGCTTTACGTGGTCGAGCCGGATGCACTAGGACTTCTTACGCAGGACGGAGGATGCGGATCCTCGGCTGGGTACCTTGACAACCTCAAGGTTGCGGTGGCTGCTCTGTCCGCCAACGCCAACGCCGAGCTGTACCTGGACATCGGGTATTGGATGCTAGCCTACGGCGACACAGCCAGCAAGGTGGCGACCGTGATGAAGGAGCTTGGTGCATCTGGCCGAGTCAAGGGCGTGACCATCAATACGTCCAATTACCGCTCTAACGACGAGTGCGCCACCTACTGCACCAACTTCCAAACGGCCATGGGCTCAACGGACATGACGTGCATCGTCGACACTTCCAGAAACTACAATGGTTCGCCTACTTCAGACTGGTGCAACGTGGACACCGCAGGCATCGGTAAGCCGCCCTCGTCGGAGACTGGTGTCTTGAACCTCGACTACTTCATGTGGATCAAGCCACCTGGCGAGAGCGACGGTGAGTGCTTGGGTGGCCCGTCCGCAGGCGCGTTCTTCCTTGACGGCTTCACCAAGCTTTGGGACCAAGGCTACTTCGTGAGTGAAGAGGGCATGAAGACAATTGCCGAGGGTGCTGACCAGGCACAAACGACATCTGCGCATAGTTCAGGCGACAGCAGCCAGTCCCAAACCACGTCGATGCCGACAACCGCTCCGGCAACCGGCAGCTCGAGCTGGAGTCAGGATAACGTGGCAACTGTTGCTCCGGCCGACACGACCCTCACGGAAGCCCCCAGTAGCACATCATCCGCCACAACAGCTACCCCGAACACCCTGGCTCCGTCATCAACAAATCCTTCCACCACCGCACCGGAAACTACGTCTCCAAACACTACGGTGCCAACCACCTCACCGGAAACCACGTCTCCGAACACTATGATGCCAACGACCACGTCACCCGCCGCCTCAGTGGCGGCGGGCGAGACTGACACAGCGCAACAGTCTTACCCAACTAAATCG
Organism: Phytophthora syringae; assembly: GCA_012656105.1. NCBI lineage: Eukaryota > Oomycota > Peronosporomycetes > Peronosporales > Peronosporaceae > Phytophthora > Phytophthora syringae. The sequence goes on from JAAKBD010000204.1 coordinate 57,256, forward strand.
CGCGCTGCCTGCAAGGCCAAGAAGCGTCTCCGTTCGCTGTAGTTGATGTCGAGCTTCATAGTTGTCCAGGGTCAAGTCTTGTAGTAAGCTTAGTAGATGCCAGTCCGCTCCGCCAGAAGGTGCTGATGTCGAGGCTCACCGTTCCATACATGTGATAACTTAATATTGTGATCGTCGAATGGTTTGTCTCATCAAAAACGGGGCTATTTGGAGAGAGTAGGGTAATATGTAGCTAATAAAATGTGGCGACGAGCCATGAATTCGGGGTATAATTCGGACTTGCGTCATTTTAATCTCAGCAGAAATTGACTGGCGAGGGGACAGTCATTCTGAAAGCAACCGCGCGAAACAATGTACTCCGCAGACTTCCGTTGGCGGGCTATCACGCTGCACTATGCGTACAGCGTCCCGTGTGAACAAGTTGGTCGCATCTTTGGTGTTTCGGGGCGCACAGTGCGTCGCTGGTACAAGACGTTCAAGTCAAGCGGCCACGTACTCCCAGACAAACGCGCTCCGGCTCGAGTTTGCGATCCTGAACTTCTCGCATTTGTCCGCGCCTACGTGAAGCACCACCCCTGTTTTTAACTTGCACGCGCAGCGTTAGAAAATCAATATACTTGCCTACTTTTGCCTAAATTTTATCGATCTAGTCGCTCATATGGTTGATATCCTCCATGTCAACTGCAGGCTCACGTGGGGGCTCAAACTGTGAGAACAGCCCCTCGGCGATTAGACTGTAATTGGGGAGTCCCAGCGCAGCTTGAGTGTCAGCTGCATGTCCGTTGAACCGTTCAGTCTGATCGTCAAGGTGCAGAAGCTGCTGTCTTCGCTATCACCTTCTCTGCTGGGGGCACGCATAGCGTCCAGGTGCTGCATTTGGCGGAAGGTTGCAGACGCGGGCACGCTGACACCAGCGTCGACAGGCAACCTGCACTGAATTTAGTTCAGTTGCCCACTTCACCTTTTTCTCCACTGACCCAGGATGCCGCGCTTCTTTCTTCCACAACAGCAATTTGCTAGGCCACTTGTAGTTGGATCGATTCACAGCTGGTGGAGCGTTCTTCTCCGCTTCTTGGACTGCGAGTTCGTCTGTCGTGCTTGGGTAACTGCCCAATGCGTGCGGGCTATCTCACCTACTTGCACCTCAGGCCGGTCCAAGAGGTACGAGTCGATTGCTGTAGCTGCTTCTGCGATTCTAGCTGGTGTAGCACGTCGAATACCCTGGCGGACCTCTTTGGCTGCATACATGTGCAGATGCACGATGAAAGGGCCACTTATCGTTTTCTGCTTGCCGTAGTTGGTCCTCGCCTTGGCCAGCATCCCTGACCAGCATCCCAGGCCAGCTATCTGCCGAAAGCGGCTCGAGCTGAGACTGCTTCGCGTGTTGGCTTGGTTTCATGTACAGCTGCATGTCGGGTCGTGTCGTCCTCGTAGAGTATGCCGCTAGGGCGGAGCGCACCTTTCCCTCTGCAATTTCATATACCTTCTCAAAGCCGTCCTTCTCCTCGTCGAACTCGAACGCTGCATCCTCTACAGACACGCTAGTTCTGCTTGTATGGCCGTACTCGCCCACTTTAACTGCGACTAGAGCTTGGGTTTTCTCCATGGCGTATTTATATATGCTGCGGACGCTCCCAATGCCCACTCAACCTTGGGCATCCCATGAGATGTGTGTATATATAAATAGCATGTGGTCAATTAAAATCAAGTGTAATTCTAAGCTCAAACGTTTAATTATAGGCTGCGGTCCGTTTATATATAGCGCGGTCGTTTATTAGCGTTCTAAAACGGTCGATTAGCAAATAAATCGGACATAACGCGCGGTTTTCACAATACGTGTAGACGGGTAAATAAATCGCTAACACAACACCTTTGCTTTATTATACAGTACGCCGTCAGACACGCAGCAACTCGTGTAACCATGCAACTATAATTTTACTGAAGTGTCTTTCATTAGTTACGTCGACTCATCACGATGCAGACAACGACGGTGAAATCTGCGAGCGCAGCTCAGTCTTTTGGCGCGAGCACACCTCAGCCTTCCGTCCGCAAATCCTATTGCAGTATTTCTAACTTTGATTGCCGATTAGAGGCTTTAACTTAAAAATTGTCAATAGCAAATGTCACACTTCCGATTTTGATGCCGCTTACTGCGAGTTATGATGCGAGAGAGTGAAGGTAGTCTATTTAACCTTAGTTAATAGCTTCCTGGTATTGTGTAAGTCGTTTGCGCAACTGCGACTCTGTTCAGAGCCACTTGGCTGGAGCTGGAGGAGGATCCTGCGGGTCCATTCCGTTCCTATATCCGCGTAGCAGTCGAGGCTGAGCTGGAACTGAATTCCTTCAAGCTTTGTCGCGGACCTGGTTCGTTCTCGCCGCGCTATCCCGTGCAGCTGCCGTAGACAGGTTGTCCACATATATTCCAGTTGCGGAGCAGCTCGCCACGTCTTACCTTCATGGACCACTTGGTTGCGTACGAGCCACAATAGTGCGCCACCAATGCTACATGTTGCCCACCAAATCCGACGTAGTGCGTCTGCATTCTCTTGTCTCCATGTCCCGTATCGTTCCGTTATTTTGCGCTTCAGTCGAGTCCCGATTGGTGGCTCCCGTCGTGTCGCAATGTAGTGCTTGTACTGCTCGAGTCGTAGATTGGAGACTTCATACCCCAGCCAGTGCTCCAAGCATCTTCTCCAAAACTGCTGAGCTCGGATACAATTCCAGCTGATGTGCGTAATCGTAATTCGTTGCGCCTGACATTCACTATCGTGTGGGCAACCTGATTGTTGCGCAAATCCATCGTAGTACAGCTTTAGTTGTAGAGTCGCCATTCGATACATCGTCCATACCTGAAAATTTGTAAGCATGTTTCTGAGAGCCCAGAGTTGCCGTGGTGTTTGGCTCTGCTGTCCTCGGACCCAGGGATCCCTCACGCCGTTGGCACTCCACTTAGTCAAAACTGCGTCCAGTTGCGGGCTAGCCTGGTGACGAAGCTGTTTTTTTGGCTGCTGTTTCAGCACCTTGATAATTTTCCGGTTACTTGTGGAGGCTGGTACCGTCCAGGGAAATTCATGGATCTGCGGGTTCGCCAGAAAAACGATGCCCCCGGTTGCTTCGACATCTTCTTGGCGTCACGCTTTGCATTCTCGTTCGACTTCACTTCCCAGTTGATCCCATTAGTCTTCTGTTCGAGAGTGATTTTTGCCGCTCCATCGTTTGAGGTGCCAACAATCATCGAGCATGTCACTGCCTTCCAGTCGAATCGGTGACGTAACTGCGGTTGCTTGCGAAGTGTCAGATGCGGCTGTCTTCCCAGCTGTTCGCCGACCTTAATCCTGGGGGAGCCAAGCAGAATTGCTATTAGCCATCTCTCCAACTTTGCGACCGTGTGTCCATCTTGAAAACCTGTTGCCGTTAATACCCGGACTGAGTAGTTTGACAGTGCAACTCGGGTAATCTCGAGACTTCCTATCGAGGTTACCTCGATCTTATTATACTTCGTGCGAAGTGACGTTGGAGCATTGCTGTCCGGAATCCAAGGATTGTCCGCCCACGAGAAGGTACCCCAGAAAGCCTTAGTTTCCGTTGGCATTGAGCCAATATCCGGGATTTTGTCGAGATTGACTTCCACACTTAGCAGTTGTCGTGACCGTGGCTGGTATGTTGCACTTCGAAGTCCTCTCGCTGCAACTACTGCCAACAGTGGCAGGAACATCTGAGTATGGGATCTGCGCAGTTCCTGTTCGTCCGAAGCGGGTGCTAGTGTCGTGCCCATTTCGATCTGGGTGAGGCGCCGTCTGTGAGACCAGTGCTTTGGGCACATCCTCATCGTTGACTCTCGGGGCGTGATAGCGGGTTCTTTCCCTGAATTCCCATCCAAACTTTCCAGGCGTCTTGGTAGATGTCATGTTTTCCGATGAGCCAGAGCATTGCTACTTTCACGCGTTGTGCTTGAATGGCGACCGGTATTGCGATTAGACCAAGTCCACCTGCTTCCTTTGGAGTGAAGATCAAGCTGGGACTGAGCTTATGTCGACTGGTGTCATCTTTGAGCTGGCGGTACCACAGAAATTTCTTCTGCATGTTCCCTAACTGTGTTTGCACGTCTTGTGTTGGAGGGAACATTTTCGCTGTGAACAAAACTGCTGGTAGCACAATCGCATTCAGCAGATCCACTCGGTCTCTGACTGTTGTTGCCGCTTTCTCGGCAGTCGACAATCGTCGTTGTAAGTTACGAATGCGTTTGGCCCAGGTTTTCGTTACCATATCTCCACAACCCACTTCATACCCGAGGTACCGAATCGATTCTCCATCTACGAGAACTGGAATACCGCACCACTTTTCCTTCCGGATGGCCCTGTTCAGAAAGTTATACTTACTCTTCGCTGGTTGGACTTGCAGCCCCGAAATTCGTCCAAACTCTTGGACGATTGCCAAAACACGTGGCAAGTGACCGCTTCTCTCTAGGAAAACTGTGGAGTCATCCACAAATGCCAGAATTGATGCCCGCTTGCCTGCTTCTGTCCCGTTATCTTGAGCCCCTGAATTTGTCGGTCCTGCAGTAAGACTAGTGCCAAAAACTCCGCTGCTAGAATGAACAGCAGGGGGCGAGAGGGCAACCCTGTCGGATTCCCGATTTTACCTTCAATGGCGACGACAGTTCGCCGTTCACTAGGAATTGCGCTGTCGTATTTTCATGAAGTCTGGACATCAGATCGATAAACTCTGGTGCGAATCCAAATTACCGGAGAACTTCCAGCAGGTAGACCCGATCTACCGTGTCATACGCTTTTGCAAAATCGAGTAAGAGGATTCCAGCACTGTCGGTGGCGTCAGTGAGCGCATCAAAAATTGCAGTTTCCAATTGGGCGAGCATCATAACGACTGACCGGTCCATCTGCCTGCCGTGAACAAACCCCTGTTGGGTGTTGCCGATAAGCCGTCCGAGGAAGCACTGCAATCTTGCCGATATTTTTGCGAACAACTTGTAGCTCGTTTGCAGTAAGGAAATGGGTCTGTAATCCAGGGCATTGGAAGAGTCCCTTTTTCCGTAACGGGACCACAATCGCCTTGAGGAAAGATTCCGGTGGTGGTCTGCCTTGGAGCAGTCCATTACACACTTCCACTAGTCGGGGACCATTGCCCCAGTCAGGTCCAGGTAAAAATCATTGTTGTGCCCATCTTCACCACTGGCCTTATGACGCTTGAGATCGGCGACCGCCACGAGCAGGTCGTCTTCGGTTATCGGGGCCATTAAACGCCGGTTGTCCTCCTCTGATACTTTTCGCTCGTGTGGAACAGTGGCGAAATCGGAGACTGCGGCCTGCATTTGGTCAGGGCTGAGGTGACTGTGATGTTGCCCCATTACCTCCGCCCAACCTTCGAAAATCGCTCCGGGATGGAAGTTGACTCATCAAATACTTCTCCTCATGGTGCGTCGATTTGCGTCACTGTTTGGTCCCGTTCCCACACCGCTGTTTTCCTGAATAACCATCGGATCTCATCTGGAGTGCGCTCTAAACGTGAACCGAATCTGGCTTCACTTCTAGCCCGCATTTCCCAACTAGTGTGTTGAGAAGCTGTATCCGACTTGCCGCATTTTCGTGAAGTTGACGCTGAAGCTTGGATGCGCTGCGCTGCAGTCGTTTCTTGTTGCGCCTGGCAAGCAACTTGATAGACTTTTGGCAGTGCATGACCCAAGCATCCCATCCAAGATGCCCTCGTCCGTGCCCGGAAGCCACCCCATTCAACTCCTGAAGTAGCTCCTCGACTGTCCTGTCAGCGCGGGTCCCATGAATTGGGTATGTGACCCGTTTTGCCGGGTATTTCGTTAGGACGGACTTCGGATCTCTAAGATGGAGCGTGACTGTGTTATGGTCGGACGGCATTGGTGGCAAGTGCACCTGTAGCCATTGCAACCACGACTCCCGTCTGGAAGCAATGTAACACCTGTCCAATCTGCTGGCCGTTGCTCCTCGCCAAAATGTGAAATGTTCATGTGCTGCCAGCTCCAGCTCTTCCAATGCGGACCCTAATTGAATGCGTGCATCCGATAGACGGGAGTTCTGGACTAATCTCGTGAGGGCTGGGCTTTCCGTGTTACCCGACCTAACACCTCCGAGTCAATCCAAAACAGGCAATTCCACGCAGTTAAAGTCACCGGCCAGGATCGGGTTCTCCACTCGAGGAGCTTCCAGTCTTGGAGATTAGTGAAGAATTGCTCTCGAGCCGCTTTCTGAGATGCTGGGGCGTACACATTAAGTACATGCATGTCATGGAAAGTAACACCGGTGCAGCGGGGTGTCCATAGGTGCTGATTCCAGGGCGTGACCACCTCTTGGTGCTCTGGAAAATCAGGATGCCAACTCCCCAGAGTTGGACGGACCAACGCTCCGATACGACAACTGCTGTCCTCCTGGCGGTACACTCCACATCCAATTCCACTTCTTCTCCAGCTCTCGTCTTTCTTCTTCATAACTCACATGCGTCTCTTGCAATAAAATTAGAGCTGGTCGTTCCTTTTTGGGGATGTTACGCCACGCAGTCAGCCACTCCCATCGATCACCAGTCTCGAAGCCTCGTACATTTTGCGTGACGAGCCGAATGTCGGATCTTTTGGGTTTGGGTCTCAGATCTTGTTCGGTCTCCGTGTGAAAGTCTACGAGATCCGAGTGTAGACTCTGAACATACGCATCCATCTTCTGCACGGGAAGTGCCTTGTGTTTTGACATGGAGTTGCCCTTAGTGCTGAAGCCCGGTGTCTGGACCTTCTGCTTGAAGCTCCGCTCCGTCCGACACTGCTCTCTCCATGTATGATCCAAATGCTGTCAATCGGATGGAATGGTCTTTGTCGTTCGCCAGAAAGCTTGACTTGTAGATGGGGATCGTTCGCAACGCCTGATGATGCCTATTTAGGTGTACTGCAACTGTGTCGGTCTGCTCACAATCGGCGCCAACCAATGCTGCTATTTTCTCTGCGTAGACAAAGGAGCATAGTAGATAGTTGCCCAAGCGGTGAACGCGATGGGGTGCGTACAGACGCATTATCGCATCCTTTCCATACCCTTCTCGCTTTTCCGCTTCCCATTCCTGCGAACTGCTGATAAGAGCCTTTCGGGTGTTGGCTTCTCGCACCTTTTCCAGTCGACTTGCCAAGACAGACAAACGCCGTACTCGTGTCGGCTCAGTAGACTCGTTCAGCAGTCCGGCTTCGACGGCTGCTTGCCAACAATTATCTCTCCAAATTGCTGTCAATTCAGCTATGACTTGGGTGCCAGACTTCGTAGTATTTCATGGGGATGACTGAACGAGCGAAGTAGTTGGAGAAGCAAGTCCGGTTCGCCCTTTGCTGCTCGCATCCAAATTTCGGTGGCCGAATTAGCGACAGGGAACGGGAGTGAAGTGTGGGCCTTCCATGTTGCAGCATTTGCCGTCCAGAAAACTGGCCAGCTTGGCATTTCCCCACGACTTCGGCTTTGTTTGCGCTCTGGGCTGGCGACTTCTTCAAATAGAGAGAGCAGTTTCTTGGTGGGGTCGTCGTTGCTGCGTTTCTTCAGTGGTACCGCCAGGTTGTTCATATTGACGACTCTGCCGGCCTCTTCGCGACGCTCATCCGGCCTTGCTACATGGGCTCTTTTCCCGGCAATGAGTGACGTTATCGGTCGTTGCAGTAGTTGGCGTGGGCGAGTTAAGTTGTCGAGTTGTTGATCCTCGCCTGAGCTTGGTGAAGGATAATAGTCGGGGTCGGATTGGGTCAATCGAAGCGGAGATGCCTTCATATCAGAGTCGCTGTTCTCCCCTGCCTGGTCCTCCTCCAGTCTTCGTTTCCACTGTCTCACCACTGGTGCAGGAATCTGGAATTCAACCATGTACGCCTGGCACTGAGTCGGGTCGCTCAGATCCGCTGCGAGTAGGCGTTGTTGTGCTGGCAGTGATAGTTGAGTCACTGTTGATACTAAGAAATGGAGCAATTCTGATGTTCGTTCCCCACCCTCACGCCGAATTTGATCGATTTCCTTCTTCAACGCATGATGGATTGTCGGTCCTTCGAGGCGCCGCTCGATCTCCTCAAAGTTGCCGTTCCAGTCGTCCGGATCGCAGGGTGAATGCGACCCATACTGATTTTGGGAGCATCGCTCTGTAGTATTTGTCTCAGTCTTGCACTCAGCTTCCCCTTTTCCTGATGCCGGTCTTGACGGCTGGGGCTCTCCATGACCTGGTCCGTCTCCATTGCGTACGTGGGTTCATCTTGACCTTCGCTCTGCTTATTGCAGAGCATCTCCTGGTTCATCACGTCTTCCTCCTCGTCGCTGATCTCCATATCAACAACTCCATCAGCGGGCTGTCGCTCATCTCCCGTGCTGCTGCTAACATGCTGTCGATCTCCGTGAATATAAGCACTGTAGTGCCGACCTTGGTAGTGCAGGATGAGCGGCAATTTCGTCCCCTGCAGTACTGCTCTGTGTTTGAGCTCTTCTACCTTTCGCACGCAGCCCAATCCTGAGAGCTGATACTCACCACACGTTGAATAGTCTTTGTTCTTGGCAGACCGGGTTTCCGGCTCATAGTGAAGTGCACTCCAGTCCTTCATTCCTGGTGAGTAGCTGATGACAATAATATCTCGTTGCAGCATCATGCCATAAGCCGCTAGAGTGTCATTGCTTCCCCACTTGTTGGCTGTCACAAAATCTTCCACACGTGATGAACTGGATCCATACTCTGCCAGATACAGCCGGAACTCTTCTTCTGACGCAGCCGTCGCCATTTTGTCGTAGCCCTCCCCAATTGAAGCAGCGTTTGTTGCGTTGCGCGTGGGTGTATTTAAGCGCAAAGTCTATTTGCGCTCGTGCCACGCAACCTTTCATCAACACATCAGCTGCCGCTGCTAGTTTAGACGGGTGTTCGTTGAAACCGCTGTTGGCAAGAGCTTGAGTCACTGCAAAGACCTGACAGTTTCCTGTTGCTGGGATCCGTACCGAGTGAATCCCCATTACGTTCGAAGCTGTTCTCAACTCCCGAACCTCGCTCTCCCTCTGTTCGTCCGCCCCACCAGATTCAGGCCGCATTGAGTGTAGATTCAGCATGCCTTCCGATAGAGCCACCCCTTCTAACACCGCGTTTAGGCTATCTTTCGCTGCATCTTTTGTACAAGCAACTCGGCGTGCGCTTTCCGGATCGCCTTCGCCGACGTCTTCATCTTCATCTTCGTTACTGTCGCGCGTGGTTTCTCTTCCTCCTGGGATGATTTGTCGTCCACTGAATCAATCGTGAGAGGGTTAAAGCGGGACCCTGCTGTGGCAATCTGTCCTTTCCTGCCGGTTGTGCAGACTGACAGACATTGACGGCTGACTTGGCCCTCGGTGCTTCCAACGTCCCATTATCTGCTGTAACTACCGGAAGTCGTTCTGCACTCGGTCCCCGGGAGTTCTTCTTAGTGCTTCCACCTTTAAACCACGGCTCCTTGTCTGGAAGGGATTGACGCCTCGTCTCTCCCAATTGGGGTGTTACATTGCCTGTCCTGTTTGAGCTGGGCAATTCTGCCATGTTCGTTGCGTCGGTTTCCGTCTCCATCTGCGTAACGTTAGAGGCGTGACGATTTTTCTCTACTGCTTCGCGCAGTTCTGCCAAGCTGGTGAACGTTGGAGGTTGCACTGTTAGTCGCGCTAGCTGGGTCTCCGTCACCACAAGACTCCCGATGCCCCTCAAGGCTGCAAACGACATGTTGCAAAGCCGCATCGGATGTCCAAGCCTCCCGCACCTGAGACATTGTCGTCGTCCACGCATGTTTGGATGTTGGACCACAATAACAGAACTGACCCAGATTATCCTTGCAATACCTTCAAGCGCTTGTGGACATCCTTCCGAGGTGAAGCTCAGCTCCCAAGTCGTCGATGTACTGGAGTGGGGTCCGCCCTGATCCAAGTCGTCCAGGTCAAATGGGACATTCAGTGCATCTCGGAGGAACGCATGAAAACGGCTAAGGTCCATGGTTCTCGCTACGTTGTGCAGCACAACTACATAGTCAGAGCCTTGCGAGATCAACGCACCATCTGCTTCGTATTGCAGGTCCCAAATCGTCTTTCCAACTGCATCGACTGGACCATGTGCGTTTTCCAGTACGTGCATTGCCTTGTGAAACGGGATCTCAAGCTTATCATACGGCAGCGCTGCTTCTCTGGTGATGAAGTGAAAGTTAATTTCATGCTTCACTGCGTTGTAGCTGATCGTCTTAACCGCGGCCAGCATATCCCAGAGCTCCTGATTCTGCATTCCTCTATGAGTTGCCGCCGTTGAGATGCTTTCTTGAATACTCTTGGTGCTTTGGAATGCTTCCCGGATGGGCACTTCTCCACCGAGATCCATCACCAGTCTCCTTCCACCTGAGCGCGAACTGTTCCAATAATCCTCAGTTTATCTTCCGTGCGCATGATTCGGTTAATAAACTGTGGCACTCGACGGCACACTATCGTTCCTTCCGCTATGCTTTGAACGATTTTCCATTCATCTTCAGACCCCCGAAAGGCTGCCACTTTATGCTTTCCGTACGTCTTTTGACCAATACTGCGCAAATGGGCAATTTCATCCACCGAGTACTTGCTCTGCTTGAACAGGAAAGCCTTTTGCGTCGTCGGAACCTACGCCTGAGTTTCTCCGGATACCTTTGCGCCCATTGTGTTAGGACCGGCGCCTTGTTGACTGCTGCTTGGATCGAGAACCTCCCCAATTATTTGCTTAGGACGTATTCAAGCGATGGGCGAGTTTGAAAGACTGTCTTGCAAGACTGCTCAACTAGCGCCTTCCAGTTCGTCCATTCCTGTTGCTGTTTCACCACTATATCTTCGAATAAATCGATGAGACGTTCCAGCTCAAGTTTCGTCAGTTTCGGCAGTCGTTGGGCTACAATCGATAGACTCGATTTCTTCGCCGAGCTTTTGGGGCATATCTTGTCAAAGATATGCTGGGTTAGATCCAGCCAGGCTTGCAGCCTAGGTTTGCTAGTGCTGCATAATTGAAGTGAGTGCTTCAGCGCCGATACCAGCTGCTCTGGAGTTGCTTGAGCCTTTTCCTCCTCAATCGGTTCTTCCGGAACTTCCTTACGCTCTTCTCCCTCAGTAGTCTTTTCTTGGTGCTTAGAGTTTTCAGTCCCTGGAGTTCGACGATCCATAGACTCCCTTGGTCATGGATACTCTGTCCGTTGACATCTTGCTCATTCGCCTGCTTCCCTGCGTTAACCGTTGCTTGCTCTTCATGCGCAGGATCTTGCGGGCCACTGTCATCCTTATCGGCTGACTGTAACATCCCTGACTTTTCGGGTGATGATGTTTCCTTACGGACTTCCTTCTCCTCATCCGTTTGAGACTCGGGGACAATTTCATCAACCTCTTCATATCGATGATGATGGTCACTTTTCCTGCGCTGTCTCCGGACCTGCCTGGCATACTCCTTGGCTGCCTCCTGGGTCTCCGGGGTCTGGAGCCATGGGCACCATTCGTTCGGGCGGAAGAGTTTTTTTTACTTGGCTTTTGTATACCGTATCAGGCACTTTCACTTCCAATCCCAAGACCAACTCGTGCCGGGTTGTTGGGGCGATGTCGCAAATTCGGAAGTGCGAGTTAGGATGCACAAGGTGTACACTCCGCGCCAGAAGTTATCGCCAGGGTGGGTCGGTGGCTGTATCTCGGCCAATTTTTCGATTTAGAGACTGCTATTTAGATATGTGTCTCGTGTTACCGTTACTGACCGCCTACATGTGCTAACGACGTCGATTCCGACGTTCCTGATAGGGCCAGTATACAGACGTCAAAAATTTCACTGCGTCAAAAGTATCGCCACTAGCCTGTTTTGGACCACCACATACAAACTTCTATATAAAAGGAAAAGGTCAAACCTGAATGCATTAGTAGTGAGTTTTACCACCCTTCTTCTCAATGACCTCGATGCACCGCTTCGGCATTGACTGGATAAGCTTCAAAAGCGTCTCTTGTAAAATGTTCTCCCACGCCATTAGAATAGCCTCCTTCAGCTCCAAGACAGAGCGATACTGTCTCCCGTTAGGATAGACAGCGCGAGACAGGATGGCCCCCAGATTCTCAATCGGGTTCAAATCTGGTGAACGTGCAGGCCAATCCATCACCTTCACGTTCCCCTCCGCAAAAGCTCGTTGGTTCGATGCGACGTATGAATAGACGCGTTGTCCTGCTGGAAGGTGTAGTCGGTGCCGTAGTGTAGATGGGCGTAGGAAGCAGATACTCGGACAACGTATACACATAGTCGTCCGAGTTCTGCTTCCCAACCAAAACAGCCAGCTTCGTCTTGCCCGTCGCACTGAACCCGCCCCATACCATGACCGACCCTCCACCATTTTGACGACGGATAGTGCGGCGGGCAGGCCGCCGAATGTCCCGCCAGTACTGCTGGTACCCGTCTGGGCCGTCCAAATTCCATTTCTTTTCATCGGAAAAGATCGTGGAGGCCCAGACGCCGGGGGTCTGCAGGTACTGGGCCGCCCAGGTGCGGCGAGCAAGCTTGTGGGCTGGCGTCAGGTCCAGCGTGTTGTCCATTTTGCTGTACTGGAGCCAGTCCACACGCGACAGTACCTGTTGGATGGTCCTCACGGACACCTTGATAGCAAGCTCTTCCTTCAGCTGCGAGGCGCTGTAATTCCCTGCGGCAGCCGTACGCACAATCCTGCGCAGCTCTCGGTCTGAGGTGAGGGAAGGGCGGCCTGTACGCTGGCCAACTGGGATGTCGTTCACGACTCGCCGGACGGTGTCCCTGGAGAGCCCTACTCTTGCGGCGATGTTGCTCTTTGAGAACTCCGCTTCGTGGAGGCCTTTGATACGGCCGCGCTCCTCTGGTGTCACTCGTGGCTTGTGTGCCATGAGAAATTCTTGACTGGTTGTGCGGCGTTCATCAAATTTACATGCACTCCTTTATATAGAAGTTTGTATGTGGTGGTCCAAAACCGGCTAGTGGCGATACTTTTGACGCAGTGAAATTTTTGACGTCTGTATACTGGCCCTATCAGAAACGTCGAAATCGACGTCGTTAGCACATGTAGGCGGTCGGTAACGGTAACACGAGACACATATCTAAATAGCAGCCTCTAAATCGAAAAATTGGCCGAGATACAGCCACCGACCCACCCTGGCGATAACTTCTGGCGCGGAGTGTAGTACCGACCTCCTCAGCTTGAA